>JBBBDQ010000729.1:1935000-2420000 GCA_037127315.1 Ascarosepion bandense
GAATATTACTTTTTGTCTGATGATTTGAAAATAAACATTTTCTCTTCTGAACAATACAACGAAACTACGAACCTTTAATATTTGATTACTTGTCATGTAACAAGCTAATGAAACTTCAAATGTGTAAATTTGTAAATAAATTCTTTATCTTGTTTCGTTAAGAATAACGTGTTTTTCCTCGTCATTATCCTTACATACTTCAAAGCTCCAAGGCATAATATATTTCGAAATTGGTTGTGGTATGATGTATTATTTTAGCTGTATTTCGAGAAAGTAAGATGTATAATTGTTGCTATAGCAGGCATTTAATGAGAAAACTCTCTTCTATGTGCTGTGCCTCTTCAAGACCTGGCGATCATGGCTCTCCACAATTTCTGTCTTTAGTAATTTTTTCCTTTTTGTTATTTCTCCTAAACATTACTATATATATATATATATATATATATATGTAGTAATAACAATAGCTAATCACCGCTATTTACACATCATTCATTCAGTAATGAATTTGAACACTCTCGGCTACTCGCGTGTTTACATTCTGTATATAACGCAGTAGAATCGCCGACTGTTCTCAAATCGGTCGGATTTCAATTCTGGCTAGAAACAATCGGATGTCTAGCCGTACTGATGAGCTGTGATACAGCAAAACAGGAATGTCTGACGATGACACACACATGTTTAGGTGGCTCATGCGTTGTTATTCTATCTCCCTCTTGCTTTCAATGTCCTTTGAGTGTCAAATTTTCTATACCCATTTTACTCATTATGTTCTAGATATTTTACTTTGAGTATAACTCGTTTTTGTTTCTATTCTTGCTGAAACTTCGTTGTTGCTGTTATGTTCAGCCCATGGTATTATCAGCATCCTTCTGTAGAACTACATTTCTGCTGCTTCAAGTCTCTTCTTCATCTATAAAGAGATCATCTAGTATTTACTTCGGGACTCTCTCCTTTGTTGCTAAATCAGTCTTCCTGTTTTTTTAATATTTTTTTTTTTTTTGGGGGGGGGGGATGCATATTTCCCTATCCCAACGCGGCTTCGGATTTCGGTGTCGCAATTAACGTTCTCTGTTAAAATACGTCTCATTTACCGTGTGCAGGGTCATTCTGGTGCATAAGCGGACACACTTATGAGGTATGGGTCGATGCAAGTTCTCTTGCCACAGGGGTTTCGCTGGAAGTTGACGGGAGCGTTGTAGAAAATGCATGCTGGCTGCAGCCTGCGAAGGACGCCCAACATATCAATTTGTAAGAAATGTTTTTGGGTCTGACTGGATAGCAGTTCGCGATATTGTACCGTCGAGTTGAATTTTCGGCATTTTCTTTGTCTGGTCCGATATTCGAGTAATTTGCGAGAAAATATTTCTTACAAGCGATTTCAGCATTATGACGGACAAGACTTTTGACCTGAAGTTGATACCAGAGTTTGATGGTCGATCACCGGAGAGTTTGCGAAATCGGATGCCCGAGTACCCTATACCAACGGGAATTACGGAGGAATACGACCGGGAGCTGCAGACCTGGCTTGACAACGGTTGGTTGCAGCCTTATCCTGAAAAAGAACTTGGTCCTCCTAAAGGTCTAATTCCGTTGATGGCGATGGTGTAGAAAAACAAAAATAAAGTGCGGTCAGTATTAGTGAATGAGTGTCTCGACGCACACACAGCCAATGCTGACGTATGTGCACAAAAACTGAGGGAGTGGCGTAAAAAAAGACTGAACGTGTTCTTCATCTGAGGTTAAACTTGGAGCAAAAGTCAGATGTCGAGTAAATAGATACTTGATTTCGGTGTCTACAGTTTTTTTGTTTGTTTTTTTAACGGGCCTGTTGGGTGGTTCATTTTGCTGACAACTATACATTTTGTCTTACAAGTGATTAACCATCTCCTCTTGCTTTTCCCACTAACTTCTGTTAATATTCCTATAGCCTCCTTTCTATGTTTTTTTGTTATCAACACTGTCAGCTGTATATTTAATGTAATAAAAATTGTGACCTCAAGTTCTTCTAGTTCTTTGTCATTCTAAGTTATGAGACTATGAAATTGTGGGCATATCTAAAAAGATCCCCAGGTACTACATTTCCAACCGTCTGTTCTCCTCCTTAACTGCCCATGCCTCTTTTTTTTTATAAGCGTCTTTCTTATGGCTGCTCTTCTAACCATATTGCTTGATGTGCGTTGTGGTGCAGTGGATACCGACTCGGAACGACAAATCGGGGAGCTGTGTTCGGATTCCAGTTAAAATCCTTGCATTCACATACACGCAAATACCCTTGGGAAAGGTATTAATTCGTCACTTCCCAACAGTTATGGGTTAAATAAGAGGACAGATTGGGTTCTATCGCCTTGGCTGGCAACCAATCTACCGCAGAAAGTAATGGCAACCTACTGCGGGATGATCTTCTGCCAAGTCAGTCATATCACTCTCGAGACATGATCGCCCAAAGCGTCTATCACGTATGGCGCTTAACTGACTGACTCCCGTATTAACCATTTCAGAAAGTTCATTTTTTCCTATTTCTCTGTTAAGGAAATCTATTTAATGGCCCAGATCGATACATTAAATTGATTTCTTTCGTCATTAATGAGTAGTGTGATTACAAGGTTAACTTAAGAGTTTCTTAATTTAGGTTCGTCTGGTTCATTCTATCCTCAGATGAACCAATGATCTAATACTTGAACATCTGAGAATTTTCTGCTGTTCAAATACAAGATAAGTTGTTACGTTTTGTTTTTTTAATAAACTGAGTTAATGACTATATCTTTAAATGACAAATATAAATTAAATAATGGCGTCGATTAAGTGTCCTGTTCACACTCCTCCCTAGTCAACAAGAGTAGCAGTTTATTCCTTGTTTCATGTTTGGGTTTGGGTCTCCGGTTCCTTCTCATGTCTTATCTTTCCTTCCCAGCTGTCTCTTTGTTTAGTAGCATTATCGTTTTGATTGAGGTGAAATGATTAAAAAAGTATTTTATACCTAATGGACTTTTGTAAATGCGATTGTGATAAGGCACCCTTACCCCTCCTCATCTCAAAATTATGTTGTGTGCGCTAACTGGCTGTAAGTTAGTCGCACCTGAGTCTGCAGCTGTTCGCTTCCGTTCCGCCCCCAGATGATCGAAGATGTCAAATGATCAGTCGATGATTTTCCCTTCTCTCTGCCCACGCTGTGATTTCTGATCTCAGAGAAGTAAAAGACCTTGGGACAAGAGGCAGTAAAATTTTCGTGCTGTTTTTCACAGCTACTGAAAACAAGAGGTAGTTAGGTACAGAAATAAAGGGAAATAGGTTAGAACAAGAAATAACAAAGCAGCAGTGAAGGCCAGTCTACGTGAACTAAGGGTTATATTTCAACTTCGAGAGAGAGAGAAAGGTGGGGAGCAACAGAAAGAAAGAGGCAGGGTTCTCTCTCTCGCCGTCTTCTTTCTCTCTCTCTGTCTCTCTCTCTCTCTCACTGTCTCTCTCTCTCTCACTGTCTCTCTCTCTCTCCCTGTCTCTCTCTCTCTCTGCCTCTCTCTCTCACTGCCTCTCTCTCTCTGCCTCTCTCTCTCACTGCCTCTCTCTCTCTCACTGCCTCTCTCTCACTGCCTCTCTCTCACTGTCTCTCTCTCTCACTGTCTCTCTCTCTCACTGTCTCTCTCTCTCACTGTCTCTCTCTCTCACTGTCTCTCTCTCTCTCACTGTCTCTCTCTCTCACTGTCTCTCTCTCTCTCACACACTCTCTCTCTCTCACACACACTCTCTCACACACTCTCTCTCTCACACACTCTCTCTCTCACACACTCTCTCTCTCACACTCTCTCTCTCACACACTCTCTCTCTCACACACTCTCTCACACACTCTCTCTCTCACTCTCTCTCTCACACTCTCTCACACACTCTTTCACTCACTCTCTCTCTCTCTCTCAGCCCCTCCTAAGAAAAGAAAAAAGTTGATTTTTTTCTGGGAACAAAAACATATTTTTCAAATACCTATCCCTGGGTTCGAATCCAGCGTCCGTTCAACGTGTGTGTATAAGGAACACTTACAGTGTTAGTGATGCCAACTTTTTGTACCTGAAAGAACTTCTCCATCCAACGGTGGAGATGAGCTCATTTTATTTGTTCCAATTGCGATGGAAATAAACCGTCGACTCGCTTCGCGCCCCCGTCCCTGCCGTCATGATCCTGATCCGGGGGTGGTAGCACCTTTTTAGGTTCACAACTTTGACTGAATAGTTGACGCCAAGCAGAAAAAAAACACCGTCAAAATATAAAAATGCCTGTTTATACGAAAATTAGCAATAATAGACTTGTAAAGCAAAATGACCAGCAAGCAATCCATGTTATTTTTAGTTGAAGGCATACAATTGCATTCAAAATATGCTTAAATGAAGCCGTAACATTTTTCAAAATCTTCAGATTTCGGCATGAAATAATCTATCGAGATGATGATACGCCACTAAACAAAATCAACCAAACTCTCTTCGAGCTCTTTCTCGTTATTATCTCTCTTTTCATTTTTTTCTAATTCTCTCCTCTCTTTCCACCCAGTTCTATACCGACATATCACGTATTTATCAATCGCTCATGCCCAAAAGCCCTTGACGAACACCTAGCGAGCTTGCTGACACTATTCGTACCTGGCTATTATTAATCCTTTGGCCTTTTCATATTGCTGTTTTTATAAATTTTGGCTTTTATATATCGGGGTAATTTTAATATTTGATGAGATAATCAATATTTTGTATTTAAATATTGCTTGTGCCTACCGACCTACGGTGTATCGCATAGTTTTGATATTTGTTTAAACTGTTCATCTCATTGCTTTTGTTTTCTGCAACTTTTTGGTCGTTCCATTTCCCAAACCTTTTAGTCAGTGTAAACAAGAAAGTTACAGCCAAAAATGTTCGCAAATAGACTGACCACAGCGGCCCAAGCGACCAACACCCGCGCCAATTCGTATGCTGATTTTATGTGAAGATCTTCGCTAAACATTTGCCAATCGCTATTAATTTATTAAATGATTGATATTTTTACGGTTTATCAACATTTTAAAGCTGAAACATAATTTTTGGAGAGTAAGAATTTTTTGTTTTTACGTATGAATTTTTGGGAGATATAATGTTTTTTTTTTTTTTTTTGTTTCTTACCAGATACAAGTCCTGCTATTTTTACCCGTAGCTGGGCGGGGGGAGAAAAGGTATTTTCGCTTTCGTGAATGTAACAAACATGGTTTGAATTCGAGCCCTATGTTCTGATTTATCGTTCTGAGACGTTAGCCTTTCCTCCACCTGCACCCCGTCATCCTCAAAACTAGTGTATGCACTTCTTTAACATTTTCTGTTTTGCATGTTCTCCTCAATCCAAGTTTGTTTTTTTTTCAGGTGTATTGTATAGTGTGTCTGTTATCAAAGATCATGTTACAATAGAATGTGCACTCACTATGACACCTGCTACAGAGTTTCACCTGGGCTAGCCTCCCTCTCGCGAACTGGATAATCATGTAACATCACAGTTGCACTTGGATTGCAAGCCTGGCGGTGAGGGGATGAGAACAGAATAAATACACACAAACGCACACATTCTCCATTAGAAGTGAAAGAGGAAAAATACGATAGAAGAAATTGAAATTAAGGGATAAACCTCTACTCCTGTTCAAAAGACCGGAGGAGTGAACTGGTCACTAAATCGACGCTATTATTTCATTCAAATTTGTCGCTGATAATCGCCTTTGTTATCTTGATTCTATTCATCACACAGGCCATTTGTTCTGTTTGTCAGCTGTAAAAATCTGCGCGAAAGAGCCGTGACATTAGGGTCGTGTAACAACATTTGGCTTTGTCAACATTTCTATCTTCATAGTTTACCCTTTGGGAAATTTGAAGTCAACAAATGACCCAAATCTTCTCGACTAAATACAAAAGTAACTGATGGCTTAGTTACGCTTCAATTCCTCGAAAATAAACTGCACGCGCACTACACTAGTTTGGGGGCGAACTCGGAATGATCACTCTGGAGATAGGGAAACAACTGAACTAAAGACCGTGGTATATATATATATATATATATATATATATAAAGAATGGACGTCATAATTATCTCACAAACCCGAGGAACCTTTCGGCCAACACTTATCAAGGGCTTCGTTGGCTTGAATTATAAAGGGTCATAGACAAGGACAAGACCAAAAGGGAATACTCACAATACTGGGAGAAGATGGAACTCGTTTAAAAGTAAACTTTAATGAAAAAAAAAAACATTAAAATGTAAGTGGGGGTATATACATATAATTCCACAAGAGTGAAATAAAAGAGAAAAATGTTACACTCACAAACTCACCAGTAAATGCAAGGAGCGAAGGAACTGCTCTTTCTACCTGCACAGGCTCGGCAAATAGCCTCCAAAACACGAAGATGGTATGCCGATCGAGCATTGTGCAGAACAGAAAACCAATTGTCCTCATACGAGGAGGCACATGCTTGATTGTCCAGCAGATGTTGGCCAATTGCTGAATCCAGAACTGCTTGACCCTTTATAATTTAAGCCAACGAAGCCCTTGATAAGTGTTGGCCGAAAGGTTCCTCGGTTTTGTGGGATAATTATGACGTCCATTCTTTTTAAAGTTATGTAATTTCTGTGGGCACAAATCATTATATATATATATATATATATATATATATATATATATATATATCCCTCCTGTCACGCTCAGCGTAGGTTGAGTTCATTCCCTTTTACAACCAGTATGAAAGCTTTCGTCGTCGAGTAGTGAAGAATATACTATTATAATAAAGACGGTTGTGTGCGTATATATATATATATATATATATATATATATATCCTCCTGTGACGCTCGTGGTCGGGGATAATCTGTGAGGAAACAGTTAATTCTCTCATATTTTGACGGCAAGGGTACACTTTGTGTGTGTGTGTTTTGGCAGCATCTTTTCTTTTAAACAAGTTGTGTTAAACGATAGAGACAACATAGTCCTATATGTTTTCTTTGGAATTATATATATATATATATATATATATATATATATATATATATATACACACACAGAGGCAGTGAGTCCGCCCAAAAATATCTACTACAGTAAATGAAAAACTTGTATAGATATTGTAATGTTAAACTTCTTTATACATCACGAGATTAACACTAGTGACCTTTGGACTTTGCAATCAGAAGAGATGCGCGAAATGATGGATTTTAGCTTTCAAACATTTATTAGTCCGGTGACTGGCCAAAGTGTCCAACGGGATTGCTGTACATGGATTTTCAATTTCTTGTCCAAGGGTTGACAATGTAGTCGATCATTCAGCGATGCACAACATTCTTTAGTGTCTCCCATAGGTAAAAGGTCTGCACGTGATAAATCAGGTGAATGTGCAGTCGAACTCGATTACACCTCTTCGTCTAAGCTAATGTCTTTGCAAATTCTCGTTCAGATAAGCTCGCTGTTAGTGTGGCCGTAGGGTGAAAAATAATGTATCATTTCCATAAAAATCATGTATGACAGTGTTATCGCAATTTGTTAAAACTAGAAAACTAGGTATATCTGTTATTATTGTGTATACAGTTTTGGGGTGAACTGTGTGTAGATAAGGAAACTGTGCGCAATGAGTAAGCCATTACACATGAGGTCACCTTGGACTGATTCAGATATTCAGCTGTCTATAAAATAGCAGGATGTAGCCAACGGAATCTTGTCAGACGGTTCTTGATAATGTCTGAAACAATCGAAATTACTTCAATAAAATAACAGAACAAATATGAATATCGGTAATAGTATCCAATATCTTATTTGAAGAAAGGGAAGAATACAGTAATAAAAAAAATAAACAAACTCGTTATCTATTAAATTTAATCAAACTTGTTTATATATATATATATATATATATACTAACACACAAGGTACGATGGAAGAATTGTATAAATTACGCCCAAAGGTAATTAACACTGACATCTCATTTTAACAGATATTTTATGTAATTTTGGTAAACATACGTTAAAATATTAAAGAGTAAATTTATTCAATAAAATCACCATTGGCTTCAACCGACGACTTCGGAATTTCATGCAACTCTTTTGGGGAGTTTCCTCGTTTAAGTTGATGGTCCTGGGATCACGTTTAACTGCATCCGGCAGCAACGCCTCTGACTAGGAGGTTGTGGGGTTCCTTGGTTTCTCGTTGTACATTTCTTGTTTTGCCCTCCCTCTTTTTCTCTCTCTCTCTCTCTCGTGTTGTACATTTCTTGTTTCGCCCTCTCTCTCTCTCGTGTTGTACATTTCTTGTTTCGCCCTCTCTCTCTCTCGTGTTGTACATTTCTTGTTTCGCCCTCTCTCTCTCTCTCGTGTTGTACAGTTCTTGTTCCGCCCCCTCTCTCTCTCTTTCCGTCCTCTCTCTCTCTCTCTTTCCGTCCTCTCTCTCTCTCTTTCCGTCCTCTCTCTCTCTCTTTCCGTCCTCTCTCTCTCTCTCTCCCTCCTCTCTCTCTCTCTCCTCCTCTCTCTCTCTTTCCGTCCTCTCTCTCTCTCTCTCCTCCTCTCTCTCTCTCTCTTTCCGTCCTCCTCTCTCTCTCTCTTTCCGTCCGTCTCTCTCTCTCTCTCCTCCTCTCTCTCTCTCTCTTTCCGTCCTCTCTCTCTCTCTCTTTCCGTCCTCTCTCTCTCTCTTTCCGTCCATCTCTCTCTTTCCGCCATCTCTTTCTTTCCGCCCTCCCTCTCTTTCTTTCCGCCATCTCTTTCCGCCCGCCCTCCCTCTCTTTCCGCCCTCCCTCTCTTTCCGCCCTCCCTCTCTTTCCGCCCTCCCTCTCTTTCCGCCCTCCCTCTCTTTCCGCCCTCCCTCTCTTTCCGCCCTCTCTCTTGTGATACATTTCTTGTTCCACCCTTCCACTTTCTTTATGCATCTATTCCGCTCTCTCTCTCTCTCTTTCTCTCTCTCTCTCGGTTTTCTGTGTCATACTCTTTCTCTGTTCTTGTATCTTGCGTTACCTCTCTTTCTCTCTCTCTAATCTTGTGCCACTACACTCTCTGTCTCTTCCTCTATCCTGCGTCACTACTTTATTTGCAGTCTCTGTTCTCTTTTGTCCCATTCTCCCTCTCTACTCTTCCGTTTCCTTTCCTCTACATGTCATCAACTAATGGTGGTCAACAGCACTGTTTTTGTGCTACGATATTACTATTCCTCAAATCATTTTATCTCCATTCCCCTGGGGGGGGGCGAAACCTTGTAAAGTGATAAGAATTTAATGTATTAGTGTGAGTGAATAGAGAAACCGCCACCAATTTGCCGTTTCTCCCTCACCACCATCTCCAGCTACAACAACCTTGCTTGTAACATTAACAACACTCCATTAATATATACTGTTTTACAGTCACTTGTTAATACAGGTGATTGTTAGCTGACTATAGGCTAAAATTAGAAGGCTAGTTTCTCTCACTCTTTATCTCACCAGCACCCACCTCCGTCGCTTTTTATGCTGATTGCTTGAATAGAAGAGAATCATGTGTACATTATGTGTGCTTGTCAGGAACCATTATCTCTTGTAATAGGCATCCAGCGGCTTAGGGATTGAAACAATGAGCCAGGAATTTGCTTTTTGTATTTATTTGTTTCATGTGGGGGGAAAAAAATAAAGGTTTCTTTCTCCCCCCTACCCCGGTTATCTGACCGATCATCTTTTTGCCATGCGCGCGCACACTCACATGTGTGTGTCCCATGATGTCTCCTTTCTGTCGCCTCTCTTACCATCTTCTGTCTCTTCTGAACGTTGTTGCATAATCTCTTTCGTGTCTCTGTGGGCACCTGTACGTGAATGTCATGGTTAGCGAGTTTGTGTTGATAGAAAATTGCGACTGAAGAGTGACTCCGATCCTCACTGAGCCTTGTGTCACATCGAAGCTACGCTTATTAAATCACGCTCTGTCCGTTCATATCGTTATCTAATTTCTTCTTTGGCATTTTATTTTTCTGCATCTATCGATTTTATTTCTCTCCCATTCTGTCACTCTCTCTCTCCCATTCTGTCACTCTCTCTCTCCCATTCTGTCACTCTCTCTCTCCCATTCTGTCACTCTCTCTCTCCCATTCTGTCACTCTCTCTCTCCCATTCTGTCACTCTCTCTCTCCCATTCTGTCACTCTCTCTCTCTCCCATTCTGTCACTCTCTCTCTCCCATTCTGTCACTCTCTCTCTCCCATTCTGTCACTCTCTCTCTCTCCCATTCTGTCACTCTCTCTCTCTCCCATTCTGTCACTCTCTCTCTCTCCCATTCTGTCTCTCTCTCTCTCTCCCATTCTGTCACTCTCTCTCCCATTCTGTCACTCTCTCTCCCATTCTGTCTCTCTCTCTCTGTCATTCTGTCTCTCTCTCTCTGTCATTCTGTCTCTCTCTCTCTGTCATTCTGTCTCTCTCTCTCTGTCATTCTGTCTCTCTCTCTCTGTCATTCTGTCTCTCTCTCTCTGTCATTCTGTCTCTCTCTCTCTGTCATTCTGTCACTCTCTGTCATTCTGTCACTCTCTGTCATTCTGTCACTCTCTGTCATTCTGTCACTCTGTCTCATTCTGTCACTCTGTCTCTCTCTCTCATTCTGTCACTCTGTCTCTCTCTCTCATTCTGTCACTCTGTCTCTCTCTCTCATTCTGTCACTCTGTCTCTCTCTCTCATTCTGTCACTCTGTCTCTCTCTCTCATTCTGTCACTCTGTCTCTCTCTCTCATTCTGTCACTCTGTCTCTCTCTCTCATTCTGTCACTCTGTCTCTCTCTCTCATTCTGTCACTCTGTCTCTCTCTCCCTTTCTGTCACAAACACCCTTTTTTTCTATATCACTTTTCTCTCTTTCCACCTCCCGTTTCTCCTCTTTTTCTGTCTCTTTCCCACTCCATTTTCTCTCTCTATTTCATTGTCTGTGTGTGTCCCCTTTTCTCGCTTTTGTTCTTGTTTTAAAAGTGCAATATTTACTTATATCGATGAGTTCATATCAGTTGATCGGTTGTTGGCTTTTGAAGACGTTTTATGTAATATAGCTGAAAATTTATTATTTTTGTGGACCCCTGCTCCTAAAATATGATCTTCCTAAGGTCAGGGTTCAGAAATCTAACTTTCTCTCAAGAAACTGTGCGCAAGTCAAAAGCTTCCCATTGTTTTTCAAAAATATTGATTCAAAGTGTTTCATTTGCACAGGTTATCATGAGTGCAGATTTACCGCGCATTTTCCAAAATGCATCATGGAAGAAGATAGCTTGCATGTGCAGCTGGCTTCAAATGTCAAAATACGACAATTTGTTTATAATGACTTAGTCTGCAGTAAAATCTAATAAAAAAAAACAGCTCACGGGTTGCCGTTCAATAAACTCAGAGAGAAATGTCATCAAATTGATAAAAGTTGGCTTTGTTTATCTTGCATTTTCGCGCAATGTTGTGACAATGGAGATGAAAGATAAGGAAAGTCCATAAAATCGTGTAGTTGATGAAGGTTGCCGCTTTGACGAGGTAAGTGAAGCAAAACTGGAGGTCCTGTGTCTCGTTTTCGAGTTTCTCCTCACTACTGTCTCTCTGTTTATTCTCGCTCACGCACGGCGTCGTTCTAACTTTATGCGTCCGCCACCACCCTAGGGTTTCTCACGTGATGATTTATCTCCACCGCAAACTCTTGTGGGTGCATTTTTCTATCTCTCACCTTGCTACCGGATTTACGCATGTGGTTTACTTTTCCACCACGTTTTTACATTTGTTCCCCACAAAACTTAATTACCCTCGCTTGTTCTCTCCCCATCATGTCAAATATCGTTACGTGTGTATGAGTTCCTTTTTTGTTTATCAGAATCTCCATTCTTGCATGTTGCTGTTGAGTCTCCTAAAACATTATTGCCGGTTGTTTTTTCACTCCCTCAAAACTCTTGCATTGGGTTGTTCAACACCCACAACATTTTAGCGTGTAGTTGTTCCAACCACCCCGCAACTTTTTGTCAAACCCACCCCCCAGCAGCGTTTTTGCGTGCGTTTGTCAAACCCACCCCCAAGCAGCGTTTTTGCGTGCGTTTGTCAAACCCACCCCCAAGCAGCGTTTTTGCGTGCGTTTGTCAAACCCACCCCCCAGCAGCGTTTTTGCGTGCGTTTGTCAAACCCACCCCCCAGCAGCGTTTTTGCGTGCGTTTGTCAAACCCACCCCCCAGCAGCGTTTTTGCGTGCGTTTGTCAAACCCACCCCCCAGCAGCGTTTTTGCGTGCGTTTGTCAAACCCACCCCCCAGCAGCGTTTTTGCGTGCGTTTGTCAAACCCACCCCCCAGCAGCGTTTTTGCGTGCGTTTGTCAAACCCACCCCCCAGCAGCGTTTTTGCGTGCGTTTGTCAAACCCACCCCCCAGCAGCGTTTTTGCGTGCGTTTGTCAAACCCACCCCTCAGCAGCGTTATTTCTCCCACCACCGCCACTAGCGTTATTTCTCCCACCACCACCACCACCACCACTAGTTGCGTTCTTGCGTGCGTGTGATCATTACTCCCCAATGCATACACCAAAAAAAAAAAGAAAATCGTGTTTTTTCTTCCGTTCACGTATCACCCGCAGTAACTTTCATGTATGGGTGTTTTTGTACCCCCCACGACATTCCACATTCTTGTGTATATTTTATATCTAATGTTTCTCTCTCTCTCTCGTTATCATTATTCACAGTTTTTCATTTAGGCTTTAACAACTGGTGACATACAACATTTTTTTTCTTGTCAAATTTCAACAATACTATTTACTATTTGTAAATGCCTACACGTGGCTCTTTTCAGAAACGAATCCTGCTCATTCGCTACATAGGAGATTCTGTCAGTGTTAAAGTCAGCAAATATCTGTATTTTCTTCCATTACCACACAATGACACCTGACACAGAATATGTGAACTTCACTGTTTCTATTGTCTTCCTCGAACTTACACTCCCTTCCACCGTCATTACGTTGCTGGTTGTGTCAGAATTATTCTGATAAATTAAATAAGAAAGCCGCACTCATCGTCTTACCTAGGCAGGCAGCCGCATAAATAAGTGAGCTTCCCTGGCTGACGAGGGACATTCAAATGTCTCGTTTCAAATAGAGATAAATTGATCTTATATTTAGAGCCCGGACTTTGTGTACGTGGTCTCCGCTTACAGATGGGAGATCATTAAATGTATATCCAATAATTTCTTCTAACTTTCGGTCCTAATTATTATTACAGCTTTCGCCAAAAGCTATTTTAGAATTAGAGAATCTATATATAAAACAGGGTGTGAGTTGTGGTGTCGTGAATATCGGCTCGGAACTATAGAGAGAAAGGAAAAGAACAAGATAAACAGAGTGATGTGGAAAGAGCTGTCGCTAAGTGGATAAGAGATGAGAATTGACTCTGCATTTACATTTTTAGAAGTTATAGCCGCCAGAAAAGCAAGTATATGGTGGGAAGTGCGAGAAAAGAAGCAACGTTAAGCTACGTACCCCCATTCATTTTCGATAACTAAATTTTAAATTGAATTTTTAAAAATAAAAGAGTTTTCCTGAAACTTTTATCTTAGTTTTAATTGAAAGCTAAATGATTAAATTTACTGTTTTCAGTACTCGAAATACTCTGGTGTATTTTAAGCAAATTATATAAATTGGAATCTAAAATTTTCGTTTTTTTTTTTCATCTTTCAATTTTTCGGCCATTTTTGAGCGATCGACACTTCAAGAAAATCTAATTCTAGGCTTTAAAAATTTTGCAAAAATAAAATATACCTCTGTAACACATTATTTTTTGAAAATTATCAAATTTAATGTTAAATGTTAAATTACTCAAGTATTATTCATAGCATGAAATTTAGAATAAAACTATTTCTTAAACACAGTCGATCATTTTAACTTTTCCACCGTATTTGAAATGTATTGACAACTCGCCAGATGCGAGATAAGTGTATGGTAATCACAAGTGAAACAATTGTACTTTTTTTCTGTAAGGGGAAGAAACCCTGAAATACATGACTCTGAATGTACACATAGAAATTACCATACAAACAAAAACTTCAAATACATAAAAAAAAATTTTTAAGAATACGAAGGCACGACGATTTGTATTAAACTTATCCAATTTTCGATTAGTAAATACAATATACACTTAAAAAGTTAATGAAGTAATGACAATAAAGCTTTGAAGTATATTAGAAATATTTTTGAAATTTTATAAATTATTATAATAAAATAATGAAAACATTTTTTTTTATTTAATTTAATCGATATTTTTTATTTAATTAATTTAATCGATATTTTTTCTTTAGACAATGTCCTCAAATTATATCATTTATTAAAACAATTAAAAGCTAATCAAATTAAATAATATAGTTCTATTGCATTTTTTAATTTTACTATTGGGAGCAGCTTTTCGAAAATAAAGGCAAAGTGTTTATAATAAACGATTTTCCCAACATAATTTAGTTTCTTGTAATTTACGAAAGATGGGTTAGAGATATTATACATATTTTTACCGAGATTTTTTTTTAAAATAATAATTTAAAAAATAATTTTGTTCATTTGTGAATAAGTCCTGAAAGTTTGATTAAAATTCAACAGTTATTTCATTTTTGCAAAAATTTCCAAATTGTGTTTTTTCACCGGAAAAAAAAAACTAAGTTATGTAATATTACCTTTTTTATTGTAAAGTCTCGGAACGATTTGGTTACTAGCTAACGCAAATCAAAACAAAATTTTTTTACCAAAATTTCAAACGTGTTAGAAGGGATTACACATTTTTAAAACATAATTTTAAAAAATACTTTGAGCTTTCCTCTTAAAAATAAAATAAACATTTTGATAGGAAAAGTTCGTTTTTATTAAGTGGGAGACCTTTTTTATTCATACCATGCTGTTTTTTAGCGATTTAGTGGGCGTACCTATATCAAGCCATCTCTTCTCCCTCCAGCTATACGTTAAATAACAGGACAGTTTAGGTTCTCCAGCCTTGGTTGGCAACCAGTCTACTGTGGGAAAATCTTCTCTCCAGTTAGTCATGTCGCTTTCGAAACATGATCGCCCAAGCGTGTATAACGTATGGCACTTAATTGACTAATACATACAATAAATCTTTTTACCGTGCGTTTAATATAATGGTTGTCGGTTGGGTGTTTTTTGTTTTTTTTTTGTTTTTTTTTTTAGCGATATATCAACCCTCAGTGGGTTGTCTAATGCGCCAACCAAATTCTAAATATTTTGAACGCATTTTCTATTTTATTTTACGTGTGTTGAATTCCTCACATCTACTTCATCAGTTTTTATTTTCGTACTTCATGACTGTGGAACTTCCTTCCATTTACTTGCTTCCTTGATAGCTACAATCTCCAAAATTCTAAATGCAACATTAACTGCCATCTTCTCCCTCCCTAAATCCCATCCAGTTCCCATCCTTCCTTCGGAATCCCTTGTACCCTGTTTGTTGCTCACACGGTAACCGCTTATACGCCAATAGAAGTCCTGCCTTGCTTGGAGTGAAATTATTTTTTAAAAAATTGAAATTATCGCTAACATTTTTGTAAAGATTTACAATTCTGTTTCGTAAAATTTCGCAAACCAATCGATGAAATTTGAATTAACGGATTTGTTTGGAAAATACTTTGACGAAAACCCTACTTCACAGTTTAATAATTACTTTGTAGAAGACACAAGGTCCTCTCTAATTTATATTTATGAGTCGGCTCGGCGTAACTTGGATCATTAAAAATAACACAGGAAATAAAGAAACACGAAAAGGTGAAAGTAACCAGAACAACAATATATTAACAAAGGTGACATAGAGTTGAAAGCATGCAAATCAAATAAGGAAAGAAAAGTTCTTTCCCTTTGTCTGGAGAAAAACGTAAATGTTAAAGTTCAGTTTGAATGAAGTTAATGTACATACTGTTAATGTCTGTTTTCAATTGAAATTTTTTTAGCGTTGTGTGTGCATGCTGGTGAGAAATAAAAATTTGCGCCACTAATTGTTACCCGCAATTAGTGCGCGTGTGTGTGTGCGTGAGTTAGGTAATAAACGTCTGCTCTTGCCCGGGACGAAACCCCAACTGGTCTAACACGTGACGCTCCCGACTTTTTTTGGCATGCCGGAGCGAGGGAAACTAGGGTCATCACGTGTGTGTGCGTGTGAATGTATCAAACCCTACAACTTTAATTTAATTTTATAGGATTTCCTGATAAAGAGTTTTTAAGAAAATTTCATTTTTTTACTTTTTAACAACAAAGAATAAATTCTTAGGATTTCTTACTCTTGAGCATGCAACATACAACTGATCATGTGTAAATATCTTTATTCTGGAGCCAAATTCTAACTTTTGAAGCGTTTGACCTTGAGGTTTGTTTATATTTCTCGCAAACGCAAGGCAAACTGGAAGCTGAATTCTTCTAACTATACATAAAAGTTATAACCTTCGAGGTTAGCTTCCCCGACTGTGGCGCTTTTGCTCCTTATAACATTGAGCACTTTTCAGTATTTTTTAGTATAACCCGGATATAAGAGAAAACCCGATATAAGATAAATTTTCTCTGGTCCTAAATTAGAGCCTGTGGTAATGTATATAAAATAGACCAAACCCGGATATAAGATAAATTTTATCCGGTCCCGACGACTCTCTTATATCAGGGCTACACTGTACTAAAAAGCCATTTTTTCCTCTTTGGTAAGTACGGCTTTCTTTTCCATCTTGGCCGTTTTAGATAACCCTTCCACTTAGGTGGGGTTTAGTTGGTGCAACAATTTTTACCATTTTGAACTCACCCAGGTGGATAAATATCCCTATTTTTTTTTCTAACAGGTAACGACTGCCTGAAGATGGCGCACAACGCGCATGAAACTAATAGTTGTGGTTGGTCATGTTTCAATGGAAATCAGTTTTAAAAAAATATAAAAGTTATTTTAATAAGTATTTATTTTAATCGTTAAATTATTTTTAAGATAGTGGCATTATTTTGTATGTTAAAGAATAAAACTTTTCATCCCCCACCCCCCAAAAAAAAACAAAAAAAAACATTTTATTGTACTAAGCTGTGCATTCTAGTAAAACCAACTGCACTTTGTACCCCCTTACCTGTTCACACCTCCTCCCCAAAATTCTGGCTTCGATCGTTTAATGTATGGTTATTTTAGATAGTGTGACATACTAACTTGTTCATAGATTCAATTTGCCTAGTGTTTATACAGGTCATTCTTTTATGAATGAGTTAAAACTGTCCTGAGTGATTATTGCTCTGAACGCTTTCGGTTAATTCTTTAGTCTTTTGGCGTAGGAGAATTTGAATTGTTGATATATTTTTGTAGTTGCCTTTATGATGTGATGCATCATAAAATGATAGATTTTACCCGTATATTCTAGCAAACGTGTAAAACTTACTATGTACTACAGAAAATTAAAACTGCCAACCTCTTAATTACCAGTAAGACGCTTATCGAATTCAAGCTTCAAATCGACAAAATAGTTTATAAATTCCATTGTCCAGTGCAAAACTGCGAACCCTGGAATAAAGAAAAAAGTACACACGAATACCTTGGTCACATGACAAGCTATTTATGCAAAGGTCTAATTAACAATTTGAATGATCTTAGAAAGTACTGAAACTCTGACATCCAACTCTTCACCCCTTTAATGACAGTCCTTGTAGATAACACCGCCATTTTAAAATAATCTAATTGTAAAAGACGTTTAATGATAATTGAAGTAATTTTAATAAAAACTGTGGTGATACCGAGCAAAGCGAGGGACAAGATGTTTTCACACTCACGACCAAAAAGAAAATGACCAAAACTCGTCGGTGCGCACCCTGGCTCCACGCAGATGTTCCGGTTGAAAACTAAATATTAATTAAATATCAAATTCCAGTTCTCGAGCCTACGCGAATTTTATTTATCGGCCAATGGGAAGCCCAGAATCAAATACGGATGTGAATTCCCAAATGATTTGCTGCTATCCAAAAAAAAAAAAAAAACGCAATAAAAAGCCGATACCGAAAGCATCGCCAGACAGACACACACAGACTCGTGAGAGACGAGTGTAATTAATTAACGTCAAGCGGCTTACTATGTTCGCCGCCCTTCCCTCTCCTTTTCTTCTTCGCTGTCTCTAAACTACTTGCCGACCAAAGGAGCGGATTCATCAAAGACATTCCGTTATTTACAACGCTCCCACATTCATAAGCAAAAATTCTCTTTTCAGCATTTTATTGTCATGAACATTTTAACGTCCGCTGGGCCCATCTGTAAAGGATTGCTTTAATTGTAAAAACCTTAATTGAAATGTGTATATATAAAATGTTGTTTCTAAACTCAATTTGCTTTTCTTGATTTATAATCTTTTATAACTTATAGTGGGCTATCTACAACGAGGCCGAATTCCGTTAATCTGCAACAACATACAAATACTCTCCACTAGAACGGACTCCTCACTATAAAACCTATAGGTAGATACTTGACACTTCTTGCTATGTATTAGCTCAAACTTTCTGGCTGTATTTGAAACGCTTGGCACGGCGCCTTCAACATTGTGTCCCTTACTAGAGGTCAGAAATAATACTACCTAAACATATTAACTTTGTCTTCTTCTCCCTCCTCTTCTCCAGGTGCTTCCACCTAGGTCACGAACTACTTCCCAGAAATCCCTTCATCTCTCACTCCTTCTCTCTCTCTCTCTCTCTCTCTCTGGCCCATCCCTACTGACCAATAACTAGTAACAGTTCAGTTTTTTTTAGTTCCTCGAGAGATTTCACACCAGCCACACGTGTTACTCTCGCGGACATTTTAGCCAGCCACGAGGTACTCACACAAGAATGTAGATGAAGTTAAATAAAGTTTGTTTTAACAGGTTAATATTTGTATCTCTTAATTATTATCCAAAACATACTAGATACAAATATGCCAACATGAAATGAATGTTTTCATCTCCGCAATCGTTGTTTTTTTTTTCCGCCATCGTTCAGAAGAGATATTTAAAGACTGTTTTTTTTTAATAAAAAAAAGTAGAAATAGCCTCCTTAGGTTGAAAAAGGTAGGAATAAAGGCTGATACTGTGTTGCAGCTGGCTTCCAACCAAACTAAAAGAACAGTCTTGTTGGGACTTCAAACTTAATTTATCGGTAAGAATATGACGAGTGTAACATTAACACGAAGTAAAGCAATCCACAACTAACCTCGTAGTTATCAAACTGTCGTTACTAGGTTATGTGTCGTATGTTAAACAAAAACAAGCTGAGAAAATAGACAAACAAAGGTAAGCTACGTACTATACGACACCATTTTTTTAAAAATTGGCTAGTTTCTTTCGAGTTTAGTACGTGGGTGTCTATTATTTAAGTCCAGATTTGCTTCTTTTGATGTAAGTTTAAAGTTTTGTTGCGTCTAGCAATTTTTTTTTATGTCGGTGTTGAATTACCTTTCAACTGTAGCGGCGAAGGAGGCTTTTTATAAGTTTCGTTGATTTTACTGCTGATTAAGTGAATGACAAATAACTAACGGTTGTGAAATCGGGCTTTTCTAGTTCAGCAAAGTCCAAATAAACGCCTATATATAAATCAAAACTTATTTATAAATGGAACTTTGTCTGTGTGTGTACCCGTTACCTATAGACTCCGAAACGGCTGAACCAATTTTCTTGAAAATTTACACAGTTGTACTATAAGCGTCTGCGAGTGTTCTTAGCTAGGTTTTGTGTCAAGATACCCCCGATAAATATCGATAATCGAAAAAATTGTGTTATAGAAGGAGTGGTCCGATTTTAATCAAATTTGATACACTCATAGACAAAGACATAAGAAACGATATTCAGAAGTTTCAAGGTTGCAGTTCTTACAATAGTGCAGAAAATCGATGATATATATAAAGCAAGATGTGTGTGTGTATATTTATCTGCCTGTATATCTGTATTTTTTACATCCTTTTATTTTAGTTTTTGTTTCGGGTTTGGCTCTAAGTAAGTATAATTGTAGTTCTTGGTCTCAGCCATGATACCATTTACTCAGAGGATTTGTTTAGCCTTCAAAATTCAGTTTACGACGAAAAAATCTTATTTGATATCGATACCAGGAAATCAAAATTTGACTTACATCCATTCATTTTTCTTTTAGTCTACAGTTTCGCTTTAGCTGGAAACAACTATTTCTTTTTCGTCTTTCGTGCCAACGTCCAAAGAATCTGAGCTCCAGGACCATGGATTATTTTTACAGCTTTCATTACATTCGAGCAACGCCGGGCTATACTGCTAGTCTTTTATATTTCGAACGGAATATGTACAAAGAAGATTGGGTTTCGCCAGTGAAGAAGCATTACCCTTCAATGAGGGCACTTAGATAATTGTGGCTCTACAGCGTAAATAATTCTGCTGCTGATTAAATTATCGTAGGAGGCTTCTCTTTTTTTTTTTTTTTTTTTTTTTTTAGTCATTTCGCCCCAAGCAAGGCGGTTCCGTCACGGGTGCGCAGGGGGCTACATAAGAGAAAAAATTTAGTCAAGAGGAAAGTGAAAAGAAAGACGAACCAGTTACAGGGGGTGTCAGAGACAGGGCAAGAGAATGATAGGAACACAGGTGTGAAGACTGTTGCGACTGTAGAGAGAAAAGAAAAGAACAAAGTATACAAGGTGATGTAGAAAAGGACTGGAGTCAAGTGGATAAGAGATGGGTATTGATAGTGGATTTAAATTCCAGGAGGCAGTGGCCGTCAGGAAAGCAGGTATATGGAAGGGAGTTCCCCACAGGCGGAAAGTACGAGAAAAGAAGCTGCTGGAGAAGAATTGTCGGTTGTATCTGGTTGATCTAACTGTAAATGGGTGGGACCTTGTTGCCAGTCTAGTTGTAAATTCTTGTGGTGGGGTACCAGTGACTTAAGTTCGTCGGAGCAGAAGCCATGAAAATATTTATAGAATAGACAGAGGGAAGCCACATTCCGCTGGTGAGAAAGTGGCTGGAGTTGAGCTACTAAGTCAAGACCTATCACATTACAGGTTCTCCTTTGGAGCCTGTCGAGAAGACTGAGATGAACAGCAGGGGCGCCTGACCATACATGACAGCAGTACTCTATGCACGGACGGAATGGTTGATTTGTATATGTGAAAAATGGATTCAGGCGGAAACCCCCCGTGGTCTGACACAGTGATCCAACCTTCCTATCAGTGGATTTAGCTATTGACTCAATGTAATGATTCCACTTGAGGTCGGAAGATAGGGTAAGGCCGAAGAGGCGCAGTATATTGCTTTCAGGGAGACTCGCTTGGTCCATGCTTATGGGGACAGGAGAGGTTGCCTGTGATGGTTGACTAATAACAGTTTCGTTTTAGAAGCATTGAAATGTTACTTCTTACCCTAATTCACTACTGAGTGTAGGTCCTTCTCAAGATCAGCAGCGAGGTTATGTTTGTCCGCCTCGCCAGATTTCTTACTGATGCGGGAGTAAATTGTGGTGTCATCTGTGTATATGCCTACTTGGGTTTTGATCACGTTTGGAAGATCATTTATGAAGATCAGAAAGAGTGTCGGGCCTAGGATAGAGCCCTGAAGGACACCAGCGTTTGTACAGTACGATGTGGAGGCATGCCCATTCAAGACTTCCTTCATTATGCGGTTAGATAGGAAAGATTGAATCAGATCAAGCAAGCGTCCAGTGATACCTTATCCCTAAGGAAACAAAAGAAAAATATTTTTTAAATTCCCTGAAAAATATCACCTGCTTGTAATTTCCTTAAGGCCTCATTAACAGTAACACCGGCATTTTTAAGCACAACCAGCAAATTTCGTTTCTGAAACCAAATAATTGGATGAGAAAAACAAAAGACCGAATCTAGGGACAATCATGACGCACTCACCTCCGAGCACTTCCTTTTTTTCTTTCTTTTTTCTTTCTATGCACCGTGTCACTTCAGGACGTAGGTGATCATGACCCTTCACGTCTCCCTATCTCTCTGTCGCTCCTAATACACATCTCCTGTTATCCCACTTAATCCCCACTTCGCCATTCATCTGCTCAAGTCCATCAAGTATGCCATGCGTTGCTTCCTCTTGCCTCTCTTCCCCTCTATCCGTCCCGTGAGCATCAAGTTCTCTGAACCCTCCTTCCTCATTACAAGTCCTTAAACTTCAGCTGTCTTTTCCTGGTTTCAACTATCAGCTTTCTTTTTGTGTCCATTCTCTCCAAAGCCTCGTCGTTGCTCGCGTGTTTCGTTTATGGTATTCTCAGCATCCTTCTGTAGAACCACATTTTTGTTGTTTCAAGTCTTTCCTTCAACTTTGATGGGATTGTCTTCTTTGTTTCCAGCGAAGTTTTCCTGTCTCTTAATACTCCACTCAGCTTCTGGAATGCATTCTTTGCCATGCCAATATGCTTTTTCGTATCACCAACTTGTAGTAGACATTTTGGGTTCCTCCTTTTATTGCCCTGCATTCAGTTTTCTTGTAGTTAATATGTAGTCCTTTATTTTCTCTCTCTTTAACCTGCTTGTTATAGATTCTTTCCTGTCTCTGCTATCAGCACTGTATCACCGAACCCAATATAAATATAGGAAGCTTCTCTTTACTGTTTCTTTAATAACTGGCACAGGCTGGTCCACTCATCTAAGAGAGCTAACCAGGACGACTACCTGCTACAAAGATGTGGAGTTCTTTCACTCTCTGCTTCAATGTATCGCTAACAATGAACTCTTAAAACGAACGTATTTATGATTTTGAGATTAATCTGGCTTTTTTTTTTTTTTTTCGGGAAATTTTTTTTATTTTGGAGTGAGTGACTTAATTAAAAAATTCTTTACTTGCTAATATTGTTTTCGGGTTAAGTTTAGATAAGATTGGGTAGTATATTTGTTAAAAGATTTGTCAATATTGTAGTGTTTTATATACTGAAAAAGGGCATTAACATGACACTGAAGTAGGTACCTCCACTCCATTTTCGATATCAAAGTTTAATTTTAGCTTGATTGAAATGTAAATGATTAAATTAACTATTTCAACTAAGCAAAATACTCGGGTGTATTTCATACAAAAGTTATATTAATTGGAATAAAAACACTTCGAGATCTTTTTTAATTTACAATTTTTTCGCCCCCCACTCCCCCACCTTTTTTTAGCGATCGACATATCTAAAACAAAAGTTACTTCTCGCCTTGAAAAAATCTTGCAAAAATAAAACATATATCTTTCACTCGTTATTTTTGGAATATTATCAAATTTTAAGTTAAATTAATCTGATTTTTTTTTTTTTATAAGCGTTTCACCCTAAGCAAGGCATGTCACTGCCACTACTGTG
Source organism: Ascarosepion bandense (assembly GCA_037127315.1). Taxonomy (NCBI): domain Eukaryota; kingdom Metazoa; phylum Mollusca; class Cephalopoda; order Sepiida; family Sepiidae; genus Ascarosepion; species Ascarosepion bandense. The sequence goes on from JBBBDQ010000729.1 coordinate 1,958,238, forward strand.
CAGGGGGCTACGTAGAGTGGAGAAAGGCTGATTAAATATAGGAAATGACAGAGGGTGGGTGATAGGCGGGTAAGGATACCGAGAATGAGGGTTGGGTAGATGAGAGTGTTGTGAGAATAGTTGGGAGTTAGTGTGATAGGAGGTGTCTATTGACCCTACATTTAAACACCTGGAGATTGTAACTGTCTGGAAAGCAGACTTGTGGAAGGGAGTTCCACAGGCGGGAAGCGCGAGAAAAGAAGCTGTTGGAGTAGAATTTACGGTTACATCTTATTTGTTTAACTGTAAAAGGGTGGGACCTAGTTGCTAATCTAGTATCTCGTGTAAATTCGTGCTTAGGCGGCACCAGTGATCTAAGCTCATCGGAGCAGAAGCCATGAAAGTACTTGTAGAAGAGGCACAGGGAAGCCACATCACGCCGGTGTGAGAGCGGCTGCAGCCGGTCTGCCAAGTCAGTATCAACCACGTTACAGATTCTCCTTTGTATTTTGTCAAGAAGCCCAAGGAGAGCAGCAGGGGCACCCGACCAGATATGGCAGCAATATTCAATACACGGGCGGATGGTAGATTTGTATATGTGCAGAATAGATTCAGGTGGGAAAAATTTCCGGGCCCTGCACAGGGAGCCCACTTTCATAGCAGCAGATTTGGCAATGGATTCAATATAGTCATTCCATTTGAGGTCCGCCGAGAGTGTAAGGCCAAGGAGGCGTAGTATTTTACTCTCTGGGAGGCTAGCCTGTCCCATGCTAATGGGAGGTAGATGCGATTGTCTATGGTGATTAGTTGATAACAGCTTTGTTTTGGAGGCATTGAAATTTACCAACCATTCCCTACCCCAGGTCACTACGGATTGGAGGTCCCTTTCAAGTACGGCAGCGAGGTTCACTTTGTCGTCCAGACCTGGTTTCTGATCGATGCGGGAGTAGATTGTTGTGTCGTCGGCATACATGCCAACTTGGGATCTAATGGTGTCGGGGAGATCATTAATGTAGATCAGAAAGCGCGTGGGACCTAGGATAGAACCTTGAGGGACGCCCGCGTTCGTCTGGTAGTTTTGGGAGGCATGCCCATTTAATACCACCTTCAATGTGCGGTTAGAGAGGAAAGACTGGATGAGGTCAAACAGATGTCCAGTTATCCCATAGCTCCGCAGTTTGCACAAGAGGCCAGCATGCCAGACCCTGTCGAATGCTTTGGAGATATCCAAGGCAACGGTTCGGGCTTCACCATTCTTGTCAAGTGCCTGGTATATGTACTCGGTAATGGTCGTTAGCATATCAGCAGTAGACCTGGTGAAGCGAAACCCATACTGTTTGTCAGAGAGAAGCCCGTTGGCCATAAGATGCTGAATCACCTCGGCGTTGATAATGGCTTCGAAAACTTTGCCAAAGATTGGAAGGATACTAATAGGACGGTAATTGGCGGGGTCTGAGGGTTCGCCAGAATTCTTAAATATAGGTACTACGCAGGAGGACTTCCAACAAGCAGGAAGCAGATAGGCAGAGGTTATAGAGTTTAGAGAGGACAGAGGAGCAAATATTACTTCTTCATTGCATAGAATTTAGAATAAAAGTATTTCTTAATCACAAAGGTTTGACTCGTTGGCCTATCAAGTAGGCGAGGACAGCACCTATCAATCAATCTGGAAGTATAGTGACCAAAAGTTGGCATAACCCAGTTTAACATTTCGTAAGGGGAACAACCCTTAAAACCTGTGACCTTTTAATAAGTCACTTAAAAGTTTCCACAGTAAAAGAAAACGTGCAATTTAAAATAATAAAAAAAAATTGAAAATTATTTTAAAAATCTTAATTCGAAATGATTTATGTTAAACAAAGGAATTTTCCATTCGTAAATAAAGGTCATTTTTACTGAATTAATAACCGAAGTCACTGAGTAACTGGAAGAAATTTAAAAAGATGTTTGAAATTTTAATTAGCAAAAAAAAATGCAAACAATTTTTATAAAAATTCATTATTCATGATTTTTTTTTCTTTTTTAGAATATGATATCCTAAAATTATATGAATTATAAAGTCAATTAAAACTCTATCTACATTAAAAATACCGTAGTTTTAATGCATTTTTTATTTTACTATTCGGAGCAGATTTTCGGAAATTAATCTCGTAGTTAAAAGAAAATATATGATTTACATTCCTCAATGAGTCCTGCATTTAAATAAAAAATTGGAATAGATAATGTATTTCTGGAAATTTTATGCAATTAATTGAAGATGGTGGGGGTGGATAACAGATGTAAAAAAAATATGTATTTTTTTTTCTAAAAATAATAATTGCTAAATAATTTCATTCATTTGTGAATAAGTTTTGAAAGTTTCATTAAAATCTGAAAATTAGTTGATTTTTGCAAGAATTTTCAAATTGTGTTTTTTATGCCAAACATCGACTTGAGTGATATTATGTTTTGCTTAATAATAGTCGCATTATTACGTAAAAACATCGTGAATCACTGACTGAAAAAGAAAATTTTAACTGAAATTTCGAACGTGTTAAAAGGATTTTAAAAATTTTAAATTTTTTTTTTTTTTTTAATCATATCACCCCGACCAAGGCGGTAACGCCACTGATGTGTAGGGGTCTACGTAAGAGTGAAAAGATTGGAAAAGAGAAAACCGGAAACCACATCCTAAACAGGGAACAAGGGATGAGCCTCTACACCTGTTCAATAGACGTGGGTGGAGTGTGAACCGGGCGATAATTGTCTATCTACTCCAATTACAACAAAATTTGATCTTACCTCTTAATAACAGCATAAACATTTTGATGAGAAAACATTATTTTTCGTTAAGTTCTCCTTTTAACATCATGCTATGCTGTTTTATGGCCATTGAGTGGAGGTACCTACACTGAAGCAGTCACAGAAGTCACTCTTCAAGTCAGCTTTTAGAATGCATACTTGGCCATGCCAATACGCCGTCGGATCTCAGTGTCGCACTTTCCGTCCGATGTTAGAACGCTTCCCAGGTATTTAAATTTCTGTACTTGCTTGAATTTATTATCCCCGATTTTTTGTGGGCATTTTGGGCCCTCTTTTTACTGATGACCATGCAGTCATATTTCTTGTAGTTTGTTTAGTCTTTGCGCTTTCATTAGCTACTTGCTGTTGGATGTCTTGTAGTTTCCTTTTCGTGTCTGCTATCAGCACTGTATCATCTGCTTATCTTAGACTGTTCAGATTGTGACCGCCGGTGACAGGTCCTGGCAGAACTTCCATTTCTCTCAGAATTGCCTTGCTGTATATAGGTTGAATAGATCCGGTGAGAAAACATATCTTAAACTCCTTTCTTTTTTTGTCAGTTCATTTCATTTCTTGTCGTATGCAGGCAGCTTGCTGCCAGTGTAGATTCTTAATGACTCTAATGTCCTTCCCGAATATATCAAGGTTGCCGAGCATTTCTATCAAGTCTTTGCGGGGTGCTTTAACGAATGCCTTTGCAAAGTATGCATTAAAAACTCAAAATAAAACTTAGTATCCCATCGCTTCAGAAATCTACATTGTTTGGCATTGCAAATCTTCTGCGAAAGGTGCAATCTGCTTGAGGTTATAGACATTGACGGAGGACACAATAGTGCAAGATTTCCAGTTGAAAATAAAAAAATAAATAAAACGCTCGGAAGAAGATAATCTTGTGTTTCCCAGATGAGATATTGCAACTACTTACACTATGGCCCTCTTTATTGTCTTATTCACGACGTTTCGGCCGTTATACATTCCAGATTTCTTTAGATCAGTTAAGTGCCATACGTGATACACGCTTTGGGCGATCATGTCTCGAAAGAGGCATGACTGACTGGGCAGAAGATTTATCCCGCAGTAGGTTGCCATTGCTTTCTGCAGTAGACTAGTTGCCGACCAAGGCTATAGAACCCAATCTGTCCTATTATTTAACCCATAACTGGAGGAAAGAGACGGATTAATACTTTTTCCAAAGGTATTTGTGCGTAAATGGATGCAAGGAATTCAACTGGAATTCGAACTCGGCTTCCCGATTTGTCGCTCCGAGTCGATATCCACTGCACCACAACGCACATTCATTTCTTTAGATACACGTTAAAATTTTGACCCGAACTTTTTATTTAATAAAAGGGAATAGATTGTTCTAATTCTCCGTGCCATGCCTTTTCTGGATATCTCAAATTTAGGTAATTTCCTTTAGTAAATTAACTCTGAGTTATTAGTGCTGGTTGCAGACACGGAAAGAAAACTACATGGTCTCCTACAGAAGGTAGCTGAAGAGAGTGACAAAAAAGACTACAAATAAATTGCAAGAAAATTTAATGCATGGTCATCAGCAAAAAGAGCAACCCAAGATGCCAAATACAGGATGAGGATACTAGAATCAAGCAAGTACAAAAATTTAAATACCTAGGAAGTGTTCTAACAGGAGATGGAAAGTGCGACACAGATCCGAAGGAGAATTGGCATGGCTAAGGACACGTTCCAGAAGCTAAGTAAAGTACTAAGATACAGGAAAATTTCGCTAGACACAAAGAAAAGAATGCTGGATTGCTATGTGATGTCAGTTCTTCAATACGGTAGTGAATGTTGGACAGTATCATCGAAGATGAAGGAAAAACTTGAAGCAACTGAAATGTGGTTCTACAGAAGGATGCTGCGGATATGGACCGAGCATGTGAGCAATGATGAAATGTTGGAAAGAATGGCAACGAAAAGGAAATAATGAGCATCAGGAAGGGACAACTGAAGTTCCTGGGGCATGCAATGAGGAAGGAGGGCTTGGAGAACCAGATACTGACAGGCCAGATGGAAGGAAAGAGACAGAAGGAAGGGAGCGGATAACATATTTGAAGGGCCTGAGCAGGTGGATGACGGAACGGGGGTTGCGTGGTGTTACAGAAGAAAGTGTGCTAAGAGTCATCAGGGATAGGGAGACGTGGAAAACCATGGTCGCCTACGTTCTGAAAGGACAGGGCACATAAAAGAATAAGAGTTATTCTTTCACTTTTGCTGTGGCCAGGTATTGAACTTAAAACTCTTTGGATCAAGTCACGTTTTGAATTATTTTAACCAAAGCTTTTCTCAAGTGGACCAAGTGTCCTTGTTGAATAATCCAAAAACATGAACGAATCGTTGTGAATATGTCAACAAAGATGAGGACAACAGTCTGAATGATGTAAGTATTGTAAATAATAATGGTCCTTCTCTGCGCGAAGGACTGTTTCATTGCCATTTGTCCGTTTTGAATCTATTGAAAATGGTCGATAAGCTGATTTAATTTTCTTATTAATATTACAATGTTGTACGACTGCTTCTTTTGGGCAAATCTTCGTCACAAAGCAAGCCTATTTTCTTCTGCTGCTTGGTATTCTGTCTATAATATTTTCGACTACAGTTCACTGACCCTTATCTTATTTTGCCCTCGAATCAGATTCAGTTCAGTGGTTGGCGGAGTTGGGAGGGTCCTCGAAAGAGGCACGGTTCACTATGAATAATTTTGTTTTTTTGCCTGTTCACCTGCCGTCATAAGAAGCCGCCAGACTGACTTAGCTACTTCATGTCCTGAATATGAAACGGCTGAACAGCTTCGCTTTCGAACACAGATGTATTAAATACTGCCACTCCATACTTCACACCCTGCTGTGTTATTTCACCTACCTTCCGCAAATGGCATTGTTTCTTCATTGCTTTCTTTTACTTGTTTTCGGCTAGAAACACCGGTTCTCGTACGACCACCAAAGTTAAACCACGCGGAGCGTGGTTAGCACCTTGATGGGTAACTGCTTTGGAATGTAGTGCAGGAGTGCGTGTTCTTTGTACGTCGAGAGTCACCACTGAAGTGTAGGGAGCTGGTTAATGTTTCTTTTGTTCAGCCTTGTGTCAGACTTAACTGAACTTCCTACAGTTTACAAGTTTATGCAGAGTTATCATCAGAATTATTATCAGGAAGGTTGGTTGTCAGTTGGATTGTGTGGATTATTGTAGAAGAGTGTTAGAGTAAAATATACATTTTTCCTGTTAAAATATAAATTTATTATAAGGAAAGAATAACATAAGTTGTAGGAGTGAATGTACAATTAGAAACATTATTAAGAAGTTAAGGGTAGAGTTCGTACAAAATGTTCGTAGTAGTAACTGTTAAGAGATATAAGGAGAAAAAGAACAAGGTGCGACCTGACTTTATCTCTGGGTAGATTTGGAGTTGACGTTACATTTTAGTTCTTTCGTCTCTCGGCTCCCATCTCCCTGACTCTGACTCTGCGAAGACATTTATATATCCTTTTAAATTTCGCACTGGATCGCCAAGTCCTTCCAAGTCTTACAAGTAGCTCCTATTGGTCAAAAATCATTTTAACATTTACTTGCGAAATCTGGTTTCGACTTTTTCATTAAGCAGATGGTCAATACTTTTCTATTTAGGAAAACCTGGATTTCACACGTCGTTGTGAATTTTTGTAAAAGTGAAGAAGAGAGTTGATTTTAATTAATTTCTGATCCGCTACAGGAATACCAGATGCCGTAAGCTTGAATCTGCATATAGTGTAGTGGATAATTACTGGTAATTCGAAATCGAAGAGTCGGGTTCGTTATATTCTTTGACGCGCAAATACCATTGGGAAAATTATGAATCCACGTGCTTTGTGATTTACTGATACAAGTTCTATTTTGTATTTCCCTATACTTCTGAGATGAGGTAGTATTTACATTATTTAAACTGTTCGGACTTTTGTTGTCGTCATTATTGGCATGTTTGTGATGGTTTTGCTGTTGTACGCTCCTGTCTTCTGTATGTGCTTGAATTTTGAACCGAACCCTTTATTTCGACCACTGTGGTATCCCGGTGATCGAGATAAAGGGTTCGGTTCAAAATTCTTGGCACCCGAGGAAGGCCGGAGCGTACAACGGAAACATCATAAACATGGCAATAAAGATGAGAACAGCAGTTTGAACAGTAAATAATGTAAGTATTATATACTTCAAAAATATTATCTTGAATATTTTCTAGATTGCAAGCTTCAAAAAGTTGATAAGCCGTAAAACAAATCGACCAATCTACTTTTTAATTTCTACCATACAATTTGATCTTACAACTGCGAACATTATTTTTAGTAGATGGCCATATTTAAGCAGACGCCCCGTTTAATTTAAACAGTACTTTATTTTAACAACGCACCTTTTTTCGTGCCTGCCTCTGTTGTCTCTTTTTTTTCTTCTTCGTGCCTGCCTCTGTTGTCTCTTTTTTTCTTCTTCGTGCCTGCCTCTGTTGTCTCTTTTTTTCTTCTTCGTGCCTGCCTCTGTTGTCTCTTTTTTTTCTTCTTCGTGCCTGCCTCTGTTGTCTCTCTTTTTTCTTCTTCGTGCCTGCCTCTGTTGTCTCTTTTTTTTTCTTCTTCGTGCCTGCCTCTGTTGTCTCTTTTTTTTCTTCTTCGTGCCTGCCTCTGTTGTCTCTTTTTTTCTTCTTCGTGCCTGCCTCTGTTGTCTCTTTTTTTTTCTTCTTCGTGCCTGCCTCTGTTGTCTCTTTTTTTCTTCTTCGTGCCTGCCTCTGTTGTCTCTTTTTTTCTTCTTCGTGCCTGCCTCTGTTGTCTCTTTTTTTTTCTTCTTCGTGCCTGCCTCTGTTGTCTCTTTTTTTCTTCTTCGTGCCTGCCTCTGTTGTCTCTTTTTTTCTTCTTCGTGCCTGCCTCTGTTGTCTCTTTCTTCGCATCTTCTCTTTCCTGTAATGATTGTTTTCTCGCCACGATTTCCATATTTTGGTCTCATACCTATTGTCCGTTTTAATAATATTGTTTACTTGTCTGTCTCTTTATTTTCCGGTATTCACGAATCGATATATGATCCACTTCATTCTTTTTATAAAATCCGTCTGGTTAATCTTATTAACAATGAAAGTTTTGAATAGGCGACTAAAACCTGAGTGATTTATTCAAACTACTATCAGCATCTAGCTTTAGTTTTGTCGTTTCTGTTTTGCAAATTTCATTAACTAAACGTTGTTACAGTTAACCTTCACACATTTTTGTAAACAAAACTATTTAATTCGATTTCTAGTGAGCTTACCTAATATATATATATATATATATATATTGTTTTCAGCACAGCTGGTCCCCTTTCAAAACAAAGGCCTTAACATTAATTCATAATATTCCTCGTCGGGTATTTCGAATTGTGATAGAAATTGCAAGCTTTTCTGTTTACGCTCAATACTTGCGCAAGACCCTGGCTTCTATTTTTAAGGTGGGTCATAAAAATACTTCATTATTTGGATTTGGAAGCAGACATTAGGGTATGTCCTTAGCTCGTCTTGAGTAATCCTTAGTCACCAGGTTTAGAAGCGTTCCCTGCAGAAAGTTGGTTTAATGATTTTGTCTAGAAAGCAGACAACAAACAACAGACCAAATCCGATCAACTGTGTAGGGAGCGTCGGTTACGCTTGTAAAATGGCACATAACCGAGCCTACCACATCTGAAAGAATCAGAAGTTTGAACAAACATTAAAAGGATAAAACGTTTCTTTTGTGTTAATAAATGTAAATTTATTTGACGAGAAGAAATTTGCTGTTTTGAAATATTTATGTTTGAAAGTTCTGTATAAAGTTTTCTTTTGAATGTGTGTTAAGAGTTCAATTTTTTGAGTCAGATGAAATGGATTTGTGAAGAAAAGACAAGTCTGTTTCGCTGTCAGTGTGTACAATTGTAGACGGCTAACAGTTTCGTCCTGAGTGAGAATGAAGATGGAAATGATGTCATCTCTTTTTTGCCGACAAGTAAATAAGGAAAGAGTAGAATTAATGCAGAATGAAAGAAAGAGTGAGAAAACGCAGGTCGTCTGAACTTGACGTTAGTGAGAAAACTTGTAGCTCTCTTGTGATGTTGTTTCTGTCTTGTTGACAATACATGAGGAAGAAGGAAAACGTGAAAGAGTAAGAAAATGCATGTCGCCCAGTTGACAACTTGTGACTCTCAGAAAAGATAAAGAAAATTTGCGCTTATTTATGTGTTGGTGGAAAACAGAATCGGATCAACTTTTAAGATTGACCAATAGATAATAGATTGTACCTATTTTTTCAAAGACGTCTGCACATGGTAAAATTTAGTTAACAAACTGTCTTATGAAAAAAATTTTTATTGGTGAATGAATAAGCTTTTTTATTGGCTCATGAAATGGTATAGTTGTGTGTAAGCTCGGATTTTCTGTACAATCAAATCTTACGAAATCCGACAATTGTGACATTTCAGATGACCCGATGACCATATTGGATGAGTTGTTATTCCGAAATAAAATTTTTTATGTTAGTTTTATTTTAATAATGGACAAAAATGCCTTTCAGAAATATTTGGTCCTGTGAATACCTCCAGCTTCAAGCATACCCTTGGTTTATTCTATTCAAGGCTGTTTTATACCCGGAGTATAACTTGAGCGAGGACAGTTTGTTTATCTGAGTATAAAATAAACTAGGTTACAATCTAACCCACTATACCTGAATATAAGCACTTGCTTTTCATACAATAAGATTAACGTAACCATAGATGTTACCATACGTCATACAGTGTCACATGTTTGCAGATATTAACAGTAGCTTCTACAGTCCTCAATTATATATAATTCATAGCCACTTCCCCATCGTCGAAAGGTGGCCTCCCTTTGTCTGTTCTATAAATACTTTCATGGCTTCTGCTCAGATGAACTGAAGTCACTGATGCCTCCTCAACAGGTGTTTACTCGTGCAACCAGACTGGCAACTGGGTCCCACCCATTCACAGTCAGGTTAGCCAAATGCAGACGACAATTCTACTCCTGCAGCTTCTTCTCTCGCACTTCCCGCCTGTGGAACTCGCTCCCGTATTCTTGCTTTCCTGACGGCTACAACCTCCAGAAATTTAAATGCAAAGTCAATACTCATCTACTAACCACTGGACTTTAGCTCTCTCCCCACCCCTGTATAACCCTCCCTTTCTCTCCACCTATGTATCTGTCATCGCACCTGCTTTCTCAGCTTTCTATTGTTTCTTTCTAACTAGTTTGTACTCCTCACTCTTTTCTAATCAATCTTTTTACATTTATGTAGCCCCCTGCACATCAGTGGCGTTTCCGCCTTGCTCGGGGTTAGATGATTAAAAAAAAAAAAAAAAGGTACTTCTAAATGTGCGTCGTGGTGCAGTGGATATCGGCTCAGAACGAGAAATCGGGAAACCTAGTTCGAATTCCAGTCGAATTCCTTGCATTCACTTACGCGCAAATACCTTTGGGAAAGGTATTAATCCGTCTCTTCCCTCCTGCTATGGGTTAAATAATAGGACAGATTGGGTTCTATAGCCTTGGTCAGCAACCAGTCTATCGCAGAAAGCAATGGCAACCTACTGCGGTATAATCTTCTGCCCAGTCAGTCATGTCTCTTTCGAGACATGATCGCCCAAGCGTGTATTACGTATGGCACTGACTGACTGACTTCTAAAGATTCGCGATACCTAAGGTTAAAAATTAATTTTTTAAAAATCCTTCTTAGAATTTTTATTTTAATTATGAGTTCAAGTTAATAGATTAAATTTATTTCCAATAAGCAAAATAATTTGCTGGATTTCGACACTAATTTAAATTGTCTGAAAGGAGTTTTCGTTTTGAAATCAATATCATTAGCTGGTTTTAGACCTATCTTTAGCTGTCTTGCATCGCAATGTGATTTTGTTAATTAGCAAATCTTTCAAAAATATCCTTTTCTAAATTGTTATTTAAGGAATATTAGCTGATTTAAATATTAATTAATCTTATATGAAATAAATATTACTTACTTTACTTTTAAAATATCGCAGAAATACATTTTTAACACGGTGGTAGCTTGTTTATTTTAGGTGTTGATAGGATGAATGGCAGACGGAATTGTTAATGTTTTCTACGGTGAATATAGATGTAAAATTTATTTGCGGAATATAACGTGAGCGCCTTTTTTTTTTTATATATACCCAGTAATCTTAAAAATTTAGGAAAATATTCTCCCGAATTTAATGTTTTATTGAATTTTAGATACTTTGGTTTTAATTTTGCTATAGTTATCGCCTTTATAATCCGGTAATATCGTGTATGCACGTCCGTATTTGCAAAGATTGGCACGTTCATACACATAGACTTAAAAATTCTTTTTAAAATATTCGATGAATTACACTGAATGAATTTACGATGAGAAATATAGTTTTTCTTTAATAATAATATCATCTAACCTTCACAAATTAATGCAGATAAGATTTAGAACGTTCTAATTGAATTTTTTTTTAATTCAAAAAGTTCTTATCAAAATAGATTATTCATCGATATTTTTTCTTGAGACGATAGTCTCCATAATATATCATATTTATAAAAGCAATTAAAAGCTTTGCTAATTAAATAATACCTAGTTTTAATGCATTTTTTTCCGATTCCGAGAAGGTTTTCGGAATTTCATAAAATTAAATAAGTATGTGTCGGTGGGGGTAACAGATGTATGGGATACATTTTTTTTTCTATTAAAATAAGCAACAGGAAATCACAATAAAACATTCTAGAAAAATTGGATCAAAACGGCAGTAGAATTTAGATTACATTTTTATATTTCTCAACCAATCAGCTAAAAACTTAGAATAAGAACATTCTAGAAAAATAGGATCGGAAGTAAATTAACACAAAAATATTTAGGCCCCCAAACAAAATAGTAAAATAACAAATCTGATTGGTCAATAAATGTTTTCACACCCTAATGTTAGGAAGATTCGTTGATCCCCTATTAATGTATATAATACACACAGAGAAAAAAAGGTCAGTCACCAAGCTAGCCATTAAGTCCGCATGCCACTGATACTTTGTCCGGCCAAGTCATTTCTTCCACGCCAAAGTTCATGACCTAGCTCCGAGGACCTTGAAAAGAAAAAACCGACGAACTTTCTTTGAGCAACGCGACACGCTGTCGCCAACTGAAATGAACTAAATGTAAGTAGGAAAGACTTATTTACGGACTCTGCTAATGTAAACTTATACACATCTTTGAACAAATTTAACTTCTTGCCAAGTTTTATTTCCCAAAAAGGCAATTTTCGCATCATGTATTTTGTTTGTTTCCACGTACCATTTTATTTTTCACATAATAAATTGTTTGTTGTTTAATGTCCGTTGTGAATTATTCCTTTCACTTTGCGCGATTGTAAAACAGAGTGTTGTATTTGTGGGGGAAATAATCTAGAGAGCCAGACCCGTAAAATACGGAAGCAAACACAACCCAGCAAATACCAAATCCCCTACAGATGTAAAATAAAATATTTTTGCTAAGATTTTTTGAAAAAGAAACATTACTAAAATAATTCGGTTTGTAAATAAGTCCTGAAAGTTTCATTTAAACCTGACAGTTATTCTATTTGAGCAATGATTTAAAAAAAAAAACTCCAATGTGCTCTTTTTTTACCACAAAAGAGACGCTAATATTTACTTTATGGCCAGCAGGTTGATGCAAAAAGAAAAAAAGACCAAAAAAGAAAATAATTTAACCATATTTCGAACATTCTAAAAAGTCTGAAAAATATATCATTAAATCATCAAAAATTTCTCTGGTATTTTCTCTTAATGATAAAGATTTTGACTGTAAAATTTTTATTACGTTTTGGGGCATTTTTTCCTTATGGTTTGTGAATTTTGTTAACGAATCAGTGGTATTATCTTTATTCATTATTAATGAAAATATAAAGCATTATTGACTGTTCATGCTCTTTGTTCTTTTTTCTTTTATTTATTTTTGCGGTTTCGTTTTCCGCTTTTCCTCCTTTTCACTTTCTTTCTTCGCTTTCTCTCTCTCATCTTTACCGTCTCGAATTTTATATATTAATTCCCGGCTGTAATTTGTCAAAGGTAACTTTTGGTCTTCTATCCTTCCCTAAATATTGTCTCCTTCAAATTTGTTTTTAATGCGTTGCTTTCTTTTTTTGTCTTGTAGGTAAGTGGACTTTGATCAGATAAGTGTTCTCTCATGATTAGAAACCAGACAGACAGGTCAGTAAAATTTACGATAATGTCTGAATATGACTGAGAAAATTTGTTTACCCTCGCTCCACAATGGCAAAATGTGACACAGGATGCTTTTCATTTTTCGTGATGGTGGGTGATGCAGTCTGTATATCACGACTTTTCAGCTACTGAATATAACGATTTATTTACTGAAGGTAATTTAAATAATCAATCCTCCAGAAATGTAATTCAGACACCAGGGAATGACCCGGAACCGAGCACTCTTTGGGCAATGAAGAAGTATTTCCTGGTGACAGGTCCTCAGCTTCAAAGGCTTCTACCTACAGCTGACTACTTGAGCGTACTTACATACACACACACGTTTCATTGAATAATATAGATATGCTTTCTTACAAAGACAACCTTATTGTAATTGGATATAACAAACATTTAATACCAATCTAAAATTTCTACTAATTTCCGTTCAGTTCTTTTATATTGAAACGCATGTTTTTGCAAAAAAAGAAAAAAAAAAAAAGAATCCATAGCTACACCAAATAAATTGATTTTTTTTTAATAGTTAGAGCGTGTTCGTTTTTTAAAAAAATGACCATCACTACGGAATGTTACAATAATTTTGTCTTTGTAATTTACTCCTGAAAATGATCTTGGAAAAGAGCGAAAGTACTTGGGTTAAGAAAACTACGGCGCCTTCCTTGATGAATTTTCTATTAACACCACGAAACTGAGTAGACAACTGGAAAGGATCAGTATCAAAATCGAATGAAGATATGCTGCATAGATATATATATATATATATATATATACACACATACACACACAGACACACTTAGCAGATAAGGTGTCGCACCAAGCTATCCGGATTCCAACTGTGGGGGGTATCTTTAGACAGAAGATAACTCACGGTTGAAACCTGGGCAGCTTGGTGTGACTAAAGTAGAGAGAGCAATCATGTTAATTAAATTAGCCTTGTGTCAATCGTAACCGAACCCCCCACAAGTTAAGATTTATCAGATGGCTGGAAAGAATAAATGTTGTGTTTGTATAAATGGAAATTTATTTACAGAACAGAACATCTGTTTGTAGAAAGTTAAATTATTAACTATGAAAATGTTCTAAGAGAAATAGTAGTTAAAGAGTTAAATGATTCCAGAATTTGTTTATAGTAAGGTCTTCGTACTTTTCTTTTGGATTTTTTTTTTTTTACTTGCGACCGGTGAGTAAGTGAAGAAGAAGAAATAAAGAATGAAGCATGGTAGAGAAAGTGAAAGGAATGTGAATGTAGGCCACTGGGGGTGGCCTGATTATTTTCTTGCAACATTGTGTTCAGCTGTTTGTTGCCTCCTTGTCCTCTCTGTTTGAACCAACTTTCTTTCTCTGTTTATATCAAATAACATTTTGACACTGGCTTGTTAATTTCTTTGTTTTGTAAATTGCTCCCTTTTCAATGGTAAGAAAATAATTCACACAGGCTCACGAAATTTTCCTTGGTCTTTTTTATTTAGTACAGAGTCAATCCTTTTTGTCTATCGATCAAAAGGATTTTTGCACTGGTTTGCAATTTTGTTAACAGAAGAGTTTTATTTCATATTCACTATATGACAGCTTATTTACTAAGTATATTTTGCCCTACTTTCTTCTTGCTGAATTTTATATCAAGCACTTTCTTATTGTATCGTACCTTGGGAGCAACTGTTTTCTGTTTCCCTTTGTGTTGTTATGCAGTGATGTCTGACTCTAAGGAGTGTCAGCATTCACGCATGTCATGTCAAAACACCAATTCTTGTATGATGACAGAAGTTAAACAATATTGAACTTTGTCAGTACCTCTATGGGTAACTGCTTGGAATACCAGGTGCTGTAAGCTTGTGCAGGTGGTGCAACTGATAACAGATTGGAATTGGAATTTGAGGAGCTAAGTTCCAATTCCAGTTGGGTCTCTTAGATTTAATTATGTGCAAATACCCTTGAGAAAGGTATGAATCCACATCTCCCCAGCTGTTGGTTAATTAGTAGGGCTTGTATCAATAAATCATTATCTTCAACAATTCTTAGAATCTAAAAATGTCTTCTTGCTTTAAGTCAGTCAATTAAGTGCCATACGTGAAACATGCTTTGGGCAATCATGTCTTGAAAGCGACATGACTGACTGGGCAGAAGATTATCCTGCAGCAGGTTGCCATTGCTTTCTGCAGTAGACTGGTTACCAGCAAAGACAATAGAACCCAATCTGTCCTATTATTTAACCCATAACTGGAGGGAAGAGATGGATGTTTTGATTTTAGTTAGCAGGTAACAAAATCGTTATGAGAGTTTACAATGATAGCCTTGGTTGGCAGGGTATTTGTGTGTAAATGAATGCTATGAATTCAACTGGAATTTGAACTTGGCACTTTGATTTGTCATTCCGAGTCGATATCCACTACACCACAGTGCCCTTCCTGCACCACAACGCACATCCACTTTAAATAATCCGCCAAAAAAAATGATAGGCCATAAAAACAAATCAATGCAAACATTAATTAGGCAATATCAGATTTTAAAAAAAAAACATTATAGATTGTAGGTGCCATACCAAAGGTCAATAAATGTTGGGTTAATTTTCTTCCTCTTACCTAATTGCCATGTACCTCATTTGGCTGTCATTTGACTCTTAACAGCCATTGGGTGACACACCAGTCAGTTTGGGAGAGTTTTGAGATAAATGCTGTGAAGAAAAAATGCTTTTTTCCATGTGGAAAAAGCACAGCTTTTAACAAAATGTGCTGGAATTGTGAGTAAAGACAAACTTATATATTTTCTAGCCTGTCCATCACAGAAACTGAGAGAAAACACATTTTTAACTGTATTAGTATGTTTTATTTATATACAAAAATATCTTTCATTTACATAATTCCAATTTGTTTATTTTTGTTTTTAACGTTTGATTAAATGAATCTACATGTAATAGCTTCTGTTAAGGCTGCTCATACATATTTGGTGACATTCAATAAAATCAAGTTAGAAGATGAAAATATGAATTTTCATACAGTTTATTTCATGTTTGTTACTGTATGGATTTCAGAAACTGTTGAATTATTTCAATTTTATTAAATTTTGCCACTTAAAAAAAAATTTTAAAAAAACAAGGCAACCCAAACAGTTAACGAAAAATCTCAATTGGATTTTAAAAGCCAATGCTGTCAACTCTGTTAGCCTAGTACTTGTTAAAACTGATAGAATTATACACGTATAATGCTGAGAAAAACATTAACATCAGGTTAGGATACTTTATTCTTTATTAGAATAAAGTAAATTAAAGTGCAGATTACATACACATCATCAATTCTGAAAAAACGCAATTTAAGCAAGGAAAAATATGTACTATTGTTTTATTTAATATTTCATACAGTCTTAAGTAACATGGATCATTTGTGTGTTGACAGTCTTGGATTCAACAAAACAATATTGACTAAAATAAGTGTTCTGTAGAACATGTTTCTTTTTTACCAAATGAGTGATTTATTGGAATTAAGACTACTCTGAAAATTATCAAGTTTAAAGACCACACTCAATCCTGACTTTTTTTTTTTTTCAAATCAAAATTTTACTGTAAACACATATATATATATATATATATATATATATATATAATCAAAATGAAAGTAGCCAGGCTCAGGCATGCATAAACTTTGACCATTCAAGGAAAGATTTTTATCAATTACGATTCTCTCGTTGGTGTCATCTAAGATGATTCAATTTTTGGGGTTTTTAATTGATCTTAGCATTGATTTACACTTAAATCCACAGATAGTAAATGTCAATCGTCTGGATACCACTGGTCAATCTTTGTATTTTGTTTTAAAATTAGACCATTTACATTCTTAAACCTTCTCAAGACATTTGATGTAGGCCTCTGTTGAGGACCTGTGGGAAGATGAATAGAGGTATAATGTCACCAATACTAGTGATTACTGCCAACACCTTCGTAATCACTGTTAGACTCCTCAAACTCTTTCGGAATCCTCTGCACTGTTCTCAGTTTGACACCCAAGCTCTTTGAAATGTTTGTATTGGAGTTTCTGGTGTGAATGCTATCTAGTACAGCATGCTGTTTCCAAATTTTTCTTGGAGTGAATTGTATCATTTTGCTCTTTTTCTTATAAATGGTGTATGACTCGCCTTACTATACCATGCGGTCAACAAATTAAAAAGTAACGCACATGTGCAAAATTAAAAATATAAAAAGGTGACAATTTACCCAACACAATCTGTAAATATTATAGGAAACTTCTCTTGTGTGTTTGTGTGTGTGTTTTTTTTTTCTATTTGTTAATCATTTAACCCCATGCAAAACAGTTAAGCCACTAAGATGTAAGGAGTTACTGAGTGTGAGCAAATATGAGAAAAATAAAACACAATTAATGAAAGAGAAAAATAAAGGGCAGGGATCAAGAAGACAGAATACAACAATTGACCTTGCATTTAAATTTATGAAAATCAGTGTTGGCAGTGATGTAAAAACCCTGAAGGGGGATCCACAAGTGAGAAATGCGGTAAAAGAAATTAACATAGAACTTACGGTTACATCTAGCAATTCCAACCATAAATTGATGAGACCTTGCCACAAATCTAGTCTTTTTATGTGTTGTATTTCTTCAGGACATAGGTTATCATGGGTTTTCACATCTTCCTGTTCCTTGTAGCTCTTAATATATTTTGTCTTATTTCTGTCAGACCCTTCTTTGCCATCCATTTGCTCAAATTCAGCAAGTATGTCATCCACTGTTTTTCCCTATCCCTCTCTCTGCCCTATGAGTATCAAACTCTCGAATCCTTCATTATTCATTACATGTCCCAGGAACTTTAGCTGTTTCTTTCTGATGTCAAGTACAAATTTTCTTTTTGTTTCCGATATCTACAAAACCTCATCATTGATCATATATTTGGTCCATGGCATCCTTAGCATCCTTCTGTAGAATGACTTTTCTATTGCTTCAAGACTCTCCTTCATCTTTGAGGAGATTGTCCAAGATTCACTGCCATATTTACTTGCTTTCCCAACAGCTACAATCTCCAAGAATTTAAACGTAAAGTCAATAGTCATCTCCTATCTCACTAACCTGCATCTTCTTTCTCATGCTCCTTTCTCCGTCCACTCTCATCAGTATTCTCATCTTTCTTTAACCACTTCTTGACACCCCCTATAACCTGTTACTCTTTCTTATAACTTTCCTCCTATGTCACCCCCTGCAAAGTAGTGGCAGTAACATGCCTTGCGTGTGGCGATATGATTATAAAAGAAAAATATATCGGAGTAACTGCACTTAAATTCATGAAGTCTAGTTACTATAGAGAAAAGCAATATTTATTTTGTGCAAAATACAATGTGGCACATGGCCAAAAGGAGGGGATGAGGGAGGCTGGTCTTCCTCTGAATTAGAATTAAACTTTGCTAGGCACAATTACTGATCCAATCATAACACTGTTTTCCTTATACCCAAACAACATATTCTTAATATAGCCACCTTAATACTTCAAAGTCTTTATGAAGTTCTAACTAGTTACTATATACACCATATGAAAACTAGTTAAGACTTTGAAGTATTGTGGTCCAAAAAACTAAAGCTCATCAGAACAATTACCATGAAAATATTTACAGAAAATGTACAGGAAAAATACATGTCTTTTTCTGTATATCATTATATATATATATATAATGATATACCACATGTATTTGTACATCTTTTTGTCTGTAACTTTTTTCCTTAAAGAATGTTGCTTTTTAAAATATTAAGATTATGAAGATTATCAGCACAGCTGACTATTAAAGCACGATTACTGTAATTTTATCTGTGAAAATTTGCAACAATAACTTGATAAGGCAGGTTCACTAGCAATATGAAAATATAGAAAAGGTAAAAAAAAGATTTAAAATATTTGTTTTGAAGTATTTTTTATCTGTTCTCATATTGTTTTTTATAACTTATTCTGTTCATTTATTTTTGTATAAGTGTCAGGCTTAGCTAGTGATGACATGACATTGGAAGCATTAAAAGTAATGAAAAAGGCATGAATCTGCCTTCTCCCAGCTATGAGTTAAATAGCAGGCTCACTGACTGGAGTCTCCTGTTTTAAGTAACAGCTGGCATAGGAGAAAAACTTTGAATTCTAACTTAAAGATTGCTATGGTGTGACACTGAGAATTGTTTGAGTTTAGTTTTTGTTTAACAGCATATCAACCTCTGTGGGTTATTTAAAGCCAAAAAGGTGAAATGTTAAGGTTTTTTCATGTTCAGTTATTCAGAAGAATAATCAGATTTTGATGAATTTTTAATTTTTTTTATTTTAGAAAACTGAATGTCATCTACTTTTGTATTCAATAATGTATTGCCGGTAATTTTTCTTTTCCTTCAAAAAATGTGTTATGGTAAAATCTTTTTCTTTCAAAAACGTATATATTTTTCTATAAAAGCCTATTATGTATATATTTCTATAAAAGATGTTTTTTATACTTTCATAGTGTTTTGTTCTTAGTTTAGGGGTTATTTTCCCATAGCTGGGACCCTAACAGGTGCTACTACTCCGGGTCAGGGTGGAGCTGAGAACAAAAGCAATTAAGAGGTGGTTCCATGCTCCTCACAACCTCCCTATCAGAGGCCTTGCTGCTGGATGCAGTTTACTGTAATGGCCAGGATCTGGAAAGTTGAGAAGAAAATGAAAATTAAAATGTGTTGAAAAATGATGTTTTAAAATAATTTCAAGAAAAATTGAACTCATAGTTGACTAGATACTAAATTCAGTAAGATTGAGCAAAACAAAAATTATCCATCCCTCCCCACATCCCACTAACAAGAAAAAGACCATTAAATGTATTCTTGAAGATGCCAAATAGAAGACATGTTGTCCACAAAGAAAACACGAAATAACAATTATGATTTTTCTGAACAAAAAGAGTCAGGAAAAGAAGCAGCTGTTTTGAATCACACTCAGAAGAGAAGCACCCCTACAGAGATAGAAGCCAATCTGATGCATTTGTTTCTCATGATCTCTCTGATATTTGTTCAGAGAAAATTTTTATATCCAAACATTAGGATTTCTTTGGATACAAGTGATAAAGAAAATGTAATCACTAATTTGAAATAACCATTGACAAACAAGCTGTGGGGTCTGTTCATTGTAAAAATGCATAGACAGAGAAAAAGATACATTTTTGTTTTTAAGGAAAGTGGAAATAATTTTCTTTCCAATTTTTGAGTGGTCTGGTTGATGGAGAAATCACAGCATGGAACAAAAAGTTAAAGAAAGACTAATGACTGAAATCCATTTTGGCTATGCCATCTGGAAGTTGGATTCTTCACACCAGTCACAGGAAGTCCGAGTTTAGTTGCTGAGAAGGTGGGGAAGGAAGAGAGAGATTAGCACCACCCACATAGTGATAGTATAAGATGAGACATAAAAGGAATCAGAGTTAAAGAGGCAACTGGATTTCTCTGACCACTCTTAAAAATGGGCTGGACAACCCAAAATTTGGAAAACCACTTGAGTAAAGATATTTCAAGAAAATGAAATTTTAAGAAAAAGTTGATGTTAAGAGTAGAAGGCACCCAAAACCTGGTCAACCTCCACCTCCTCTCAGATGCAGAACTTTATATAATCTGGAGATTCTTGATTGCTGAAGAGACTGAGAGAGACATGGAGAGCACCCTGACTGCTACTACTGGAATCCACATAGTTCACTAAGACTTTTTAACAAAACCTTGTGGTAGCCCCAAACACCAGAACTTTAAGTTATTGCTAGCACAAGCAGCAGGCTCCAAAGGGGATCCCAGTGTTATTTGATTTTAAATGGGAAGGGTTAAAACTGCTGTATACAATCCATCATATATAAACCAAGTTGTTGTTACATTTTTAACCCAAGTTAATCACCCATCTTTACTTCAGTTTACCTCAGCAGCAATCTTCTCATCCTCTGAGATAATAAAATACAACATGGCAGAGCAGTGAATAGTCATGAACAAACAAATGCCAGCTAAGTCAAATGGAACCATGCCCCCATCATATCAGTGACTAAATGAGTGATACATTAACAAGTAAGGAGTCAGTTAGATGGTAACCAAGTTGAGTTACAGGGTGATATTATTGGTTACCATTGACTAGGACCAACTTAGGAGGTTGTATAAAATTTCACTTGTTATCTACTGTCTTAATTCTTGGTCTTTTATTGCCCTCACTCTTCTTAACAGTAATTTTTATCATATTCTCTACTAGCAGTATAGCCCGGTGTTGCTCGGGTGTAATGAAAGCTTTAAAACTAATCTATGGTCCTGGAACTCAGACTCTTTGGACGTTGGCACGAAAGACTAAAATGCAATAGTTGTTTCCAGTTAAAGCGAAACCATAGACTGAAAGAAAAATGAATGGATGTAAGTCAAATTTTCATTTCCTGGTATCGATATCAAATAAGATTTTTTCATCGTAAACTGAATTTTAAAGGCTAAATAAGTCCTCTGAGTAAGTGGTATCATGGCTGAGACTAAGAACTACAATTATATCTACTTAGAGCCAAAGCCGAAACAAAAACTAAAATAAAAGGGCTGAAAAAAATACATACAGGCAAATAAACAGACACACACACAAACATCTTGCTTTTATATATATATATATATATATATATATATATATATATATTATCGATTTTCTGCACTATTGTAAGAACTGCAACAATTAAAAAATTGTGAATATCGAATGTCTTTGTCTATGAGTGTATCAAATTTGATTAAAATCAGACCACTCCTTCTATAACCCATTTTTTTTTTTTTGCAATTTTCAATATTTATCGGGGGTACCTCAACACAAAACCTAGTTAAGAACACTCACAGACACCTATAGTACAAGTGTGTAAATTTTCAAAAAAATCGGTTCAGCCGTTTTGGAGTCTATAGGTAACGGACACACACACAAAGTTACATTTATAAATAAGTTTAGATTACTCAAAAACCCATTGTGTCTGAGTAGCTTTATTGCCTTGCTTGGAATAAAATGATTAATCTTTTTGGCGTACTCTTTCCCTGGTATCAGTTTTTTCTGAAAAACGTGTGCTGGGGTTCTGGGCATAATACAAGTTTTAAAAACTATAATGACAGCGAATGTTAAAGAACCTCATCAAAGATGAGAGAAAGACTGGAAGCAATCAAAATGTGGTTCTACAGAAGGATGTTGAGGATACCATAGACCGAACATGTGGTTTTGAAGAGGATGCAAAGAAAAAGCAAACTGATAGTTAACACCAGGAAAAGACAGATGAAGTTTCTGAGACATGTAATGAGGAAGAAGGGCTTGGAGAATCTGATACTCATGGGATGCATAAAGGGAAGGAGAGACGGGGAAAAGCAATGCATGACATACTTGATAGACTTCAGCAGATGTATAATGGAGCAGGGTTTGGGAGAGGTAACAGGAGAAGGGTTGTTTAGAGCTACAATGGATACAGAGATGTGGAGGGCCATGATTGCCTACGTCTTGAAGGGACACAGCAGGTAGAAGAAGAATCAGGCTATCTATGTGAGGAGCCTTGTGGTTCAGTTTTGAAATTGAACGTCCGTGTTTTCATATTTTAAAATCAAAAAGAGAGTTCATCATGTATAGTCGTTTGTGTTACCTGTAGGTGGTATATTCTAAGTCATTCATGCAACGGCTTTGGATACCAGGTGTTGTAGGCACGGACATCCAGAGCATAGTTCTAGTTCTGGTGAGGTTCATTATATTTACCGACTCACAAATATTCTTAAAAATAAAAAAAGGTACTTCTAAATGTGCGTCGTGGTGCAGTGGATATCGGCTCAGAACGAGAAATCGGGAAACCTAGTTCGAATTCCAGTCAAATTCCTTGCATTCATTTACGCGCAAATACCTTTGGGAAAGGTATTAATCCATCTCTTTCCTCCTGAAATATTATTATTCTTGGGATAGGTTTTGAATCTATCTCCTAGTTAGTTAATTTTTTTTCATTTTTAATCAATTCACCCCAGACAAGGTGATAATATCACTAAGAGACAAGAGACAACTAGAATGGAAAAAGAATGAGAAAGCTTCATAAGCAACTGGAAACTCAATTCTAATGGATAAATATCTTCTCTTGTTCAAAAGAGCAGGAATAGAATCCATGAAGTCATTGAAGAAGGCAAGGTGGAGTCATGGATAGCCACTCAGATTAAGGAATTGTAGAGCCAAGTTAAAATTCCAGTCAAAATTCATTACATTCACTTACATGTTAACATACCTATTAAAGGTATTAATCCATCTTTTCTCCCTAGCTATGGCTTATCCATAGCTAGGGAGAAAAGATGGATTAATACCTTTAATAACGATAACTAGGCATATATTAAGGTGCTTTGTAAAATATGTATTTTATTATAATAGATTAAAATAGAAAATGGTTAAGAATAGAAAATAGATTAAAAACATGTTTCATTTAACAAAAGTGAAAAAGAAGAGAAAAAATAAATGCTTTTTCTTTTATGAGGAAAATTGTTGAAGAGAAAAGGGTATCAGATTACTGTTTTAAATCCTTCCAGTAAATATTTGACTCGGTGATTTAATGTGATAATAGATAAAGTTCAGGAAAGAGGTTTTTTGAATGACCAGATAAAAGTCTGTCTTTACTGTATCTTAACCACACATTAAGAATTTTCTGGCGGAAGCTTTATTAAGATAAAAAAGATAAAAAAAAATCCAGGAAATAATACTGAGGCTAGGTACAGACTGGGTGTCTACGGGATGTTTGCACATCAAAGGGGGGAAAGTTTGGATGCCCTGAAATTTCAGACTTACAGTTGCCAATTGCTTATCACCCAGTGGTCTAAAGCATTTCCAGATTTCCGGATTAATTTTAAATAAATACAGGTGATTTTTCCGAGTCATATCAGTTGAGTTAGTTCTGCCGGGTGTGTACTTGAAGTGAACCTCCATTCGTCTTGAGTTGGTCAGTTCGGAATTCGATCTCCGTTAATTAGAGTTAGAGCTGTGTGTCACATTCACCTGCCCCGACCGAAAAGGCTAACTCTAAACGATATAAAGCATCGTTTCAACTCATCCAAGTTGTGGAAGTTCGTTCCTTATAGTTTAATCTTGTATACCCAGCTTGAGACTCCGGCTTTTTCAACAAACTCCTGGCAATATCACAGCGTGGAGAACAGCCGCTGGAGAAATTGTTCAGACCGTCCATTGGGGTGTTACAGATAGATAGCAGGACAGACTTTATTCTACAGCCTTGGTTGGCAACCAGTCTACTGAAGTAAAAATTTGCAACCTACTACGTGAAAATTGGTTATTCACCGTATGTGTGGGAAGAAGTCTTGAGCCTTGGTTGGCAATCTTGCTTGAGATGGTGTCTAATATAAAAAAACCCAGACTTAGGGCCAGGGATCCATATGCTTCATTGACTACGCGAAAGCATTCGACAAAATACAACACAAAGAATTGAGGGAGATGCTAGGCAACCTTGACATTTTCGGCAAAGACATAAGAATAATCAAGGATCTCTACTGGCAGCAAATGGCCTGCATATGGACAGGTAACGACCTCAGTAGATACACAAAGATAGAAAAAGGCGTGAGATAAGGATGTGTCTTTTCACCGGATTTGTTCAACCTATACAGCGGGAATATTTTGAGGACCCTAGATGACACACCAGGATTTGTTATTGGAGGCCACAACCTGAACAACATAAGGTATGCGGATGATACAGTGCTGATTGCAGACACAGAAAGAAAACTACAAGACCTCATACAGAAAGTAGCAGTGGAGAGTGACAAGAAGGGACTACAAATAAACTTTAAGAAAACTGAGTGCATGGTCATCAGCAAAAAATACAACCCAAAATGCCAAATATAGGTGGGGGATAACAGAATCAAACAAGTACAAGAATTTAAGTACCTAGGAAGTGTTCTAACAAAAGATAGAAAGTGCGACACGGAGATCCGAAGGCGAATTGGCATGGCAAAGGACGCGTTCCAGAAGATGAGCAAAATACTAACACACAGGAAAAATTTCAATAGAAATGAAGAAAAGAGTGCTAGCCTGCTACGTGATGTCAGTTCTTCAATATGGCAGTGAATGCTGGACAATATCATCGAAAATGAGAACAAAACTGGAAGCGGCCGAAATGTGGTTCTACAGAAGGATGCTATCGTGGACTGAGCATACGAGCAATGACGAGGTGTTAGAAAGAATGGCAACAAAAAGGAAATTGATGTTGAGCATCAGGAAGAGACAACTGAAGTTCCTGGGACATGCAATGAGGAAGGAGGGCTTGGAGAACCTGATATTGACTGGTCAGATAGAAGGAAGGAGAGACAGAGGAAAGCAGCGGATAACATATTTGCAGGCCCTGATCAGGTGGATGACGGAACGGGGGTTGCCAGGAGCAACAGAAGCAAACATACTAAGAGCCACAAGGGATAGGGAGACATGGAGAGCCATGATCGCCTACGTCCTGAAGGGACAGGGCACATAGAAGAAGATCCATGTCTGTATCAGCCATCAAAAGAGGGCCATGATATCCACTCACAACACCCGGATCAAAGTACAGCAATGCTTGACTGTGTTGTTAGGGGTGGGATTGTTGATAGATTTCCAACCAACCATCAGTTGGTCAAAGAATGGTGAAAGTTATCCAAAAACTTTTGCAATCAAAAATTTAGATGAGTTGATAAACCATAAAAAGTCAATGAAAACCAAGAAACCCTTGTATACTATAAAAATTAGTTGAGTGCTTTTTTTTCTTTTGTGGTGGGGGTGTTAAGGGTTAAAATGTTCAATGTAGCATCAAAAGGAAGATGCACTCTTAGAGATAACCAGCAATATATATATATATATATATATATATATATGTGTTGAATATTACTGCAACAAAAGGGAACATGGTTTATCCATACAGATGCTCAAGAGCACTTTTTCCGCAAAAGGTTGATAAACCATAAAAAAAAACAAATCACTCAAACCTACACTTGAACAGATGTTCATTTCTGAGGTTTACTGTTTAACACCTCCCGACATACACACATGTATATATTGCGTATGTGTGTGTTTGCAAGCACAGATATTCATACATGCTTATCTGTGCCTGCTTTTATTGTATAGGATCAATGTGAAGTTTGTCACTTAACTGAACAGGGTCATGTCAACTTTGAAGTTTCATGAAGGCACTACTAGGATGTCTTCCCTCCTAGTGGTGCTTTCATGAAATTTTGATGCTGGCATGACTCTGCTCAGTTAAATGGTAAACTTTCCACATTAATCCTATTAACACTCTCTCTATCCCAATATTGAGCACTTTGACAAAAAGCCTTCTTGCCAAAATATTATTATCAGTAAACCACTGAAAAAACAATTTCAGCACGAAGCTTCATCACAACACTATTATTTAAAGAAAAAGGAATTTATTAACAGTCTCAAGAGCCCTTTTGTCCAACATCTCATCAGAAGAAAATCTTTGGAGTTATAAATCAAATGAAAAGAACAGCAACTTCATTTTCGTTTCTGCTCTTTTTGTTTGATTTATAACTCCAACGATTTTCTCCTGATGAGACGTGGGACAAAAGGGCTCTTGGGACTGTTAATAAATTCTTTTTTTTTTGTTTTTTGAAATAGTGTATAAATTTTGTACCTTTTTAAACATTTGTGTGTGTGTGTGTGTGTGTGTGTATATATATATATATACACACACACACACACACACAATAATGTGAAGAAAGGACAATGAGGAATTTACTGTTAAGATTTATGTTTAATTATACAGTGCTCAATACAAAAGTAGAGCTAAATACTATTGTAATATAATTAATTTAACATTTTTTCAACAAAGAATTTCTCATGTTTCAGAATCATATTTTTACAATGACTCCATTTTCAAGTGATCATTTTAGTGTGATTAACAAAATTTTTTTTTCCAAAGTAAAAATTCATTCTGAGACCTGGAAAATTCTGTGTTGTGAAAATATTTATTCAATTATATGACTATATATATATATATATATATATATATATATATATATATACACACACACACACACACACACACACACACACACACAGCGGGTCCATAAAGTCCATGTGCAATTTAAAAAATTTATAACTTTATTTGTATTCCTGATAGAAATAATTAGAAAAAAGGAGCTTGAACAATTAAACTTGGAGCTCCTTGTCACTTTGCTCTGAGTGTTAGACAGTTTCTAAATCAGGAATTTCCTAACAGATGGATTGGAAGGGGTGGGGCATTTTATTGGCCTCCATGTTCACCACATTTGACTCCATTAGATTTTTTTTATGGCGATATGTGAAAAAATTGTGTCTGCAACCAAACCTAGTTCATGAGATTTGAAAGCTAAGATAACTTATGTGATTTCAGGCATTACTGTAAATCATTTACCAAATGCTTTCCATGAACTGCAAAATCGTATTACCCTTTGTATTGCTAATGATGGAGGACATGTGGAAACTTGAATAAAATTTCATTAAAATCTTAAAAAAGTACTGATTTACTTCTTTCTAATCCTTTTTACAAATTATTTTTATCGCAAATACAAATAAAGTTATAAAGTTTATAATGTGCACACAAACTTCATGGACACCCTGTGTGTGTGTATATATGATTATATATCCACTCTTTTAACATATGTAAATATAATTTACTGACAGCTGAATTAAGAGCAGCCTATGTATAAATTTACCAGCCTACCAGCCATCTTGATAAATTTCAGTGTATAATTAATCCTGTGGTAGTTCATGTCTGACCTCATTCTGTGTATAATCTGTGGATTATCTCCCTCCCTCCATGCCTTCAATAATTACTGTTTCTGTATTTATCAATTACTAATCTAGCTTTCCTATTCATCTTTTTTGTCAATTGTGGTTCATGAAGAACAGCTTAACCACTGAATCTGGCATATGTCTCTTTCTACAAACACTTCTTGCAGCTTATTCTGCTGCATATGCTCTTGACTCAAATAGCAAATTCTGCATTCATTCACTGGACTGTTATTTTTTTTTTTTTTTTGTCTGTTTGTTTTTTCACTTTTCCAGTTCCTCGTGATATTTTGGCATACTCTGGCCTCCAGCCTTTTCTTCATATCACCTTCATTTTGGTAACTTTCCAGCAATGTTAAATGAAACCTTTTACTTGATCCACTAAGATATATTGTTCTCATATCTGCCTATTTAGAAATTTCTGAATTCATAGTCATTCATTTTTCCGTTTGGTATTGATCTGCTCTTGAGCTAATGGAAATTACAACTCGGGGATTAAACTCACAACTTTGAGGAAACCAGGTGAGATTTACCAGCACTTTTTCCCAATAGGTAGAATCCCATAGGACATTCAGATTGTAAAATTGCTTTTTCTTTTGGCCATTTTTGCATTTTGTTTCATAATTAGTAGCCTCCATACACGTGCACATAGTATGGTGGTTATTAATGTGGAAAGTAGAATTAGTAAGCCAAGTTCAATTTTCAGTCTCATCTGTTGTATTCACTTTTGTACAAATGTCTTTGGGGAAGGCATGAATCCAATTTTTTCTTTTCCCAACTATGGGCTTAATTGTTCAGGGGACTGAGTTCTCTCACTTTTGACGGTAGCCAGTCAAGGAGAAGTATTATAAAATGAATCATGAAGAAAGTAACAGGAAACAATCCTCTTGATGATGGCCATTATTGACATAAGTTAGCATTATTGTTAGTTAAAATTTATAAAAAGACTTCCCAAATCAACTAACATTTAAATCTTCAACTAGTATTGGAAATTTCCTTCCTAACCTTTTCTTTAAGTAATATTGGAAGTCAAAATTTTAATTATATCATTATTTTCCTTTGAATTATTATCCATTTTAATTGTTACTGCTGTTGTAAGCCTTTTTTTTTCTTTTTACTATTATTCATTGTATACAAGGCCCAAAAGCTGCTTAAGGTAGGGTGGTTACTGAAATCAGTTGTTGTGAGTGTGGCAAGAATGAGAAACATAGTTTATAGGGATATATGTTAAAGACAACAGTTAATTCAAGACTTTAAATGGTTAAGATGGTAGCAGTTATGAATGCATCCTCGTGGGAGACAGTGGTTTATGGTAACAAACTAAGCAAAATTTACTTCTTATTAATTTTTTTTTTTTTTTTTATAATCATATCGCGTTTTACTGTCACTGTTTTGCAGGGGGTTACATAGAAGGAAAGTTATGAGAAAGACAGGTTATAGTGGGTGTCAGGAAGTGGGTAAGAGAAGGATGAAAATACTAATGAGAGTGGAGTGGATGGAGAAAGGAGCATGAGAGAGAGGATGCAGTTTAGGGAGATAGATGACTATTGACTTTAAATTTAAATTCTTGGAGATTGTACCTGTTGGGGAAGCAAGTATATGGAAGGAAATTCCACAGGCATGAAGTGTGAGAAAAGAAGCTGCTGGAGTAGAATTTGCATTTACAACTTATTAGTTTCACAGTAAAAGGGTGGGACCTAGTTGCTAATCTTGTGGCTTGAGTAAATTCATATATAGGGGGTACCAGTGAGCTAAGTTCATTGAAGCAGAAGCCGTGTAAGTATTTGTAATAGAGACAGGGAGAAGCCACATTGCACCGGTGAGGAAGTGACTGTATCTGAGCTGCCAAGTCAGGATTGATCACATAACAGATTCTCCGTTGGATTTTGTCAAGGTCACCTAGGTGGATAGCAGAAATATAAAGAGAATTAGAGTGGTTTACTTTTGCATATGTGGCATGGTGGTGGTTACTTTTGGTACTAAGGAATAGAATAGCAAAAGGCTTGCAAAATTTCATCAGTACGACAGGAGTTGTGGGGAGAGGGGATAATTCATCACCCACAAATTACTTTGATTCTGTAGTTGAAGTCTACTAGAAAAAAACAACAACAAAGGGCTACTTATATCATTCAACCCATGGCAATTCATAGATAAAAAAAGAACATGTGGAGAGAGCATTTTTATTTATTACCTAAACAGATATGGCATTTAAAGAAAGCAAATTCCCCTATGCAGACCTTCATATCAAGCATCAGCCTGTAGCATCAATGTTAAATGAAACCTTTTACTTGATCCACTAAGATATATTGTTCTCATATCTGTAGTTTCAGTCACAGGTGTCTTCTTGTAGGGGTCAAGTTAGTGGACCAACATTCAAGTTGGGGCTGCCCAGTAAGTACTAAAGGGGCTCTGACAATTTAATTATTTACTTACTACAGGAAATACAAATAAATTCATGCTTTTCTCAAAATCAGCGATATCAGCCTGAGTTTGAATTTCTATAACAAATCCCTTTCTCTGTGAATATAATTGTTAAACTATTTATACCTTGAATAACTTTTGTATGATGTTAATATCTACACTTGGCCTACTGATTAAATTACCTGAATATCCTGTATTGCATTGCTTTATTTTGTTTTTGTGTTTTTATTATTCTATGTTTTGTTTATAATTTCCAAATGATTTACCACCCAATTCTCTATTCACCTGGTCATTTCACACAGGTAATTAAGAATACTGAGCCTTGTTTAAAATTCTGAAATAAATCATTGTGGCAATTTCTGAAATGATTCAGATGAATAATCTTCATTGCTTCTTATCAGACAGGCTTTTTGAGAACATATCTGACATAGAAGTGTGACATTATTTGATTTAGATGAGTATGCTTATTTCAGTCGTCTTGATGAGGATTTCAGATTTTAGACTTCCAAGTATAGCAAGTGATGTAAATGGAGTAGCTGCTCTAGAAGTATCCTCAATGTGGTACTATGAGATGTACCACATGCTATGGCCATTTGATGTGTGCTGATACCTGAATCATCTCTAACAACCTGTAGAATGTGTTCTTCGAGGTTAAGCATATGAGCAGATCTTGGTTATCTTTGATCCCTAGTTTGTGATTCTACAGACCCTACCTCAGCAACATGAGAATAAACAACATAGGTTGGATGACTCGGCTGCTTTTGGTCTGATAAAGCTTGGCAGCCTCATGCTCATAAGCATTTGCATGCAAAAATCATATCTCCTTGCTAATGACACAAATATCCTGCCAGCCATTGTTGAATGGAACACTTCTCAATTAACTCATGACCACACACTTTAAGCGATGAAGCCAGACTAGTCACAAATGTGCTTAAATGTAACATAGTCAACATAGTGTCATCTATCATACATTTTCTTTAAACTTAATAACACAAAAATGAAGAAATTGTGGAGATATGTTTATATGAACTTGTGTCCTTGTTTTTGTGAGAGGCACCCTTCCCCCAAAGGTTGTAAAATTATTTCTGATACACCCTGTATATGTGATAATTTCGGTGAACAATGTCCAGGAATGAGTTTAAATTTAAATGAAGTTAATAGCTTTACTTGTCAGCTGACTCCAAAGGAGATTTCTAAAAGGAAAAATTTAGTCTTATTGGGAGAACAGACTGTAATTAATTTTGGATGTGTGTTGTGGTATAGTGGATATCAGCTTGGAATGAAAAATAAGAGAACCAAATTCAAATTCCATTTGAATCTATTGTATATACTTATGCACAAATACCCTTGGGAAAGGTATTAATCCATCCCTTCCCTCCAGCTATGGGTTAAATAACAGGACAGACTGGGTTCTATAGCTTCGGTTGGCAATCAGTCTACTGCAGAAAGTAATTGCAACCTACTGTGGAAAAATCTTCTGTCCAGTTATTCATGTCTTTTTTGAGATATGATCGCCCAAGTGTGTATCATGTATGGCACAACTGATTAACTATAATAATTTTGATAATTAACGTCTCACTTGAGAAGCTAACTACAAATGAAGTTTATCATGTAAATAGCCTAGTGAAGACACTCTTGGGTCCCCAACAACTGCTTTGGTTAACTATTGAACTATGGTAGCTGCTTTGGTTTGGATACCTCATCAGGCATTTTTGTTTTAAACTGACAATAATAAAAAATGTTTAAAACAATTTTTCAGGAAAATAGGTTCCTCAAGTCCAGAAGCTGTTGCTTTTTCCAGAATTGATAGGAATTTCTTTCTTAATGGAACAGACTAGGCTAGCATTTGAACTTGGATTGATAATTTCATTACTGATTGCCATTAAACAAAACTGCTCATCCAGAAGCTTAAAAGAAAAAGGAAACAAACTTGAGAATAATTCTTTATAGTCGTGCCTTGTCATAGATAGTTTTCAAATTTTCTATCAAAGCTCACAATCATTGTGTCACAGTAAAATCTAACATTTATTTTAATGTTAAATAGGTTTTCTATACTTTACCATTTCCTTATGAGGAAACTTTTGACATTCATAGAAAAAGCAACCTGAACTACCATCATTTGAAATTTATGAATTCTTTTTTTCTTTTTTTTTTTCACAAAAATAGGTTTCTCTTTTCCGTTAGCTTTTATTGCTCTTTCTGGTATTGATGAAAATTTCCTACCTAACCTTTTATTTAAAGTAGTGTAGAATGTCAACATCTCGATTATACTATTACTTTCTCTTCAAGTTATGTGATATCCATTTTAGTTGCTGTTGTTAATGTTAAATAAAAGTACTCAAGTGATATCATTTCTGTTATTTGGTAGAGTTCTTTGCGGTTCTGCTACACTATTTCACAAGGCTCAAGGACTTGCAGGCTTCACTTTCTCAAAGTCATTTTTAATCATTGATCTGAGAAAAGAATATAGAATCTTTCATCTCCACCATACATCCCCCACCATTTTTGCATAGTATCAGACTAAACTAAGAACAAACACTCCAGGAGTAAGGGATTATTTCTTGATACAAGTGCAATATAACCAAGTAATACATTTATTCACCAAGTAGTCAGCATTACAGTTTGATTAAAGTTCATAAAATCTTTTATTAAAACAATATTTCAGGAAAATAGGTTTTTCTAGTCCATGAGCTGTTATTGTTCTTTTCAGTATTGATGGAGATATTCTTCCTAACCTTTAATTAGAAGTCGTGTATTGCTGCCATATCTGGTCGGGTGCCCCTGCTGCTCTCCTTGGGCTTCTTGACAAAATACAAAGGAGGATCTGTAACATGGTTGATACTGACATGGCAGACCGGCTGCAACCACTCTCTCACCAGCGTGATGTGGCTTCCCTGTGCCTCTTCTACAAGTACTTTCATGGCTTCTGCTCCGATGAACTTAAAGCACTGGTGCCGCCTAAGCAGGAATTTACAGGAGATACTAGATTAGCAACTAGGTCCCACCCTTTTACAGTTAAACAGATAAGATGTAACTGTAAATTCTACTCCAACAGCTTCTTTTCTTGTGCTTCCCACCTATGGAACTCCCTTCCACAAGTCTGCTTTCCCGACAGCTACAATCTCCTGGTGTTTAAATGTAGGGTCAATAGACACCTCCTATCACTCTAACTTCCAATTATTCTCAGAACACTCTCATCTACCCAACCCTCATTCTCGGTATCCTTACCCGCCTATCACCCACCCTCTGACATTTCCTATATTTAACCATTCTCGGTATCCCTACCCGCCTATCACCCACCCTCTGACATTTTTTCTCCACTCTATGCAGCCCCCTGCGCAGTAGTGGCAGTGACATGCCTTGCTTAGGGTGAAACGCTTATAAAAATAAAATGTCAACATCTTGATTATGCCATTATTTTCATTTCTAGTTACATGCTTTATGAATTTTAGTTGTTGTTGCTGTTAGTTCTCAAATGATATGGTCTCTGTTATTTGGTACAGTTCTTTTATTTATGACTAGCTGCATAGCCTGGCATTGCTCGGGTGTATTGAAAGCTTTAAAACTAATCCATAGTCCTGGAGCTCAGACTCAGCCTAAAGAATTTTTGTGTGAAGTTTGGTGAGAATCGGATAAAAATTGTGGATTTATATAAAGGACATACAGACAGATGAACAAACACACACACATACAAACATCTTGCCTTTTATTTATATATATATATATATATATATATATATATATATATATACTAGCAGTATAGCCCGGTGTTGCTCGGGTGTAATGAGAACTTTTATATATATTATCAATTTTCTGCACTATTGTAAGAACTGCAACCTTGAAACTTCTGAATATCGTTTCGTATGTCTTTGTCTATGAGTGTATCAAATTTGATTAAAATCGGACCACTTCTTCTATAACCCGATTTTTTCGATTATCAATTTCTGATATTTATCGGGGGTACCTCGGCACAAAACCTAGCTAGCAACACTCGCAGATGCTTATAGTACAACTGTGCAAATTTTCAAGAA
Source organism: Ascarosepion bandense (assembly GCA_037127315.1). Lineage (NCBI taxonomy): Eukaryota > Metazoa > Mollusca > Cephalopoda > Sepiida > Sepiidae > Ascarosepion > Ascarosepion bandense. Next base: position 1,992,435 of record JBBBDQ010000729.1, read on the forward strand.
AATCGGTTCAGCCATTTCGGAGTCTATAGGTAACGGACACACACACACAGAGACAAAGTTCCATTTATAAATAAGTTTAGATTAGATTCTATAACACCAATCCTCACTAAGATGTCATTTACTTAGTTATTTCTAGTTATTGTTTGATTCATTCATTTTCTACAGCTTATGAACCCTTTAGAAGTTACTTAAAGCCAGAAAATATTTTTAGATTCAAAGAATTCTTTTTTAGATAATAATAGTTTAGTTTTTTGGTTGGTTGTTTTGTTTTGTAGCATATCAACCTCGGTGGGTCATTTATTGCCAACTAAATTTTATTTATTTATTGCTGGTAATACCTTTTTCTTTCAACAATTTATTATTGTTTTTATATAAGTTTTTGTGTCTAGTAATACTTTTTTTCTTTTGAAGTATCAAGATTCATTGGGATTTGTTTTTAAGGGCAGGGTCCCCAAGTCCTACCCTGTTATTTAACCCATACCTGGAAGGAAGGGATGGATTAATACCTTTCCCAAGGGTACCACTGCTTAATTGAATGCAGGGTATTCAACTGGAATTCAAACTCGGCTCACCGATTTCTTTTTCCGAGCCAATATCCACTGCACCACATCCATCACTACATGTTTACAGCACCTGGTATTCTCAAGCGGTCACCCATCTAAGTACTGACCAGGCTCAACGTTGCTTAACTTCGGTGATAGAGTGAGAACCAGTTTATTCAACCTGATATGGCTGTAAGCCTAACAGTTTAGTCATACAAGTTTTACTAATTAGCCTATAACTGGGAAGAAGAGGTGAATTCATACCCTTCCAAAGGGTATTTTCGTCTAAGTTGTAGAATTAGTAAATAGCAACAGCCAGTTATCAACTGAGTTGAAGTTCCTCTGATAGCCTAATTGGGAGGTGGTTTATATAACAGCCTGAGAGATTCCATTCTGCTATCCAGGCAAGTCTATTCTGTAGGCTCTGATTAGCTGATGATTCCAGTGTGGATATTGTGCTCAATAAATATCTGCCCAATATCCACCCTGTGATTGTTCAAGAAAGGGACATGTATTGAGTTACAACCCTGTTTATTTTTGTCTGCCAACTGGACACGAGTTGGAAACATCCTTGCAAAGGTGAGTCTCACACTCTTAATTGTTCATAAGTGAATGTGATGAACATAATTGGAAGTAGAACTTGTCTTTCTGATTAACAATTCTGAGCCATTATCCATTACACCACCTGCACATCCAAGCTTACAGCACCTTGCATTTCCAAGTGGTCATCTATCTCAGAACTAATTTTAATCATTGATTTAAGGAAGTGGTTGTATACAAATGACAATTTAGATATTTCCAAACAAGTTAGGTATTGTGCATGACAAACATATGAAGATCTTCAACTGACTCTGACAAGGTTTTTTAAAAACATGACTCAAGTGTTTCAGTTAATGTTTTGGCTTTGTTGCAAGTTATGGATTGGGGTGAAACTACTCTCAACACAGCCTATTCAATGTTCACTTTTCTAATCTCCTAAACTAAAATTGTTACAGCATATCTGTACACTGGCATTCCAAAATTTAAGCAGAGTATTAAGAAACAGAAAATTTTTTTTTTTAGAAATGGAAATATAGAACAGTTACATGATACCAGTTTTCCTGATTGGCGGTGTATACTAGAAAAGCATAGATGAAGAAGAGACTTGAATCAACAGAAATATGGTTCTACTGAAGGATGCTGAGAATACCATCTACTGAACATTCAAAAAATGATAGATTTAGAGAAAATGAAAACACAAACTTGTGCAAAACATCAGGAAGATAATGAGAAAAGAGGACACTGAATGCATGATGGAAAGAGGAAACAATGCGTAACCTACTTGGAGAGATTGAGTACATGAATGACAGAACAAGGTTTAAAAGAATAAGAAAAAGATAAAATTTATTAAGATCTATGAAGAACAGGAAGTTGTGGAGTTCCATGATCATTTCAGTCCTTAGGGAACAAAGAAGATTTTAGGTTTTTAACATTCTAAATTCACATTCTCTTAGCACCGTCTATTCTGTGTTCACTTTCTTAATTCCACATCTTGAAATCTTGTAATACATTACCTTGAATGGCAGAAGTGGTTGGCAGGTGGGATAAGGTCAACAGAATGTGACAACCACTTTGAAAGGTGATGGGCCGTCAGTGTTGTGGTTGCTAGATACATCCAGCATAGATAAAATTTTTCAAAAGACAAGGGTAGTTGATAGATACATCCAGCCATAGATAAATTCAACAAAGCAACAACCTGAAAAAGCAAAAATGTGTGGGAATTTTAAGACTATATAAAATTTGAGACTTTTTGGCTGAAGAGATAGAGAAGACCTCCGCTGGCTTCCAGCTTCCAATAGCCTCTTCATGTGTGAGACTCTCTCTGGTTGCCTTCCTGCTCCACACAGGCTCGCCCTGTTGGCAGGGCTTCAGAATACACTGACTGCACCTCTGCAGGGGGTAAAAGTCTCCCAAAAAGGCCACCTGTTGGCTGTGGGTGGCGACCCATAATGTCTGGGGACGGGATCCTGGTGGTTGACTTCAATATCCACAATGAGATCTGGGGAAGTCAGAAAACAGATAAAAAGGGCAAAATAATAGAATCAATATTAAATAAGCATCAGTTGTGCATATATAATAATAATAATAATAATAATACAAATACATATTTGCACCCAGCAACAGGCACATATTCTACAATTGATTTAACAATATGTGACACTAACCTGTTTTTAGATTACAACTGGAAAGTGCATGATGATACATGTGGAAGTGACCACTTTCCGATTCTATGAGAAAACAAGATTAATAAATTAAATAAAAGAACTCCGAACTGGAATATGACAAAGGCGATTGGGATGATTTTAAAACATCATGCCTTGCTGAATTAACCCCAGAAGCAAATAAAAACAAAGAGTAAGTCATTTTATATTTTACAAACACACTACTAAATGTTGCGGAAAGATATATACCAAAAAGGTCCACCTCATTAAAATACCATAGGCCATGGTTCAACAAAGAATGCCAAAAAGCTGTAAGACTATGCAGAGCAGCATTAAAGAAATTCAAAATAAATCCAACAAAGAAAACTTAAACTCATTCAAAAATAGCAGAGCCAAAGTCTGAAAGATCATTAAAGACTCTAAACAAAATTTATGGAAAAATTACGCGGCCAAAATAAACAATAACACAAAACCAAAAGAAGTATGGCAGATGATCCGAAAACTAGCAGACAAAAATAACAATACTTCCACAAAACACCTCATTCACAATAATCTGAAAATAACTGACGAGAAAGATATAACAAATCATCTTGCCGAAACTTTCTCGCAAAACTCATCCACTGAAAACCAAAATAAAATCTTCTAAACCATCAAAACTAAAGCAGAAAAAGTAAAAATAAAATTTCAAAACAAAAATACAGAAACCTATAATCAGGTTTTTTCTATACTAGAACTAAAAGAATCTCTTGTGGGGGATTTGGTATTTGCTGGGTTGTATGCGCTTCCGTATTTTACGGGTCTGGCTCTCAGATTATTTCCCCCACAAATACAACACTGTTTTACCATCGCGCAAAGTGAAAGGAACAATTTACAACGGACATTAAACAACAAACAATTTATTACGTGAAAAATAAAATGGTACGTGGAAACAAATAAAATACGTGATGCGAAAATTGCCTTTGGGAAAGTAAAACTTGGCAAGAAGTTGAATTTGTTCAAAGATGTGTATAAGTTTACATTAGCAGAGTCCGTAATAAGCTTTTCCTACTTACATTTAGTTCATTGTCAGGTGGCGACAGCGTGTCGCGTTGCTGAATGAAAGTTCGCCAGTTTTTCCTTTTCAAAGTCCTCGGAGCTAGGTCATGAACTTTTGGCGTGGAAGAAATGACTTGGCCGGACAAAGTATCGGTGGCATGCGGACTTAATGGCTAGCTTGGTGACTGACGAAGGTTGGAAAAATTGTGGAATTATGTGTAGGAAGTTATTTTATGTAAAGTCCTGTTTGAATGAAAGTTAATGTGCATAGTGTTAATGTAGGAGAAGAAAAGTAAAAGAAATGTTGCGCCACTAATTGCTACACGCAATTAGTGCGCGTGTGTTTGTGTGAGTTAGGAAGACATTGCTCTTGTCCTGGGACGAAATCCTAACTATGTGTACCACGTGCTGTTTTCCGTTTTTATTAGCATTGTTTTTGGTGGGAACCAGTCATCACGTGGAAAGCCGAGTGACCGTGCGTGTGTGTGTGGGTGTCAATGTATGAAACCCTACACTCTTAACAAGGCCCACAATATTGCAGTTGGACCAGATAAGATTCATTATCAATTCCTAAAAGAATTACCAGAAACCTCACAAAAATATCTCCTACAAATATACAATAACATATGGAACAGCGGGAACGTCCTTAAGATATGGAAACAAAGCAGAGTTATACTGATACAAAAACCATTCAAAGATGTAACAAATGTAAAAAATTCCAGGCCCATTGCTCTTGGTAGTTGTGTGTACAAAACACTAGAGTGGATGATCAATGCCAGATTAACATGTTACCTAGAAAAGAACAAATTAACAGCCAAATATCAATCAGGTTTTAGAAGCTGAAGAAGCCCACTAGATCATCTGATCAGATTAGAAACATTTATCAGAGAGGCTTTTATTAAAAAAGAACATCTAGTGGCTGTCTTCTTTGATCTAGAAAAATATGGAAATATGGTTTAGCAAGAGACCTCAAAAACTTTGGGGAGAATGCCGGTATTTATTAAAAACTTCCTAGAAGATAGAAAATTTAAAGTTCGAATAGGAAATATCTTCTGTGAAGAAATGGAACAAGAAATGGGTGTACCTCAAGGTAGTATATTTTCTGTTATGTGATTTAATTTAAAAATAAACAATATTGTAAAAACTCTAGACAAACTGTGCTTTATATGTGGATGATTTCCTGATATGTTATAAAGATCTGCCTCAATAAGCTAAACAAATGGACCACAGAGAATGGACTAACATTTTCAAAAGAAAAACTGTTATGTGTCCGCTTCCGTAACCTACGTAAACTCCACCTTGACTCAGAACTGAAAATCGATATTACCGAAATTCCAGTAGTAAATCATTACAAATACCTGGGAGTCATTTTTAACTGCAAACTCTCCTTCATTCCCTATATTAAATACTTGAGAATGAAATGCAATAAAACTATACAATTACTCAGAACTATAGCACATACTGATTGGGGAGGAAGCAAAGAAACATTAATAAAATTGTATCGCACTTTAATCAGCTCAAAACTTGATTATGGCTGCTTCATTTATTAAGCAGCCAGAAAAACATACTTGACAAAACTAAATACGATACATTACCAGGGGATTAGATTAGCTCTTGGAGCATATGGCACCTCTCTTGTTGTGAGCTTGTACACAGAAGCAAATGAACTTGAAATGGGAAAAACTCCCTCTGCAATATTAACTTAAACTTTCATCATGCCCTCTAAATCCAGCTTTCAGTTCTATTTTCCAACCACAATACACAGAGCTTTTTCAGCAAAAAGAAGCAGCTATCAAACCTTTCAGTTTACAGATTAAAGAAATCATACAAGAGAACCAAATAGATACAACGCAAGTTAACGAATCAACTATATCTTCTACATCACCCTGGATAATAAATCAACCAAAGGTTATTCTCGATCTGACAAAATACCCAAAATACAAAACTAACCCAATCATATACCAATCAGAAATACTCAACATAAAAAATAGCCATCCAGACTAGCTTTATGTATACACAGATGGAGCAAAAAACGAAAATAAAGTAGGATCTGCTGCCATACTTAAAGATCAGAAGAAACATAAAAGATTATTAAATACAGCTTCCATATACAGTGCTGAAATAATTGATATTAATTTGGTACTTGATATAATAACTATAACCCATCACAACAAATTCATAATCTTCACAGACATGTTAGCTGTGCTTACTGCTTTAAAAAACAAAAACCTTTCTGATTCTTTAATCACGCTAGTATTAAACAGAGTGTATAATCTAAATCTAAACTTATTTATAAATGGAACTTGGTGTGTGTATCCGTTATCTATAAACTCCGAAATGGCTGAACCGATTTTCTTGAAAATTTACACAGTTGTACTATAAGCGTCTGCAAGTGTTCTTAGCTAGGTTTTGAGTCAAGGTACCCCAGATAAATATTGAAAATCGATAATCGAAAAAATCGGCTTATAGAAGGAGTGGTCCAATTTTAATTTAATTTGATACTCATAGACAAAGCCATAAGAAACAATATTCAGAAGTTTCAAGGTTGCAGTTTTTACAATAGTGCAGAAAATTTGATATTGATACTAAGAAATCAAAATTTGACTTACATCCATTCATTTTTCTTTCAGCCTACGTTTTTGCTTTAACTGGAAACAACTATTGCTTTATAGTCTTTCATGCCAACGTCCTAAGAGTCTAGAGCTCCAGGACCATGGATTAGTTTTAAAACTTCCATTACACCCGAGCAACGCCGGGCTATACTGCTAGTTTAACTAAAAGCAAAGAAATAATCTTTTTGTTTTGATACCAAGCCATCTAGATATTCAGGGAAATGACAAGGCAGACTCGGAAGCAAAGAAGGCAATGAAAGACAAAATACCAAAAATCAAAATTCCTTATTCTGATTTTAAAGCTGCAGTGAAGAGAATAATTTTTAAAAAGTGGCAAAATTATTGGAATGGATACACTAACAACAAACTCCAAAATATAAAACCCACTGTTGAAGAATGGAACATTCAATACAGAAATAGAAGAGAACAGGTTTTGCTGACCCACCTTCACATAGGCCATACCTACATCATGCACCATCATTTACTGGAGGGCACATAATCCCCAATATGTACCAGCTGTCAAAAAAGATTAAGTGTCAAACATATACTTTTAGAGGGTACAAACTTAAATAGTGTGAAAGAACAAGTAGTTTGAAAAAACTATTTATGGAAACAAGACCAAGCAGGATACTCGAATTCTTAAAAGAAATCGCAATGTACTTAAAAATATGACTGGTTGAATACTATTTCACACACACACACACACATAGATATATGCATTTCTACCAACTTGCTATATATTCCAAAACTTGGTTATACTGAATATGCGTTTGCAAATGTAGTACATGTAATACATACACATATAATGTATGTAGGCTGAATTTGGCTTCAGATAACCCGTGGTGGTTGGTATGCCATTAAATATATACATTTTTATAAAATACTTTATTAATTTAAAATGTTTTAATACATAAATTTGTTAAATGTATAAGTCTTTTATGTATATTAATTTGTTAAATATACAAACCTCTAAAAATTGTTCTTAACTTTTTGTTCAATTTTTAATAATTCAATTCACCATGAAATGACCCAAGATGGGTTGATACGCCATAAAACAAAACAAACATCCATCTACACAGGCATTACTGATAAAAAAAAAATATAAGATTGAAATAAATATATATATATATGTATATATATATTTAGTTAGATAGGTGTAAGTTTGTGGCCCTTGGGTTTCACGCTCTTGTGATCATCAGACAACGATCGCAAGAGTGTGAAACCCAGGGTCACAAACTCACACCTATCTAACTGAATATGTTAGCTCTATCAGTGATATTGAGCACTTTCAAATAAGTACTATGCATATCTAATATATAAATAATATATATATAATTTTTTTTTTTTAATATAAAACTCATATCCAAAAAAAAAAGCAGGAAGGTAAATCCCAATGACCCGATCCTAATTAATATTAATTACATTAATATTAAAACTGTTCAAGGTGGAGGGCTCAATGTAATTAATATTTAAATTACAGAGCCAATTATAAAATAAAATAAATTTTGATGTTCAAATCAGTTGTATGGCCATTTCTACATGAAATCCCTAAGAGAAATTTCACACATCATCGGCAACTTATTTATTTAAAAAATTTCAAAATAAACCGAGATATTTTTTAAATAAAGAAGTTGCCAATGATGCATGAAATTTCTCTTAGGAATTTCATGTAGAAATGGCCATACAACTGATTTGAACATCGAATTTTATTTTATATATATATATATATATATATATATATATGTGTGTGTGTGTGTGTGTTCCTCATTGTTTACTCAGATCCAATGGCAGTATATAACAATTTTACAAAGGAAAAGAATGACCTGAACAAAATGTTTTGATATAAACAACAATGAGAATCCTCACACAAGATAACCACCATAACTATCCCATCTAAAAATTTTGAACAGTTTTAAATAGTTGTTTAAAGTTTGTATTGTTTATAATGGCTGAAACATGATAAAGATGGTGACAATAGTCTGTGTAGTGGATTGGTAAATACCTGTCTGCATGTTAAGTAGAAGAGATATAAAGCTTATAGTGAACTAAGTGGCAGGCAACAAGTTGATTACTGATCATAGGACAACACAATACAACAATATGGCATTGCCAATAGAATGTCTAAGTAGCTTGGATGAAGCAGAATTTGTCTTGACTTGGATCCAGTGTTTTACAGCCCAGGATAGGGTTTAAAAAAATTGACAAGCAAGAATGAAAGAAAATGAAATCAATGACCTATTTGTAGATTTGGCAGTGAAAATTTCCATTATGGTATACCACAAAAAATTGGAGAATTTGACTTTTTTTTTTTTCTTATAATCATATCGCCCCAAGCAAGGCATTTTACTGCCACTGTTTTGCAGAGGTTACTTAGGAGGAAAGTTATGAGAAAGTGACAGTTTATAGGGGGTGTCAGGAAGAAGGTAAGAGAAGGATGAGAATACTGATGAGAGTAGACGAAGAAAGAAGCATAAGAGAGAGGATGCAGGTTATTGAGATAGGGGGTGACTATTAACTTTACATTTAAATTCATTTGGAGATTGTAGCTGTCGGGGAAGCAAGTAAACAGAAGGGAATTCCACAGGCGTGAAGTGCAAGAAAAGAAGCTGCTGGAATAAAATTTGCATTTACCTCTTATTGGTTTCACAGTAAAAGGGTGGGATCTAGTTGCTAATCTTGTGGCTCAAGTAAATTCATATATAGGAGGCACCAGTGAGCTAAGTTCATCAGAGCAGAAGCCGTGAAAGTATTTGTAGAAGAGCTATAGGAAGCCACATTGCGCTGGTGAGAAAGTGACTGTATCTGAGCTGCCAAGTCGGAATCGATCACATAACAGATTCTCCATTGGATTTTGTCAATTTAAAACCTGAAAAGAAACTTGTCATCGTAGCAGATTCTGTGAATTTGAAAAAATCAGAAAGCTCAAGATTTTACTTTTAAGGATGTACTGATTTAATTGCAGTTGATTGAAGGTATTTCTAATGCATTTCCTAATATATATGGTATTTCTAATGCATTTCCTAATATGTGTGGTATTACTGACGCATTTCCTAATATGTGTGGTATTACTGACGCATTTCCTAATATGTGTGGTATTACTGACGCATTTCCTAATATGTGTGGTATTACTGACGCATTTCCTAATATGTGTGGTATTACTGACGCATTTCCTAATATGTGTGGTATTACTGACGCATTTCCTAATATGTGTGGTATTACTGACGCATTTCCTAATATGTGTGGTATTACTGACGCATTTCCTAATATGTGTGGTATTACTGACGCATTTCCTAATATGTGTGGTATTACTGACGCATTTCCTAATATGTGTGGTATTACTGACGCATTTCCTAATATGTGTGGTATTACTGACGCATTTCCTAATATGTGTGGTATTACTGACGCATTTCCTAATATGTGTGGTATTACTGACGCATTTCCTAATATGTGTGGTATTACTGACGCATTTCCTAATATGTGTGGTATTACTGACGCATTTCCTAATATGTGTGGTATTACTGACGCATTTCCTAATATGTGTGGTATTACTGACGCATTTCCTAATATGTGTGGTATTACTGACGCATTTCCTAATATGTGTGGTATTACTGACGCATTTCCTAATATGTGTGGTATTACTGACGCATTTCCTAATATGTGTGGTATTACTGACGCATTTCCTAATATGTGTGGTATTACTGACGCATTTCCTAATATGTGTGGTATTACTGACGCATTTCCTAATATGTGTGGTATTACTGACGCATTTCCTAATATGTGTGGTATTACTGACGCATTTCCTAATATGTGTGGTATTACTGACGCATTTCCTAAATATAAGATATTAGAAAAATTATAATTGAATAATTTGTCTTTATCCGCATGTGTAGAATTTATGCAACAGCTGTAATTGATAAAAGAATATAATTCTGAGGACAAAGTTAGAGCGTACGGTGAAAAAAATGCAAGAAATATAACTGTGAGCTCAAGATTGACAGAAAAAAAAGTGCACTGCACTTGGAAAAATTTGCCATAACTGTCAAAGAAAAAATCTGTATAAAAAATTAAAAAAGGAAATAGAATATAAAAAGTGGAAAAAAGAATTGATGGTGTTCTCTTCTTTTTTTTTTTTTCAATACAAAGACCCAAAGAAAAGAATTTTTGGAAAAAAAAAATTAAATTAAATAGCATGACATTTTCAATGCAAGTGGATATGAGGATGGAAATCACTCTGATCCCGAGAAAATTTCTGGGAACAAATGGGTAAACCTAAATAGAAAAAGTCATCTGAAATTGAAACAGTTTGATGAATCTTTTATAAAAACTTTGGGTTACTTTAATGGAATTTTTGAAACCTTTGACTGATTTGAAATTATTTCCTTTACAGTCGTAGAATAAAAAAAATAATGAACTACTAGGTTTTGAAGTTCTAAAAGTGAATACAGCAAAATTAATCAGTAACGTAAAATCAGAAAAATATAAAAATGGGAGTGTTAAAGCGCTATAAAACAAGTAAATGAAAACAGTGCTACCTCTTATTTTAAATCTTATAAATTACCTATTCTCCTTTTACCTTTGGTGGGTGCTAAATTAAAGAAAATGGTAGGGGAGGGAATTTCAGGTGATGATAAATGGGCCTCTCCCATTGTATTGCAAAAAGCAGACAGGGGTTGAAGAATACTTTGAAATAGGTGTAAATCATAAAATATGCTTGAATTCTTTTTCTATTTCCAATATCAAAACTGCTATCCACAAATTATCAGGCATAAAATATTCGGAAAAAAATTGTTTTAAAATTTGCCTACGATCAAGTATAGACTGATGATAAATTTGACGAAATTACTACAATAACACCCCTATAGGATTAATAACATGAATGAAAATACTTTTTGGAGTGCAAGCAACAAGTGTCATTTTTCAGAGATCCATGAAAAACATGTTGACAAAATAATTAGTATGACTTAAAGGCAAAGCTTAAAATTCAAGGATTAAAGAGATACTTGCTGAAGAACCCATTGTAAAAAATCTTTGATCCCAGAAAGGTTACATTAATTAGAGATGTGAGTGAGTGAGCTGTCAGCAATTTTATTGAAAGTTTGAAGAAGATTGATAGCAGCAGATGTAAATTATTCAAATATTGAAAAAAAATACCAACTTAGCTGACCGCCTGCAGTCACTCTTTCACCGGCGTGACGTGGCCTCCCTGTGCCTCTTCTATAAATACTTTCATGGCTTCTGGTGCCCACTAGGTGTGAGTTTGCACATGATACTAGATTGGCAACTAGGTCCCACCCTTTTACAGTGAAACTGATAAAATGTAACCGCAATTTCTACGCCAGCAGCTTCTTTTCTCGCACTTCCCGCCTGTGGAATTCCCTTCCGCATGCTTTCTTCCCCGACAGCTATAACCTCCAGGAGTTTAAATGTAAGGTCAATAGACACCTCCTAACACACTAACCCTCCCATTCTCTCCAACTCTCCCCCTATGTACATCCTAACTAGTCTATCACCCTGTGTAATCCCCTGCGCTATAGTGGCAGTGGAATGCCTTGCTTGGGGTGACATGATTTAAAAAAAAAAAAAAAGCAGCATTGGCCATTATCTGGAGCATGGACAATTCTTATTAGAAAAAGAGTTTCTATTAAAGTCAAACCATAAACTTCTCATGTTTAAGTCTAGAAATGATCTACCAAAGGATTCTAAGATGAGACATAAAATTAATGGCTTATGATTTTGACATTGAGTATATATAAAACGAAATTCAATACTACATGTCAACATGCTGACAAGGTTATAATTTAATAAGGATCAAAAAAGAATATTGAAAACTCCCAGATGAAGAAAAATGACATTTGGTTAAAACTGACATTATCTACACAAAGACTGGTATCAGAAACTCTACAAGATCCAATATTAAACAAGATTGCAGAAGAATTGGAAGAAACAGATAGAGTAATTGATCCAAAGCTTGGAAGACCTTATAAAGAAATAAATTAAAAATGGAGAATGGTGTTATATGCAATGAAAATATGATAATACTACCAGAAACAGTAAAAAGAGAGGTTTTAAAAGAGGATATGCATGGTGGGATAATGGCTACACAGAAATGGTAAAAATTGGAGGGATTGTGGCCTGGGTATTGTTGTGATATAGAAAGATATTTTTTCTAGAAGTATTTTCATGGGAACTGCTCTGACAAGCTTTCTTTTTACTGGTAGGGTTTACGGCCTATCACGTTGAATACACCAGTTCTTGCATGATCACCAAAGTAATGCAATGTTGAGCCTGGTCAGTACTTAGATGGGAGACCGCTTGGGAATACCAGGTGCTGTAAGCATATAGTGACGGATGTATGTTGTGGTGCAGTGGATATCAACTCGGAAAGAGAAATCAGTGAGCAGAGTTCGAATTCCAGTTGAATAACCTGTATTCATTTAAGCACTGGTACCTTTGAGAAAGGTATTCATCCATTCCTTGCCTCCAGTTATGGGTTAAATAACTAGAGTAGGACTTGGGGACCCTGCCCTTAAAAACAAATCCCAATGAATCTTGACACTCCAAAAGAAAAAAGTATTACAAGACACAAAAACTTATATAAACAACAATAAATTGTTTAAAGAAAAAGATATTACCAGCAATAAATAAAGTTTAGTTGGCAATAAATGACCCACTGAAGTTGATTTGCCATAAAAACAAAACCAACCAACCAACCAACAACTTTTTACTGGTTCAATGACCACATGTATTTATGCATGCTACTAGATTGGCATCAAAGTCCAACTCTTTTACAATAAAATAATTAAATGTAACCAACTCTTTTACCGTCAAAATAATTAAATGTAACCAACTCTTTTACTGTCAAAATAATTAAATGTAACCAACTCTTTTTACTGTCAAAATAATTAAATGTAACCAACTCTTTTACTGTCAAAATAATTAAATGTAACCAACTCTTTTACTGTCAAAATAATTAAATGTAACCAACTCTTTTACTGTCAAAATAATTAAATGTAACCAACTCTTTTACTGTCAAAATAATTAAATGTAACCAACTCTTTTACTGTCAAAATAATTAAATGTAACCAACTCTTTTACCGTCAAAATAATTAAATGTAACCAACTCTTTACCGTCAAAATAATTAAATGTAACCAACTCTTTTACCGTCAAAATAATTAAATGTAACCAACTCTTTTACCGTCAAAATAATTAAATGTAACCAACTCTTTTACCGTCAAAATAATTAAATGTAACCAACTCTTTTTACCGTCAAAATAACTAAATGTAACCAACTCTTTTTTACTGTCAAAATAACTAAATGTAACCAACTCTTTTACCGTCAAAATAATTAAATGTAACCAACTCTTTTACCGTCAAAATAATTAAATGTAACCAACTCTTTTACCGTCAAAATAATTAAGTAAACAACTCTTTTACGGTCAAAATAATTAAATGTAACCAACTCTTTTACGGTCAAATAATTAAATGTAACCAACTCTTTTACGGTCAAAATAATTAAATGCCAACAACTCTTTTACGGTCAAAATAATTAAATGTAACTTAACTCTTTTACGGTCAAAATAATTAAATGTAATAACTCTTTTTTTGGTCAAAATAATTAAATGTAACCAACTCTTTTACGGTCAAAATAATTAAATGTAACCAACTCTTTTACGGTCAAAATAATTAAATGTAACCAACTCTTTTACGGTCAAAATAATTAAATGTAACCAACTCTTTTACGGTCAAAATAATTAAATGTAACCAACTCTTTTACGGTCAAAATAATTAAATGTAACCAACTCTTTTACGGTCAAAATAATTAAATGTAACCAACTCTTTTACGGTCAAAATAATTAAATGTAACCAACTCTTTTACGGTCAAAATAATTAAATGTAACCAACTCTTTTACGGTCAAAATAATTAAATGTAACCAACTCTTTTACGGTCAAAATAATTAAATGTAACCAACTCTTTTACGGTCAAAATAATTAAATGTAACCAACTCTTTTACGGTCAAAATAATTAAATGTAACCAACTCTTTTTACGGTCAAAATAATTAAATGTAACCAACTCCTTTACGGTCAAAATAATTAAATGTAACCAACTCTTTTACGGTCAAAATAATTAAATGTAACCAACTCTTTTACGGTCAAAATAATTAAATGTAACCAACTCTTTTACGGTCAAAATAATTAAATGTAACCAACTCTTTTACGGTCAAAATAATTAAATGTAACCAACTCTTTTACGGTCAAAATAATTAAATGTAACCAACTCTTTTACGGTCAAAATAATTAAATGTAACCAACTCTTTTACGGTCAAAATAATTAAATGTAACCAACTCTTTTACGGTCAAAATAATTAAATGTAACCAACTCTTTTACGGTCAAAATAATTAAATGTAACCAACTCTTTTAAAGTCCAAAATAATTAAATGTAACCAACTCTTTTACGGTCAAAATAATTAAATGTAACCAACTCTTTTACGGTCAAAATAATTAAATGTAACCAACTCTTTTACTGTAACAGTTACTTTTCTCACACTTCTAATTTCAAAATAATGGTGCAAACAGTAAAAATGGAATTAAGAGCATTTTCCCCAAGTAGAGATACTACAGACGATTACTTACCAAGGTTACTGCTTATTTTTAGGATGATCCAGAATGCAAGCAGATTGAAAAGTTCATCTACGTTAATGGGAAAACAAGATCACCATTAACAATGTCTTACCTGACAAATGAAAAGATGCAGTATAAAAAAGATAAAGTTGCAAATCCTGAAAGAGCTAATTTCATCATTCAAAGGGGATATGAAACAGTCAAAGAAAAGAAAAAAGCCTAATTTCCCATCCTGACCAATTAAGAGATAGGATTAAAAAGGAAAACATTGTGTTGGAAGAAGACTTTGGCAGATAGGAAAGGATGAGTGCTTCAGATCAGGACAATGCAATAAAAGATGAGCATGTGCATGATAACAGGAGTGACACAGACACAAATGAAGATTAAATGAGACCAAGATCTCCATTTAAAAAAAAACAAAAAACTTCAAGGTAGAGAGGAGGTAAGAGATTGTAGAAGTAGTTTAAGAACTTTGGTTCAAGGAAGTATAGTTGATTGGTAAATAGGATTGTATTTTGCATATGTTATGAACTTCCCCCATCAGTTCTTCATGTTGACACTCAAAATATTCCGATCGATAGTTGGTCACTTTGTTCCACACCAGGCTCTGCTCATGTTGTGTTTAATTGATCTCAAAACCAGTTTGGTTTGAAAGTTTCTAAAAATGCGCTGTCTCAATGATCCAGACATAGCTGGGAGCTACAATAGAAAAGTAAATCTTTTTAAAATTAACAATAAGGAGTTTAAATATATACGTTCTGTTTGGTAAAATATTTGGTTAAAATTTATCACATTTGCATGCAGACTATTATAATTCCAACCCACATTTTCTACAGGATGTAACACTTCATTTAAGTTTTTTAGTCTTGCACCAATCTAAAGTCTTCTAAGGCAGGCAGTCATGGGACAGCACATCTTCCGCGTTAACACTTTGTACCAGTCCAACTGTACTGTATGAAATCACATCTAACTCAATTATATTGAGTCTCGCATCTAGTGGGAGTGGTTATGACACACTTTGAGTACACTTAGTATTTTTGAATGACCAATAAGGGATCCTCCTTTTGGTTACCTGATCAACCTTGTCTTCTTGCCTGTGTGAGTACCAATTGTTTGAGGGGATGTGAAACCTTTCTCTGACTTTCCTGCAATCCACCCAGGCCTTTTCCTCATTAGATATCTGATCAACCCTGTCTCTTTCTCTCCTGCGTGAGTGCCTCCCACCACTGCTTAAGGGGCATATTTCAGCCCAACTGTCAAATTTTAATTATTATTCCAAAATTCTTTTTGTCTTTAATCTTTCAGTGCTTGGTCATTTCGTATCTGTGTTTTATCCTTTTAATCATAAATAATCTGCTCCGATGAACTTAGCTCACTGGTGCCCCCTATATATAAATTTACTCGAGCCACAAGATTAGCAACTAAGTCCCATCCTTTTACTGTGAAACCAATAAATTGTAAATGCAAATTCTATTCCAGCAGGTTCTTTTCTTGCACTTCCCACCTGTGGAATTCGCTTCCATTTACTTTGTGGCTGTCTGATGGCTTTCACCTGTTGCTTTCCACCCAGGTGACTGTTGATTTGACTCCGGAGTGAAGTGTTGGATCCATGTTTCATCCATTTTCTTATTGCGTTGAAACAGTTTCAAACAATGGTTCGATTCGTTGATGCATTATTATTTTTGATGACTATGAGCAAACGCGGTATCCATTTTGAACACAGCTTTCTCATTGACAAATGTTCATGCAAAATAATGAATACATTGCCTTCTGATATTTCAACTCCTCTGCTATCTCATGCAAGTTAAATTTACAATTGGCCAAAACGAGTTTGTGAATTTTTTTTATGTTTTCTGAGACAGCTGCCAATTTTGGGCAACCTGAGCATTCAGCATCATTCATGTCTGTGCGACCATGTTTAAAGTCAACATACTACCTCTTAACCATTGTTTGCAATGGAACAGAGTATGAATGACACTTAAGTCATTGCTTTGCTTGAACAGTATTTTTTTTCCATCAGAAAGCAATGCTTTATCAATACACAAAATTCAGACTTTTCCATTGTTTTGAAAATTTTCAACAGTAGCTTTACTTAAATAACTATAATTTGTAAACTAATAATCTGACTGGGCACAAATTTTGTCATGTGTTATTTGATGGTTAGTACTTCATAAAAATCATATAGATTTTTTATTAGTGGTACCATCTATTTGTTAGGCCTGGGAATTATTGAGTAATGTGTTAGTATTACTATATGAATAGAAGTGATATAAAGTGTATAGTAAGTTACAAGACTAGCAATAAGTTGACTATTGATCATTTGTCATAAAATACAATCCAACAGTCTGCATGTCATATCAGCAGTTATCGCCTTTGCTTTTCTTTATTTTTAAGCTTAAGGTGGAAATTTCTTTTTTTATTTATATAATCCTTTCACCCTAAGCAAGATAGAAATACCACCAGTGGACAGGTTACAGAGAAAGAATATGAAAAGGTACAGGGGAATGTGCAAGAAAAATTAGAGATAGATAGAAATTATGTAGATAAAAAATGGCAATTGACTTTTGGAGATTGTAGCTATCAGGGAAGGGGGTTCCACAAATTGGAAGTGCGAGAAAAGAAACTGTTAGAATAGAGAACAGATGGTTACATTGAACTATTTCGATGGTAAAAGGATGGAACCTTGATGCCAGTCTAGTAGCACTAGTAAAAACATGTGCTCAGGGTATCATGGGGAAAAAAGTTTATCTGAGCAGTTGCTATGAAAAGACAGAGGGAAGCCACATCACATCGGCGTGAAAGCAGGTTGCCAAGTCAGGCTCACTTATATTGCAGATCTTCTTTTGGATTTTGTTGAGAACTTCAAGATGAATAGCAGGAGCAGCTGACCAGATATGGTGGCAGTATTTAATTCATGGACAAATGGTAGATTTATAAATGTGTAAAATGGATTCTAATGAGAAAAGATTCCTGGCCTGATATATGAACCTAACCGTTTTAGCAGCAGATGCAACTATTGATTCTATATAGTGATTTTATTTGAGGTTGAGGCCAAGGAAACAAAGTGTGCTGCTCTCTAAGAGACTAGCATCATCAATTGTGATGGGAGGCAAGAATGTGTGTTAGACATTTTAACAATAATTTATACATATGAGCAGAAGTTACAATGTTCAATTTTATGTAGTCAGGTGTTCTTAAACTTTGTTATTCAATTAATAAAATTGATTTATATGAGTTTTAAAAGCTTTCAGTTTTTTATCTCATTAAAAGAAAAGACAGACTTTGGAAATTTAATGCTGCCTAATCTTTTTAATATATGATAACCGTTTGTTTGCTCTTTTTTTTCCCCAACTTTCTTTACCTGAGGCAGTTTTGAATAAATGCAGCTGATATTTCAAAAGAAAGAAAAAAATTAGCAAAATTGGAAAAAAAAATGTTAAAGTAATGGATAATGGGTATTTCTTTGTTCTTAAAGTTTTATCATTTGTTTTGCAAACATATTTGTTGATCCATTCTCCAGGCTTCATCAGTTGAATTTTTTTACCCAAGTGGATGTGCATTGTGGTGCAGTAGATATCGACTTGGAACTACAAATTCGGGTGCCGAATTCAAATTCCAGTTGAATTCCTTGCATTCACTTACGCACAAATACCCTTGGGAAAGGTATTAATCCATCTTTCTTCCAGTTATGGGTTAAATAATAGAACAGATTGGGTTCTATAGCCTTGGCTGGCCACCAGTCTACCACAGAAAGAAAGGGCAACCTGTTGCAGGAAAATCTTCTGCCCAGTCAGACATGTCTCTTTCGAGACCTGATGTAGCAATGTATTCAATACAGTTCTTCCATTTCATGTCCACTGAGAACATCAACCCGATTTACTTTCCTGGTAGTTAGCATTAGCCATGCTGATGGAAGGCAGAGAGGGATCTCTCAGATGATTAATTGAGAGAAGTTTAGTTTTAGAGGTGTTAAAATTGACAAGCCATCCTTTGCCCCCAGTTAACAACTCTCTTGAGGTCATTTTGGACACCAACTGGCAATTTGATCTTGTCATACTGATCAACCTTAGTATCAAGACCGAAGTAAATAGTTGTGTCATAAGCATAGGTACCAAGTTGAGAGTTGATGTCATCAGGAAGAGCATTAATGAAAATTAAAAAGAGCCTAGAGCCAAGGATGGCACTCGGGGGGAGGGAACACCCACATTAGTACAAAAGCATATAGGTAAGTGGCCATTCAGGATAACTGATTTTTATTGGCTAATAGTTTGAAGGGCAAGAGAGCCCACCAGCCAGAGTTCTAAAACAAAAAACAGGAACAAAAAAAGATTACTTCCGGAAAGCAGGAGGCATTTTATTATGCAGTTTCGAGAGAACAGGAGCCAGTTCAGGAGCTCACTTATTCATAACAATTACAGGGATAGCAACAGGTTTACATGCTTTGTGGGGATTTGGGTGAGAGATGATAACAGGAAACCATGGAAGAGGTTATGTGCATATCATTCAACAGAAACTCAGTTTTAGGGGAAAAGTTATGCAGGGATATTCAGAAGGAATTTTTACACATTTGTGTGAGCATGATTACTAAAGTGGATGATAGGTGTGCTTTAAGAAAAATGTAGGATATTATAGATATTTGTCATAAAAGATTTCTTTCATTATAGTTGGTTTATTTTGTTTCATCGTATACCAACCTCTAGGGGTTATTTCATGTTGAAATCTAAATGTTTTGAACACATTTTGATGGCTTCAACTAAATATGTTTTAAACATAACTGCTTGCTTTCTGCTACAGATAAAATGTGTTGTTACAATATAAAAATGGATTACTAGCAATTTTACTATAAAAATGTATTTTTTTTTATTTTGGGGGGGGTTCTTTATTTGCTCATAGCTGGGACCCTAACAGGTGCTGCCACCCAGGTCAGGGTGAACCAGGGAACAACAACAATTAAGTGGTGGTTCCACACTTCTTGCTCCAGGATGTGATTTATATTGTCATACCCAGGACTGATAATGATCGATTTTGGAGAGCGATTATTGTTCACTGCTTGAATAGATAGAGGTTTTGATTTAAAACCCGTTTGGAAAGTTTGTTTTGCCTCCCAGTTATCTTACTTGTCCATCACTTTCTATTTTTACATTGATCACTTCAGTACTAAAAATTTAAATTTTAAGAATTACAAGTTCCTCCCCATCACCACTTGTAATCATTGTAGAATTAGTAAATAACAACAGACAGTACTCGACCATAGTTGAATTAGCAACTGACGGCCTACTTATTGCGTGGTTTATATAACAGCCTGGGAGATTCCATTCTGCTATCCAGGTAAGTCTATTTTGTAGGCTCTGATTGGCTGATGATTTCAGTGTAGATATTGTGTTCAATAAATATCAGCACAATATCCACCCTATGATTGAGTCAAGAAAGGAACATGTATTGAGTTAAAACCCTGTTCATTTTTGTCTGCCAACTGGACACTAGTTGGAAGCATCCTTGCAAAGGTGAGTCTCACACTCATTATTGTTCAGTCATGTTGTATACTGCCACTGGATCTGAACTATAAGGAGGAACATGTATATATAAAAACATAATCTTTTATTTTTATTCTTCATTGGTGATGTTTGTGTAGAGCAACCAGAGGAAGTTGATCCTCACAAAGAGGCCATTGGGGGGGGGGGGTCAGAAACGAGAGGGGATCTTTTTTGTCTTTCAGCCAAAAATTCTAGACTTTATATAGTCTTAAAACTCCCACACATGTTTTGCTTTTTCAGGTTGTTTCTTTGTTGATTTTATCTATGGCTGAATGTATCTGTCAACCGCATCCTTGTCACTTTGTCAACTTTACCTATGACTGGATGTACCTGTCAATTACATCCAGCAGCCCATTGTTTTTTAAGCCAGTTGTTGCTTGTTTTTTCATTGTGCTTTGTTGACATCATCTATGGCCGGGTGTATCTGTCAACCACATCCTTGTCACTTTGTCAACTTTACCTATGGCTGGATGTATCTGTCAACCACACAATGGCTGGGTCATTGCCTTTCAAGCTGATTGTCCCTTTCTGTTAACCTTACCTACTGCCAGATGTACCTGTCAATCACTTTCACTGTTCAATGTAATATACTACATTTATAAATTCTTGGTCATAGTACCAGCTTTACGAGCAACCATTTATTTTCTTAGATTTTTTGCTCACTTCTGTTCTGATAAATTAAATATTTTTAGCAGTGTAATAAAAAAATTAATACAGAAATTTATCCACAAAATTTGTATTAGCTATTGTTAATTAAAAGCCAAGAAATATCAGCATTAAGGAAATAGCACAATTGTTACTAATTGTTGTATACCAACCTGTATACACAAATGGCATCTTTCTATTATCTAATATTCATGGACACTATTAAGGAGTAGAGTAATTTCACTAACTAGCAGTGTCCAAGCCACACGCACCCTAGGTGGGTTGAGCCAGCTTCCTCCCTGACAGATAAAGTTTCATTGGGATTTGTTTAATGGCAGGCTCCCAAATCCTACCCTGTTATTTAACCCATAACTCGAGGGAAGGGATAGATTATACCTTTCCCAATGGTACTAGTGTGTAAGTGAATGCAGGGCATTCAACTCGAATTCAAAATCGGCTCACTGATTTCTCTTTCCGAGCTGACACCCACTGCACCACCAATAAACACTTACAGCACCTGGTATTTCCAAGTGGTAAGTACTAACCAGGTTCAATGTTGCTTAACTTCGGTGATCGAACGAGAACCAGTGTATTCAATGTGATATGACCATAAGCACTGACTAGCATTCACTAGCAGTGTATTTGCTTCATGCAGCATGTGAGTCTTGTATTTGTTGATATACTATTATTCCCAACCTCCGTTTTGGTGATTACACATGCAGTAACCTTTTAGGCTTACAACACTAATAGAAGAATATATAGATTGTATATAAATATAATATTATATAAATAATGCCAATAGCTAATGATTTTATAACATAAATGCATTAAAAAAACTGGAAACAGAAAGACTTTGCCTTTGAATTCAAGACTTAAAATTTCTTGGAAACATAATGAGGAAAGAGGACCTAGAGAAATTGGCACTTGCAGGCCATATGGAAGGCAAAAAAGAGAGGAAATTAGTCAATAGCCTATTTCATTGCTTGTGTAAATGGTTGGCAGAATATTGATTTCCAAGAGACAACGGAAGCACAATCCTTATTAATAATAGACGGTAGGAACATAGCATATAAAATGTAAATCAAAAAATTATAACAAAGGGAAGAAAAAAATGCTAACACGTTATTATTATAACACTTGGAGGCTCAGTCAATGCAAGAAATCTAAATATCATGAGTTATATAAGCATATATTAGGTAAATCATAGCAAGTCTATCTTTGGAGATGATGAATATAAATGAAGCATAATTGTCCAGCTGAGTTCAAATTCCAGTTGAATTTGTTGCATTTTCTTATATACAAATTCCTTTAACAAAGGGATGAATCTGTTGCTTGTCCCTACTATGGGTTCTATAGCCCTGGTTGGCAACTAGTTTACCACAAAAAGTAATACCAACCGACTTTGGGAAATGTTTTTGCCCAGACAATCATGTTGCTTTCAAGACATGACTGACTGTGCAGAAGTGTGTCTTACATATAGCACCTAACTGATTGACTGAAAGACAAGAAACCAATAGAACACAATTGAGAATGAATTGTAAATGATGCCATCTACAAAAACCAACTTATAAAATAAGGCAGGGTATCTCAACCTAGGTGATAGCTTCTATGGGTTTGCAATGAGCAACTGATCAGAAAATGGTAAGCAATTAGAAATTTGGGTGGCTGATATTGGATTTTGAGTATTAAAAAGGTATTTCAGTACATGCTATCTGAAAGATATTTAATGATTTATGCAAAGAACATGTATATAAAAACAACAAAAACAGGAGACTAAATAAGAATAACTGGGTCCAATTCCTAGATAATTATATCCTCACAAACAAGGAATATTTTGGTATTTTCTATAGTTTGGTATAGGGTCATTAATATTCAAATAGTTCTTCAGTCTTTGACATAACAAAAATATATTTGCTAAATTTTTATTAGGTATTTTCTTTTGTGTATATTTTTTTTAAGTTTAGAATTATGAACAAAAATTTGTTAATTCTTTTTTCAACACCTGTAACACTAATTTTAAAAATAATTTTGGTCATGAAATTATATAGTTTTCAGGTCAGGTTTGTTTTTATTTGTTATTTAATACAGTAGTAGTCACTCAGTTAAGTGCCATATATGATACACACTTGGGCAATCATGTCTTGAAAGAACCATGACTGACTGAGCAGATTATCCCACAGTAGGCTGTCATTACTTTCTGCAGTAGACTAGTTGCCAGCCAAAGCCAACCTGTCCTGCTATTTTTTTAAATCATTTCACCTTAAGGCAGTTTTATTGCCACTTCTATGCAAGGGGTTACATAGGAGGAAAGTGGTAAGAAATAGAAACGAGTTATAGGGCGTGTCAGAGAATGGGGGCTAAGAGAAGGATGAGTGTGATCAGAGTAGTGGACGGAGAAAAGAACGAGGGAAAAGATATGAATCGGAGAGATAGGAGATGACAGTTGGCTTTACATTTAAATTGTTGGAGATTGTAGCTGTTGGGGAAGCAAGAATATGGAAGGAAATTCCACAGGTGGGAAAAGAAGCTGATAGAGTAGAAGTTGAAATTGCATTTTATTGATTTAACTCCTAAATAGAGAAAGAAGTGGTAGATCCATACTTTTCCCCAAGGGTATTTGTGCATAAGTGAACGCAACAAAATAAACTGGATTTCAAACTCTGCTCTCTGATTTCTCTTTTAAAGTCTGTATCCACTACACCGCAACATACAACCCGTGGTAGTGATAGTAGTCACAGTCAGCATTATTAGTTACCTCCCTTTGACATTCTTGACTATATCATAGTCAGTTTATGAACAAGTAACACACTTTTAGCAAAATATTTTGTAATTTACTATGTAGATGAGCAATGGAAATTTTTTCTGTGTGGGGGATGAAAACCCCTGAAGTAAGAAAAGCAGATTGGAAATTAAATTTGTCACAGATATGTGAATAAATCTCTCTGACAGAAGAAAAGTTAAGATTATAAATGGCAGTTCTGTTCGTCTAAGGTATATCATGATTGACCTTGTTTTTTGGGGGGTTTTTTTCTGATCTTGTTCTAAAGAGCTCGTATACGAAGTGCTACTCAATATGAATAGGAAATTAAGATTTGAAGAAGTTTCCTCAAAGAATGAAACATTGGTAATGGGATCAATTTCTGATGTGTTAAATGTACGATAAAAAATTCTGAATTGAAAGGTGAATACAATTTGTTCAAATACTTCAAGATTTCAGGTGTACTTATCTCTCTCTATTTTGAACAACATGGGTAGGGGTTTGTCCCTTCTTTCCTCTTTAGAAGTGAATTTTCTGTTCTTTTTAAAGTCTAATTCAGTGCTATACTTCTAACATAGTAAGTAGGATCACCTCTCATCCAGTTTGCATTCCTTGCTGGTCCACTCCTAGAAGTGTAGATGTTTATCCATTGTTTCCTATTTAAGATTGTTTCCAGTTACTTCTTCTTTCCCTGTCACTATCTCCTTGCATCTTAGTAACTTTATTGCCCTATTTGACTTAAGCTGATTTTATATATAAAAAAAACAGAACACACACACACCACTTAGTTGCTACCTAAGTTTTGACCACACGGGTCTCATCAGGCCTTTGCATGGTCAAAACCAAGGTAGCAAGTAAGTGAGATTTGTTCTTTACTTTGATATATTATTTGCTCTACATATTCAGCTCATTTGAATTGAGCACTTTTTGATCTACTATATATATATATATATATATATATATATATATACATAAAATCATAAAATATAAAATTATCTGCATACAAGTCTGTTTCACTGCATCTCATAAGTGCAACTCGATGACTGTTTGCTTTATCCCAGAATATTGAAACTTGACTTTATTTGTCATTAGTCAGATATCTTAACCCTAAGCTATCAGTGCATGGCACATAAAGGCAGATTTTATAGCATGTTATTTACAAAATATAAACAACCACCATATATCTATCTATATATATATCGTGGTTGTTTGTAAATATGACTACTTACTCTCACACCCTGATTGAGCACTCTGGAAGAATGGTAGACTTTGAAAAACAGTAGCTACTCTAGCATTTACACATCGCTCATTCAGTAATGAATTAGAGCACTCTGGCTATTGGGCAGGTATAATGATAATATACACGCTAAAAAGTCTGCCTCCTCCTACCGAGCACCAGTAGCTCAAAGGTAGGATTGCTGACTGACGCCGATTCGGTTGGTTTTCAATCCTTAGTAAAAAGCAATCGGATGTCTAACCGTACTGATGAGCTGTGATACAGCAAAACAGCTCTGTCTGCAGATGGATTATATATATATATATATATATATATATATAACTGCGAAAAACATCAAGAAGAAAGGACAATAAAAGAATAGGTTTCAATGAGACACAAGATGTGAATTTCCATTGTGTTGAAATTTTGAAGTTCATATTCGACAGGAAAGCAAGAATCCAGAAGAAAGTTCTACAAGCAAATGCAGAAGAAAGAAATGATGAACAGAGAACTTAGTTACATCTATCAATTTAAATAGTGAAATTATAAGACCTAGCTTACACTCAAACTGGAATTTGTGAAATGAGATACTAAAGAAAAAAGCTTGTCAGAAATATTGCCATTAAACTATTCACAGAAAAGGCACAAAAGGATATAAAAACAAACATAAAACAAATTTATTAATATACTAGCAGTATAGCCCGGCATTGCTTGGGTGTAATGAAAGCTTTAAAACTAATCCATGGTCCAGGAGCCCAGACTCTTTGGACGTTGGCAAGAAAGACTAAAAAGCAATAGTTGTTTCCAGTTAAAGCGAAACCGTAGACTGAAAGAAAAATGAATGGATGTAAGTCAAATTTTCATTTCCTGGTATCGATATCAAATAAGTTTTTTCGTCGTAAACTGAATTTTGAAGGCTAAATAAGTCGTCTAAGAACTACAATTATACCTACTTAGAGCCAAACCCGAAGCAAAAACCAAAATAAAAGGGCTGAAAAAAATACAGACATACAGGCAGATAAACACACACACACACATCTTGCTTTATATATATAATCAATTTTCTGCAGTATTGTAAGAACTGCAACCTTGAAACTTCTGAATCTTGTTTCTTATGTCTTTGTTTATGAGTGTATCAAATTTGATTAAAATCAGACCACTCCTTCTATAACCCGATTTTTTTCGATTATCGATATTTATTGGGGGTACCTCAACACAAAACCTAGCTGAGAACACTCACAGACACTTATAGTACAACTGTGTAAATTTTCAAGAAAATCAGTTCAGCCATTTCGGAGTCTATAAGTAATGGACACACATACAAAATACCATTTATAAATAAGTTTAGATTTAGATTACATTGCATAAGTGTATTGGCCTTTATTTTTCAACAACTGCATCCTAACAGAAAAGTTAATTTTTGATAGCATGTTTAATCTTTTAGCATTCAACATGCTCAAACACACCCCATAAATATCGGCTCTCAAAGTCTCTGTGTCTGCATGACACCCTGCATTATTTGCAGTGATATCTTCATATATTACAGCAAAGTATACATGAGGGTGGGTTACAGCAGGTTAAACATTGACAGCCAATATTTAGGGGGCATGCTTGGACAGTTTGAATGTTTTTTTATTTTTTATATATAATCATTTCACCCCAAGAAAGGCAGAACTGCCCCTAGTGCACAGAGAGCTACAGTGAGAGAAAGAACTGAGTACAGGGGATGCCAAAGAAAGGATGGGATGTTGATAGGATTTGGAAAGGTGGATGGGATGTTGATAGGATTTGGAAAGGTGGATGGGATTTAGGGAGGTAAAAGATGGCAGTTGATGTTAGATTTAAAGTTTTGGAGATCATAACTATCAGAGAAGCAAGTCTACAGAAAGGAGTTCCACAGATGAGATGTGTGAGAAAAGAAACTGTTAGAATAGAAGTGGTGGCTATATTTGACTATTTTGATGGTAAATGGGTGAGACCTATATTCTAATCTAGTAACACAAATAAATTCATGTGACTGGGGACGAGGAAAAGAAGCTTGTGAGAACAGAAACAATGGAAATAATTGTAGATGAGAAAGAGCAAAGCTCTCCTGTCAGTGAGAAAGTGACTGAAGGTGAGCTGCCAAGTCAAGATCGATTATATTGTAGATCCTCATTTGGAGAAATTGAGAACCCCAAAATCAGGACCAACCAAGAAATTTCAACATGTCTGACAGAATGTTTTGAACATCTTTGTTGCTTCTGAATATTCTGCCTCTTCAGAAATGCTCTAGTGCTTGAAACAAATGAAAATCTCTCGTTCTAAAACTGTTGTGTATGGAGGATGCTGAAAAACTGTCATTCTTATTTTTCCTTGGGTTTGTTTAGCAGATTGTTTTGTGGAATTCCCATCCTAGAGAATAAGATATTTTCTGTTTACCAAGGCAGGAGATTTTTGACATAATGATTTGTTTACTCAATCAAGTTGCAGACAATAAACCACTGCAATGATGGTCCTTCTATGCTCCAGTAGCTCATAATGGGCAACACTTTTCATATTCTACCAAGTACAAGGCAAGGATCTCTGTTGATGGGGTTTTGGTATTAGCATGAATTTATGATTTTGTGATAACTGCTGTCTTTGTAGTCTTTTGTTCACATGTAAAAAAAAAAAAAAAAAATTTGTCATCTGTAATGATTTAAAGCAAAAATGAAAAGTTGGCATTTTTGGTTAAAAGACTTCTGTGGATTGTGGAATATTTTCATTCACAAGTGAAAGTTCATGAGGAATCCACATTCTCTCTTTGCAATTTCCCCAGTTTGTTTGAGATGTTTACAGTCTATCAAACATGACACATTAATGTTTAGAAGTAAATCCTTGGTACTTTGACATGAATTCAATTTAATAAACTCCTTCAAAAGTTGTTTCTTCAGAGTGAACTGTCTTCCAGAGTGAGTCTTTCTGGGCCTGTTACAGCTGCCATTTTTAAATCTTTTAAAACATGGTTGATATGTACCAGTCATCTTCACTGCATCCATATCTTTTTTTTTTTTATATGTTGTGTCCTTTCAGGACATAGACGATCATGGCCTTCCAAATCTCCTTATCCCTTGTTGCTAATAATGCCCTTCTCCCTTTATATAGCTCAATTCCCTACTTCAGTATTCATCTGCTCAAGTTCGTCAAGTATGTCATGCATTGCTTTCTCTTGTCTCTCTTTCTCTCTATCTGTCCTAAGAGTATCAAGCCCTCTAAGCCATCCTTCCTCAGGAAGTCAGTTAAATGTCATATGTGATACACACTTGGGCGATCATGTCTTGAAAGAGACATGACTGACTGAGCAGATTATCCCACAGTAAGTTGCCATTACTTCCTGCAGTAGACTGGTTGCCAGCCAAAGCTATAGAACACAATCTGTTCTGTTATTTAACCCATAACTGGAGGGAAGAGACAGATTAATACCTTTTCCCAAGGGTATTTGCAAGTAAATGAATGCAAGGGATTCAACTGGAATTCAAACTCAGCTCCTCGATTTGGTGTTCCAAGTTGATATCCACTGCAAAAAAGACACTGCAAAAGAGACATGACTGACTGGGCAGATGATTATCCCACAGTAGGTTGCCATTGCTTTCTGTGCTAGACTGGTTGCCAGCCAAGGCTAAAGAACCCAATCTGTCATATTATTTAACCCATAACTGGAGGGAAGAGACGGATTAATACCTTTCTCGAGGGTATTTGTGCGTAAGTGAATGCAAGGAATTCAATTGAAATTTGAACTCGGCAAGGAAATTTGATCTTTCCCAAGGCCCAATCCGAAACTCCACCAAATATGTTTCATGCTGCTTTTCTCTGTCTCTCTTTCCCTCTATCTGTCCTGTGAGTATCAGATTCTCCAAACCCTACTTCCTCATTACATGTTCCAGGAACCTTAGCTGACTCTTCCTGATGTTAAGTATGTTTTCTTCTCATTTGCACCCTCTCCAATACCATGCTGTTGCTCATATGTTCGGTCCATGTTATCCTCCGCATCCTTTCGTAGAACCACATTTCTGCAGCCTCAAGCCTCTCCATCATCCTTCAAGAAATTTAACATTTGGTGCCATAGAGAAGGACAGATGTCGCATAGCAGTTCAGCAGTTTTTCTTTGATTCTAATGAGATTTTCCTGTTCCTCAGTTCTCTGGTTAGCTTTTTAAATGCTTCCTTGACCATGCCAATTCATCTTCAGATCTTGGTCTTTCATCCACTTTCAGAACATTTTCAAGGTGTGTGTATGTATATATATATATATATATATATATATATATATATATATATAGTCATCTGCAGATCTGTTTCACTGTATCACAGCTCATCAGTACAGATAGATATCCGATTGCTTCTAGCCAGGATTGAAATCCAACCAAATTGATATCAGTTGGTGATTCTAGCTCTGAGCTATGGGAACTTGGTAGAGGAAGGTGGACTTTAGGATGTTATATATGACATAAACACATGCCAGTAGCTGACAGTATTCAAATTCATTTTTAAATGAATGATGCATAAATGCATGAGTAGCTACTATTTGTATAAAGTCTACCATTCCTCCATAGTGCTCAATCGGGGTGTAAGAGCATTATATATATATATATCTATATGAGGTATTTAAACTCTGCTGGAAAGGGCAAATAAATGTTGTTTGATATATAAACAGATTACCTGCTCAAATACAGTATCCACTAAAATGACATTCAAAGTGATAAAAATCTGTTGGATTAAAAAAAAAAAATTCTAAAATTTTTTGTTTTCATTTGGATACAAAACTGTGCAGATAAGAAAACTTTCATGAGTTTCTATGTTCGGATGAATTATACCTGAAGGCACTAAATTTATCCTCGCCTGATGAACTAGAATTTGTAGTTAAGTTGGTTAAACCTTAACAGTAGCTTTCTTTATCCTGATGGACACTGGTTCAGATTCTGGTGGAGAGTGAACTTTTAATTTTAATAAGATTTCTCAAATATCTGGGCCTGGAGATGAAAATGAATAAATCTACTGTTTCATCAATAAATTGGGCGTCTACACAAATATGAGTATCTACCAATAATGATGTTTAAAGAGATAAAAATCTGATTGATTAAAAAAAACAAAAAATTCATTCTAATATGTATATTATTGTGGCCTGATGATTTACATATGCTCTATCTCTGATATTGAGCATTATATCCTATAAATATAGCACCTCACAAAACTATATTTCTTCATATATATATATATATATATATAGCAATCTCTTTCATGTTTATGTGTGTATATAATTGGAGTAGATAGACTAAACTATCGCCCGGTTCACACTCCACCCACATCTGTTGAACAGGTGAAGAGGCTCATCCCTTGTTTCCTGTTTAGGATGTGATTTCCGGTTTTTCTCTTTTCCAATCTTTTCACTCTTATGTAGCCCCCTGCACATCAGTGGCGTTTTCGCCTTGCTTGGGGTGATATAATTAAAAAAAAAAAAATAATATATATATATATAACAACTTCAAATAAACATCAAAAAGCCAAAAAGAAAAAATATAAAAATAAAAACAAGTAAAATAAATTTATCCAAATAAATATATAAACCACTCCTGCCAAAATAACCCTTACAAAAATTGCCCACAATGCACCACTGACCCATATATAGAGAGAGCTGAGGAAAAACTAAGAAATAATGATTACGCTTAGCATGAAACAGTCTGTTGCCTCTAAGTGTCAATGTTAATTTTTATATTTACCTACACTCCTTCTCTGATATTGAGCACTTTATTCTATAAATATAGCACACCTTAAAACTATATTTCTCTCTCTCTCTATATATATATAAATATATATACATATGTATTCAGGTGCACACTGGTATATAAATATTTATCTGATGTTAATAAAACTTTGCTCAATGTAATATAAAAAGAGCTGTAAAGGATTTATTAATAAATATGCATATTATCCTACATTTAAGACATGCAATCATCAGGTGCATATTATAAAGTTTATAATATGCATCTGATGATTGTGTATGCATGAAACTCCGAGTCATGTCTAAACTGTAGGAGAATATGTATATTTATTAGTGTGTGTGTATATATATATATATATATATATATATATAGTCATCCACAAACAGATCTGTTTTGCTGTATCACAGCTCATCAGTATGGTTAGACTCTGATTGCTACAAAACCCAGGCTCGATACCCGACCGAATTGGCGTCAGTCGGCGACTCAACCCCTGGGCCACGGGGTGTTCGGTGGAAGAAGGCAGTCTTTTTAGTGCATATCATATTACGCGCACAATAGCTAGAGTGCTCAAATTCATTTTTACTGAATGAGCGAGATATATATATATATATATATATATATATATATATATATATATAAAAGTAAGAAAAAAATGGTACCAGAGAAATTTCAAAGAATGACCAACCATTTATAAAAGTGAGTGAAATATGCAATAATGCTGTAGGTGCTTTATGATAATCTTATAAAATTTATGATAATCTTATAAACATAAAAACACACATCTGATCCAAAAAAAGGATGCCTTGAAGCATGAGAGATATTTCTTAATCTTGGCCCCACAAGTATCATAAACATAATTTATGCTGAAAGAACATTATAGAATGCTGTTGTATTTGTTTTTTGCCAAGTCAGCCAAAGCAGAATGGAGACAAATTCTTAGCACAAAGCTTCTTGTTAAATTGAAATGTTTTAAAGAAAGAGAAACAGGCTGATATAAATGTGATAGAAGACAAAGAAATATAGACCGATTATGAATGTCTAGACAGTCGAACAGGTATAGAGAAGCAGATTCTTAACATAAAAAGAAAAGTTTAATTTAATTTGTATTCAGATAATCCTAAAAAACGTCACCTATAAACATTGATGAATTTAAATTCAACATGCTCAAATTTCTTAAGTCCCTACTTGAACAGCAAAAAACGGGAACTTAACTGGCAAGAAAAGCAACTTGATATTAAAAACAAACACGTTTCAGACATCTAAAACTGGAATAAATTCTACTTCAAACTCAACAAAAGCAAAGAAACTTACTTGAACTGGCAAACTGGGGACAAATTAGTGAAAATAAAAATGGGTTCTCACAAAAAAACGATCTGGGGTGCAATAGGCACTTTTACAGACTCAAAAGAAGTAACATAATGGAAGCAATGAGATTCATTATTAAGAATGAATGAGTGATAAAAAGAAAGAAATAGAAGATGCGACTCAAAAGAAGAAAGAGTGTGGGAACAAATTAAAAGAAAAAAGAACAAATGAAAGAAAGTAGGAAATAAAAAGAAAAATGATATAGATGAAAATCAAAAGAAAAAGAGAATGGAACCAATGAAATTAAAAGAAAGAACGACAGAAAAAGAAAATCTAAAGAAGAAAGAGTGCGGAAACAATGAAATTACCTAAAATAATAATGGAAGAAAGAAACAAAAAGAAAAATGTAGAAGAAGAAAATAATACATATGTGAATGAAACGAAAAGAAAGAAAAATTGAAAGAAAAAATGTGGACAGAAAAACATGTAAAAGGACATGAATACTGGGAGGATAGAAATGTTTTTTTGTTTTTTTTGTTTAGTTTTTGCATTTTATTTTAGAAAATCAATCTATGTACAAAATTTGCTCCCATATTTCTGAATATATGTATAAATTTCCTGATAAACTGTTCATAAAAATTTTTTTAAAATCAAACTGGTTCGAGTTTTGTGTGCATTCATTTGAATGCAATCTCAAATCTACTAAATTTTGCATCATGTATTTTTTTTCTTTAAAGCATCTTTACACAAGTTTACCTGCGTGTACTTTTTGGAATTGGACATTTTGAAATTCAAGACGTTTCTTTCTTTTTTTCTCTTTCTCAGAAAAGATCTTCTTGAATATATGCCTCTATGTTGATACCTGGTACGTGCAGTCATGTAAATTCAGAGTTTTTCTTTTTTCCTGTTTTCACCATGTATTGTTCTTTTGAGACAGCCATGTGTATATTTGTGATAAACTTTAAGCTGCAAATCTTCATTGCTTTCCATTGTGGTGATAGCATAAAAAATATACACTTTATGCAAAATTCCTACAGTTCATTTCAGTAAGTTGTAGGTGTTTCTTTTGAAGTTGCACACAACTTTTCTTAACATATATATATATATATATATATATTCATTGTGCATGATACGTAATATATAGTCACATGTAGTACACAAGCACGCACCAAGGAAGTGGTGCTGAAAACCTCTTGGCCTAACAAAGAAACCCTTCAAACAAAAATTACTTATGTTTGGTCATTGAGTGATATTTTTGTTAAGTGGTTTATATTGAAACTTTATAACCTCTCTTTCTCTGACACACATTTACATAAATGTGTGTGTGTGTATATATATATATATTCATAGGTGTGATTTTGTGATAGGTGTGAATATGTCAGCTCTATCACTGATATTGAGTGCTTTCAAATAAGTACCATGCATATATAATATATAAATAATATATATAAGAAATTGCATATATATATATATATATATATATATATAACCTTACGGCCTATCACGTTGAATACACCAGTTCTCGCTCGATCAACGAAGTTAAGCAACATTGAGCCTGGTCAGTACTTAGATGGGTGACCGCTTGGGAATACCAGCTGCTGTAAGCATGTAGTGATGGATGGGCATTGTGGTGCAGTGGATATCGGCTCGGAAAGAGAAATCGGTGAGCCAAGTTCAAATTCCAGTTGAATACCCTGCATTCACTTAAGCACTGGTACCCTTGGGAAAGGTATTAATCCATCCATTCCCTCCAGTTATGGGTGAAATAACAAAGGTAGGACTTGGGGACCCTGCTCTTAAAAAAACAAATCCCAATGAATCGTGAAAAGAAAAATGTTGTAAAAATAAAATAACCTTGCCCCAAATCATTGGTTATGACCTTAAATGATCCCATAAGGATTGATAGGTCATTAAGCCTCAAAAACAAATGAGCATATATATATATATATATATATATATATATAATTATATACATACACTTTTCACATATATATATTAATATTTTTATAAGTATATATATATCTAAACTAATTTATAAATGGAACTTTGTGTGTGTCCGTTACCTATAGACTCCAAAATGGCTGAACCGATTTTCTTGAAAATTTACACAGTTGTACTATAAGCCTCTGCAAGTGTCCTGAGCTTGGTTTTGTGTCAAGGTACCCCCGATAAATATTGAAAATTGATAATCGAAAAAATCAGGTTATAGAAGGCTGGTCTGATTTTAATCAAATTTGATACAGTCATAGACAAAGACATAAGAAACAATATTCACAAGTTTGAAGGTTGCACTTCTTACAATACTGCAGAAAATTGATAATAAATATATATATAAGGCAAGATGTTAATGTGTGTGCCTGTTTATCTGCCTGTATGTCTGTATTTTTTCAGCCCTTTTATTTTAGTTTTTGCTTCGGGTTTGGCTCTAAGTAGGTATAATTGTAGTTCTTAGTCTCAGCCTTGATACCATTAACTCAGAGGACTTATTTAGCCTTCAAAATTCAGTTTACGTCAAAAAAAACTTCTTTGATATCAATACCAGGAAATCAAAATTTGACTTACATCTATTCATTTTTCTTTCAGTCTACAGTTTCACTTTAACTGGAAACAACTATTGCTTTTTAGTCTTTTGTGCCAACGTCTAAAAAGTCTAAGCTCCAGGATGATGGATAAGTTGTAAAGTTTTCATTACACTCGAGCAACACTGGGCTATACTGCTAGTGTATATATATATATATATATATATAGTTAGATAGGTGTGAGTTTGTGATCTTGGGTTTCACCCTTTTAGACAGAGTTTGCCTGATGATCACAAGTGCATTAAACCCAGGGTCACAAACTCACACCTATCTAACTGAATATGTTAGCTCTGTCACTGATATTGAGCACTTTCAAATAAGTACCGCACATGTATAATATATGAATAATAGAATATATGTAACAAATGGCATATGATGTAATGAATATGCATACATTTTAGTTTCCCCCCTCACAGTAATATTATTGGCTGGTGTTAGTCATAAATACAGACTAAGGTAAGGACACTAAGACTACACCTATTGGAATATCTATTGACTTTACCTAAGCCTACTGCATGCAACTACTAGTCCATTAATGCTTCTTGCTAGATTGTCCTATCAAAAACACTTAGCTACTTTGAATAATATATATATATATATATATATATATATATATATACATACACGAGAAAAGATCGCCAAGACCTACCACGGTTTCGCACAACGGCTCGTCAGTTCATTACGTTTAATCATGAGCCGTTCTAAACGTCGTAATTTGGTTTTAATTTCAGTTGAAAATAAAGACAAAAATTCTCCAACATTTGGATTAATTTTTTATTAATTTGGTTCTAAGCTTTCAGCTCACATGTGCCATCTTCAGAGAGGTTATTAAGACGGTAATACAGTAACATCCACCATCACCAATGATTTACTGTATTACCGTCTTAATAACCTCTCTGAAGATGGCTCATGTGAGTCAAAGCTTAGAACCAAATTAATAAAAAATTATGCAAATGTTGGAGAATTTTTGTCTTTATTTTCAACTGAAATTAAAGCCAAAATACGATGTTTAGAATGGCTCATGATTAAACATAATAGACATTCACTGTCTCATATATTTAACAGTATATGTTTAGAATATATATATATATATATATATATATTAAGGCAAGTAATAATTATCAGTATAAGTGTTCAATATTGAAGTATATCAATAGTCTATGTAAATTTCAAAAGGCCCTTAGGTCCGCACATAGAGGCAACAGTCTGTTTTGTGATTGAATGCAATCTTCAAGCCTGAAGATTGCATTAAAAATATGAAACCGGCTGACACTGTTTGGTATTGACCTCAGTGTCCACTATACAGGGTGATTGAAAATAACTCCCTGTTTTATGTATGAGTGGTCAGCCAGTGGTACTGTGATTTTTCTTTGGGGCTGGTTAAAAGAGCAAGTCCATGGCACCAAACCAAGAATTTGAAAGGACTTGAAGAGTGAATACAAGAAGTTATGTCTTTAATAGCACAAGAGTTCCTGGTAAAATAAGTTGATGCAATTCCTAGGTAGCTTGAGAGGCTCGTAATGAAATTTGCTAACCATATTGAATTTTACATAAAACCCCATGTGAAACGCTCTCTTCTCATATCCATTATTTTGTAAAAATTACCTAAGCTAGCAGCTGTATGTAATCACTTTCTCAAATTGATGGCTAAAGGTGTGAATGTATCTGATATAGCATAGCAAGGACCATAAATCTTTGAACCCTGTGGCCTGGCATATTCCACGCTACTTTCAAATAAAAAGTTAAAAAGGAAACTCTCTTTCAGTACTGGAAAATGCAATAATGGTTTGTAGACTTGAGAAACATACTTTGTTGAATATTAGTTTCTTGGAAAGTTTTGATAAATTTCAACCAAAAGTACGATTTGCTGCTCAGTCGATAAAGGCAGAATTTTTTTTTTATATAATTATTTACAGTGTTATTATTGTGTGTGTGTATATATATATATATATATATATATACACACACACACACAGAGACAGGTATATGTATGTATATTCATGAATATATGCACATGTGTGTGTGTGTGTATATATATATATATATATATATATATATAATGTGCAGGCATATATGAGCATATATAGATGTTTGCGTATATATATATATATATATATATATATGCATTTAGTGTATTGAGGCAGCAAATAATTTTCTAAACATATACTGTTAAATATAAGAGGCAATGAATGTCTACTATGTTTAATAATGAGCCGTTCTAAATGTCATATTTTGGCTTAAATTTCAGGTGAAAATAAAGACAAAAATTCTCCAACATTTGGATAATTTTTTATTAATTTGGTTCTTAGCTTTTGGCTCACATGAGCCATCTTCAGAGAGGTTATTAAGACAATAACACAATGAAAATTGTGTGATTGTCTCAAAAACATAATACGTAGAAATGTTAAACCAGTGGATAGTAATAATCAAATTAAACTCATTATATATTATAAAAAATTCAAAACAGTTGACCTCATAATCTCTAATAACCCTACAAGCACTAAACTAAATTCTATACAAAAAAACCAATGTAGTGTACCAATTTACATGCCCTTTCAGAGATTGTATCTCTGGTACTAATAAAAAACCTAGTACATATATTGGTTTTAATAAAACCACACTCTCCCGTAGACTTACATGTCACTTTTCTGATCAGAGTATAATTAAACAACATTTCTCAGAAAAACATAAACATGTAGATATCAGACAGATTTTAGTCAACAATAAGAACCTTCAAATATTGGAGGCCATGTACATTAAATCCAAACAACCCACACTTAATAAAATCATGTTTAAATCTGGTCATAGCACATTAGATTGCATTTGAATACATGGTTCTGTTGTCATTTTGTGCTATCAACTGGTGTGACATCATAGAATTGCATTGCAAATTTGCAAACTGCGTTATTTTTGGTAACTATTGCCGTTGCCTAGCAGAGTTTTATGTCAACACAAAATAAAATAGTCGGTGATGGTGGATGTTATTGTGTTACCGTCTTAATAACCTCTCTGAAGATGGCTCATGTGAGCCAAAAGCTTAGAACCAAATTAATAAAAATTACCCAAATGTTGGAGAATTTTTGTCTTTATTTTCAACTGAAATTAAAGCCAAAATATGACATTCAGAATGGCTCATGGTTAAACATAATAGACATTCATTGTCTCTTATATTTAACAGGATATGTTTCGAAATTATATATACATGTTGATGCTTGTGTGTGTGTGTGTGTGTGTGTGTTGCTGTATCACAGCTCATCAGTACGGTTAGACTCCAATTGCTTCTAACCCAGGATTGAAACCCAGCCGAAGTGGCGTTAGTCGGCGATTCTACCTGTGGGCCATGGGTGCACGGAAGAAGAAGGCAGACTTTTTAGTATGCATATTATCACTACACATGCTCAATAGCTGGAGTGCTCTAATTCAATTAGTGAATGAGCTATGTGTGTGTGTATATATATATATATATATATATAATGTACATGTTTGCATGTGTATACATGCATATGTATGAAGCTGATAGCTTGTCTGTCATTTTGAATGAAATCTGCATATATATATATATATATATATATTTATTCAGAAATTATAACATGGTTATGTTACAATATCACTACAAAAGTGGCTATTTTGTTTCGACACTTCTTGTGTCTTGTCTTATATATATATATATATATATATATATATATTTATTTGACTTTGTTTAGACTGTTGGTCATTCGTGGTCAAGAGTTCTAAGACACACCAGGTCAATTGGTGGCTTACTCTATATGGATAGGGATTGGAGGTTTGAATCCTGCCAAATGACACATTTTGTAACAAAACATTATTGTAAATGATTAGGCTGACAGAAATAAATATATAATACTGTTTGATTATAAAACAGAATATCTATTTAAATACAAGTATCAATCAAAAATAATGTTCAAACAAATCGTTTCAAATTGTCAGTTGTTTAAAGACCATTTCGTTTATCTTTGTCATTTTTCAAAACATGTTTACATTTGTTGACATTGTTACATTTCAGATATGGTTATTACAATGAATTGAAAATTGTGTTATACACGCTTGATTTGACTTTGTTCAGACTGTTGGTCATTTGTGGTTGAGAGGTCTAAGACATGCCAGATCATAGCTATATATATATATATATATATATATATATATATATTACAAATGATGTTTATCTCACCAGAACAAAGATGTTGACTTTCTGACAGATAAAAGTGGGATTTGAACCCAGTTTTCATGGTTGGTATATAAATGTTCTAACCACTTGGCTAAACAACCATGTTTGTGTAGGCACATAAATGCATAAATTAACACAATTATTTCTGGAATATATACAATTTTCTGTACTAATTCTGTATACTTTGATGAATTAATGTTTTTCTCTCTGATTTTTTTTTAAAAAAAACATTGTTTGTAAATATACCAGATTCTCTACTGCACAGCAAGACAAAATAGAATATGCCAACAAAGAAAAAAATGCTAGTTTCTGTTTTTTTGTTTAACCCCAGATCTGAAACTGACAGACTCTTTAGGAATAAAGATCAATGTTGTCTCCATTCTCCTTTTAAATTAATAAAGTTCTAATCTAACCTTTGTAAATACTACTTTTTTGTGTTTTTATGCAGAGAAGATATCCTCAAAAGCAATGTGCTGATGGTTCTTGCGCAGTTTTTCTCTGACTTTGTCAGTCTATTGAGACATGGGCACACTGATTATTATTTACTTTGGTTTTTTTCTTGTTGGGTAATGGTTAACGAGCAAGTCTTGTTAAATATTATTGAACTGTATAAATCAGAACAATGAACATCATCTAATATAAACAAAAACATTTAATCAGGAAGGTTTCATATTTTAAAATCTTTTTAAAAATAGGCATATATTTTAGATCAAAACACATTTTCATTAGCAAGTGTTCAAAAAAATATTAAGCATAAAATTCTTCTCAAAGAATGTTCAATGGACATAAACCCACTAAGAAGATGCTTCACTGACTAATATGAACTGTCTCAACTGTTTTCTATCCTACATTTCCTTATAACCTTCAATTCTTACATTCATAAAACAATCCTTTTCAGTAAAATACTACCTTGAATGGCTCTTGGGTCTCTTATTTGGTGAACAATAGTGTAACAAAGTATCCTCCTTTATTATGTGCATGTACAAAATAAATCTGTAAATCCTTGTTTTTGTGTCATGTTGCATATTACTCATTGGCAAAACATTATTTCATGTTTCCACTTAAATGTTTTTGGAGCTTAAGGCACAATATGGCTTCCCAGAGAAAGAAATGATTGATAGAAAATATTCTTTTTTCTGATTTTATAAGACGACTTTAATGAGGAAAAGGGACAATAAAAGAAGAGTTTTCAGTAAGACAGATGGCAATATATATTTTTGAAGAATGTATAAAGCAAGGAAGCAAGAAATTAGAAAAAAGTGTCTTCTTTATTTGCCCTGTCCCTTCAGGACGTAGGCAATCCTAGACTTTCACTTGTTCCTATTCCTTGTCATTTTTAATATTTCTTCTCTTGATATCTCTCCCAAACCCGTCACACCATCCACTTGCTCAAGTCCATTAAGTATGTCTGACACTGCTTTCCCCTGTCTCTTTTTTCCTCTATTCATCCTGTGAGTATTAGATTCTCCAAGCCCTCCTTCCTGATTGTGTCCCAGAAATCTCAGATGTCTCTTCCTGATGCTAAGTATAAGTTTCTTTTTCATTTGATTCCTCTCTAAAACCATGTTGTTGCTCACATGTTTGGTCCATGTTATCCTCAGTCCTTCTGTAAAATCACATTTATTGTACAGTGAAGAAATTGTCACACCTCCAAAAACCTAGAAGATATTTTTCCTGTGCACAGATGGATGTCACCAGGATTTTAGCATTAGTTAGACATTTAGATGCTACTAGCAGGATAGCCCGGCGTTGCTCGGGTGTAATGAAAGCTTTAAAACTAATCCATGGTTCTGGAGCTCAGTCTTTGAATGTTGGCACGAAAGACTAAAAAGCAATAGCTGTTTCTAGTTAAAGCGAAACCATAGACTGGATGTAAGTCAAATATTGATTTCCTGCTATCGATATCAAATAAGTTTTTTCATTGTAAACTGAATTTTGAAGGCTAAATAAGTTCTCTGAGAAAATGGTATCATGGCTGAGACTAAGAACTACAATTATACCTACTTAGAGCCAAACCTGAAGCAGAAACTAAAATAAAAGGGCTGAAAAAAATACAGACATACAGGCATATAAACAGACACACACACAAACATCTTGCCTTTTTATAGATATATATACATATCTATATATAGTTGATTTTCTGCATGATTGTAAGAACTGCAACCTTGAACCTTTTGAATATCGTTTCTTACATCTTTGTTTATGAGTGTATCAAATTTGATTAAAATCAGACCACTCCTTCTATAACCCGATTTTTTTTCGATTATTGATTTTCAATATTTATTGGGAGTACCTTGACACAAAACCTAGCTAAGAACACTTGCAGACACGTATAGAACAACTGTGTAAATTTTCAAGAAAATCAGTTCAGCTGTTTCAGAGTCTATAGGTAACGGACACACACAGCCACACGGACAAAGTTCCATTTATAAATAAGTTTAGATTTAGATAATATAAACAATGCATAGATGGTGTTTCAATAAATTAACAAACCAGTAAATAAGAATTAAGTGTTCAATGTTGGCCAATCAAACAGAGGATGGAAAATCTAAAAATCATGTTCAAGCTGAGCCTATTTCTACTGATATCAGCAGAGAAGAATCAGCATTTAAACAGCAGTATAAGTGTTCTAACTGTAGATGGAAAGTGCAACACAGAGATCCAAAGGCGAATTGGCATGGCAAAGGACGCGTTCCAGAAGCTGAGTAAAGTATAAAAACACAACAAACTTTCACTAGAAACAAAGAAGAGAGTACTGGGTTGCTAAGTGATGTCAGGTCTTCAATATGGCAGTGAATGTTGGTTAATATCAACAAAGATGAAGGGAAAACTTGAAGCAGCTAAAATGCGGTTCTACTCAAGGATGCTGCAGATATTGTGGACCAAGCATGTGAGCAATGACGATGTTCTGGAAAGAATGGAAATGAAAAGGAAATTAATATTGAGCATCAGGAAGAGACAACTGAAATTCCTGGGACATGCAATGAGGAAAGGAGAGTTTGGAGAACCTGATACTAACAGGCCAGATAGAGGGAAAAAGAGACAGAGGAAAGCAGTGGATAACATATTTAAAAGGCCTGAGCAGGTGGCTGACAGAACCAGGGCTGCGAGAAGAAAAAGCATGCTAAGAGCCATCAGGGATAGGGTGACATGGAAGGCCATGATCACCTATGTTTTGAAAGGACAAGGCATATAGAAAAAGATAGCAAAGGAAGAGAAGCAACCACATTGACAGGTAAAGGATGATATATGTGATATAAAATTGCTCTCGCTGCTTGTGGTCAAAGAATTTGACATGAGAACTAATACCCTGCTGAAAAACTTACATATAGGATGAGGCTTGTCATTCCTACAATGAATTAATTTTACTGACATAAACTGATCATTTCTCTATTCAACAGAACCAATGTTCCAACCAATAATTATTTTTGTTCTTTAAATCCCTGTTCATCTCTGTTCATGTTTCTGTCGTTAAAGCTTAGAGCCAGTGAAACAAATCATCGCTACAAAAACAAACTCTGAGCCTACATCAAGGCATGGATGCAAAAAATGAGGACCTGATTGCCCATATGTAGGTTTTCATGTGATACTTAACCATAGCACTAACCAAGTGACACAAACTATTGGAAAAAAAAGAAACTAACAAAAGGATGTCAAGAAGAGAAGTGGTAATAGCTAGACTCTGAATAGGACACACCCATATCACCCACTCATACTTACTGAAAGAAGTACCAATCTGCATACCATGCCAAGAAACCTACACAGTACACCATATCCTGACAAACTGCATAGACCTTGAACAGACCTCACTAAAACACTATCAGGAAAATAATCTAAGGGATATTTTCAACAACGTTGACCCTAAAATATTTTCAGATTCCTAAGAGAGACAAAATTATACAAGATGTAGTCAAAAAGTTCCTCTGAATCATCAGTAAAATTTAATTTCTACCCATTGTAAAGATCTTGTAGAACAACCAGCTAGTAATCAACTAGAATAGAAGTTGGGTCTGACTGACCAAAAAACCACCAGGGGAGATTGGGAGGTGGTTCAAATAATAACCTGGGAGATTCCATTCTGTTACAGGTAAGTCTATTCCCTAAGCAGTGATTGGCTGATAATTTCAGTGTATACATTGAGCTCCATAAATATTCAGCACAATATCCACCATTTGTCTTTGGGCCACATAGGGACATATATTCAGTTACAACCCTGTTTATTTTTGTCTGCCAACTGGACGCTAGTTAGAAACATCAAGAAAGTGAGTCTCACACTCTTGAATGTTCACCTTCTTACAGGGAGACAAAAGAAGACAGCCATGTTGAAAGGTAAGTTATTTGACTTCTGCACACATCATACTACAACAACTAATGTTTCGGCATTAAATGACCCATAAAGGGTTGATTTGCCATAAAACAAACCAATCAATCATAACCATAACACTATAACCCTCAGAATGAATGGGCAGTAATTGATAATATCCTCACTCAATTTCCCTTGGCTAGCTTTCATATCTGCAGTGACTTTAATATTCACAATAAATAATGGTTAGTCCAGTTGAACAAAACTAATGAGGAAGGAAGATATTGCACAGATATCTCAATTGCCTATAAACTAACCCAGATCATTGTAGATCCTACCCTCATCCTGGACATGATGAGATATCAGACAAGCCTCATTGACCATTTCTTTATCTCCTGATAAATGTTTAGCAAAAGTTTTGCCCCCACATCCAGGCATGTCAGACTATTCCCTAACCAGTGTCGAGATTGATATAAAACCTAAAACAAGTTAAAACTGAAGTAGTGTTGTCATATTTGCATGGGAGCTTCCCAGACCTTACTCTTCAGCCTTGATAGAATCCAAAAGTGTCTCCAGGCCCTTGTTGGTGAGGAATTATTCTTCACCCTCCAACCTCTCTTGTACAGGCAGAATGTGGCAAAATTGTTGCTGCTCTACATCTACTTCTATAGAAAGTGCTCAAGCAAACTACATTTCCTGGTTCATCCAAGTCAAACCTTCATAGCAAGAACATGCCATACCATGCCACTTACGTAATAGCAAATTACCCTACATTTCTTTCATATTCCATCACTGAGAAGTAACTTCCAGCTTCTTCCAGCAAACCACTGGCCTGTGGAACCAACTCTCAAGAGAATATTTTCTGATTACTACAGTTTTAACCTGCTCAAGGCTAGGACTAACCATTATCTTCTACTCCTGTATGCACAAATGATATATTAACGTAAGCTACTATCTTGAATGGCCCTGGGAAGAACCTTACTTTCAAAAGCTCCACAGATGAAAAGTGGGTGAAAATAAACTATAAGAATAGAATTTCAGTTTTACATCTCGCTATTTCAACTTTAAACAGTAACTATTTCCCAGTTTAGTCAATCAGTTAATTGCCGTACCTGATACATGCTTGGGCGATCATGTCTCTTTCAATCCATGACTGACTGGGCAAAAGATGTTTCTGCAATAGGTTGCCATTATTTTCTTTGGTAGACAGGTTAACAATTAAGGCTATAGGACCTAATCTGTTTTACTATTTAACCCATAGTTAGAGGGAGAAGAGATGGATTAATAACTTTAACAAGGATATTTGTGCATAAGCAAGTGAAACAAGTTTGACTGAAATTCGAACTTTGCTT
Source organism: Ascarosepion bandense (assembly GCA_037127315.1). NCBI lineage: Eukaryota > Metazoa > Mollusca > Cephalopoda > Sepiida > Sepiidae > Ascarosepion > Ascarosepion bandense. The sequence goes on from JBBBDQ010000729.1 coordinate 2,037,065, forward strand.
TCAAAGTTGAAATTCCAGTCAAATTCATTTCATTCACTCTGGTAGTAAGTTTCAATTCATTGAGTCAAGATACCAAGGAGGAGAGCTTGGTACAATAATTTTCATAGTTACATATATATATATATGTCAATGCTCTATCTCTACCCCAATATTGAGCACTTTATGAGAGACTTGCTTGCCAGAATACCTTTTCTTAGTAAGACTACGGAAAAAAAAACAATCTCGGCACAAAGCATTATCATAACTCAACACACACACACACACACACGCATATATATGTGTGTGTGTGTATATTCACTCAATACCTGTTTGTGTGTGTCTACCTATCTTTACAGTGTGCATATATGTATCCAAAAGAAAACAGTTTTTCTGCGAGTATGCGATCACTGTGCATTCACACATACAGTGTTTGCATACATAGGCTAATGAGTGGTGATTGTCTAATGTGTCCGTCCATAAATTAATGAATTCTATAAAATTTCTCTCAAAAAGTATTTTCTCGGAATTTCTACCTCTTGAACCTGATTGTGTCTGTAGTGACAAAGATGTTATGCACTGTAATTAGTGTTACTTGTGATGTCAATATTTGTGGGTGATGAGATTCAACACAACATTATTTTGTCCTTGAACTTTAGCATCCTCAGTTTTATTTATTTATTTTTACTATCAAACTTGCTCATCCAGCAACAAGTAGTTTATATATATATATATATATATATATACACTCAGTGATGATTTAACTAATTTTAAGTAGCCTATTAAAACAAAAAAAAAAAGATTTATATAAACATAGAAGCAATTATTCCAGACACTCCTCAAAAGTCTTGGGAAAGTTTGAACTTATTTTCCATTGCATATTCTCAGCCTAACTATTGCAATTTTCATGGCAAATGTTCTGACAAGCTATATCCTTAAACCTTCACAGCTAGGATCCACAATACCTTATACACAAGGTTGTCTCTTCCCCATTCTAGCCATATTCTATTTGCAAAGCAGAAATTTTGTCATCTTCTGCTACTTTGTGGAAAAGACTCCTGGTAGATTGCTTCTTTGATCACTACAATCTTAACCTGTTCATGTCGAGGGTCAGCTGTTATCTGTCCAAAATATACTCATAATATGCATGTCTTACTCTCTTCTTTAATGCACTCAAAACAAGCTCATGGAAAGTTACTGATTCACTTCTCTCCCAGCTATGGGTTAATGAGCAAGACTTATATCATTCAGTCGGTTAAGTGTCATATGATACACACTTGGACAATTATGTCTCAAAAATGACATGACTGACTGGGCAAAAGATTATTCCACAGGAGGTTGCCATTGCTTTCTGTGGTAGACTAGTTGCCAGCCAAGGCTATAGAATCAAATCTGTCTTGTTATTTAACCCATAACTGAAGGGAAGAGATGGATTAATACCTTTCCCAAGGGTGCTTGCGCATAAGTGAATGCAAAGAATTCAATTGAAATTTGAACTCTGCTCCCCGATTTGTCGTTCCGAGTCAATATCCACTGCAACACAACACACATCATTGTATCATTAGATTGCTATAATCTACAAGAAAGAAATTTATAGAATAAAAAAAATATTTTCTAACTTTAAATAACCTGCAAAGGGTTGACAAACCATAGAAAATGACTCAGTCATACTCATGTCAGCTGCTCTACAATTTATTCTACAGGGAATTATATGGCTGGCAGAAGATTAAATCTAAGCATTTAAATTCACCACTAGTTTTTACTGAGATTGCTGGATGTCATCTTTGTTATTTTTTCTACCCTCTGGGTATAATATATATATCACTGAGTATGTACACATGCAAACACATATAATAAAAATATGCAAATCAAAAGCTAAGTTTTAACTGTCCTACTATTTAACCCATAGTTGGAGGGAGAAGAGATGGATTAATAACTTTAATAAGAATATTTGTGCGTAAGCGGGTGAAACAAATTTGACTGAAGTTCGAACTTTGCTTTTAAAGTTCAAATTCCAGTCAAATTCATTTCATTCACTCTAGTAGTATGTTTCAATTCATGAAGTCAAGATACCAAGGAGTAGAGCTTGCTACAATAATTTTCATAGTTACACACACACACACACACATATATATATATATATATATATATATATAAATGCTCTATCTCCACCCCAATACTGAGCACTTTATGATAGACCTGCTTGCCAGAATACCTTTTCTTAGTAAGACTACTGAAAAAAACAAGTCTTGGCACTAAACATTATCATAAATATAATAAAAATATGAAAATCAAAAACTAAGTTTTTACTCTGTTATTTAAAATTCAAAAACCTGTAAATGAACAAAAATAAATAATAAAATAAGTAAATAAAAATATATTAATCCAAAAAAATAAGTTAATTTGTTTATTATTTATTTCATTTAACAAACCACGAATGCACACATCGACACAATTATATAATATGGGTTATCTTCCTCTAACCCTGCAAGTTACTTGTTCACCACTTAAGGACACATGGCCTAGTGGATATAGATGTTGGTTAGTTCCTGTGACTTGACCCAAAGAGTTGTTAGTTCAGTGGTGAACAAGTAACATACAGGGTTAGAGGAAGATACTCATGACTACTAAAAGAAGCACTACTATGCAAGGGATGAGAATGATATATCCCAGTGATTGTAATAAACGGTTCAGTTTGAAATTCCTAGCACCTGAAAAAGGCCAGAGCGTACAATGGCTGAAACATCGTACAAATGGCAACAAAGATGAGGACAATAGTCCAAATGATGTAAATACTACCTTATCTCAGAAATATATACAAATACTACATTTTATGATCTAAAAAATATATATCTAAACATACCTTTAGTCTGAAAGAATAAAATTACAAACAAAATATTTAGATTTCATCATTAAAGAACTCAGAGATGTTGATATACCATCAAACAAAATTAACCAATCAGTCAATCAATCAACCAACCAATCAACTATCATGAAAGAACTTTCATAGTATTAGTCCATGTGATATCCTACGTTTCTTAAATGATATTCTAGAAGATAAATTCAACAAAACGACAGTACAAAACGTGCACACAAGCATATTCAATTGTGAAAGTAGAATAACATCATATTTTTTTTTTGACTTCAAAGCTACCCAAAAATTAAATTTCTGTATTAAATGACCCATAAGGAGTTGATATGCCATTAAACATATCAGTTAATAAATATGATCTTCACAGCTATAATCCACTATGCCACATACTACAACTTTTCTATGTGCCGTGTCCCTTCAGGGCATAGGTAATCATGACTTTCTACCTCTCCCTATCCTTAGTAGCTCTTAACACACTTTCTCCTGTTACTTTTTCCTAACCCCACTCAAGCTTGTCAAGTATGTTACACACTACTTTCCTCTGTCTCTCTTTTCTTCGATCTGTCCTGTGAGTATTAGATTCTTCCCTGTTTCTCATTACATGTCCCAGTAACTTCAGCTGTCTATTCCTGATCACTTAATAAATTCTTAACTTGTATTTATTTCATCTAATTCCAAATTCTTTTTATTGTAATTTTCCATTCATATATCATCCAGTTGGATAATAGGTCTCTGGCAAGATTCAAATCTGCATCATTATCCTGAGGAGTCAATTAGTTCTAGCTTCCTTTTTCTTTTGTTTCCATCCTCTTCAAAACCTTGTCGTTGCTCACGTGTTTGTTTCAAGGCATCCTTCTGTAGGACAACATTTTGGTTGCTTCAAGTCTTCCTTTCATCTTGAGTGAGACTGTCTAGCATTTGCTGCCATATTGAAAGGCAGACATCACACAACAATCCAGTACTGTGTTTTCAGTGAAATTTTCCTGTATCTTAATACTCTTCTCAGTTTCTGGAATGCACCTTTGGCCATATCAATTTGCCTTCACACTTTTCATCCTCTGTTAGAATTCTCTCCCATTTTTTTTTTTTTTGTATTTTGTTTGTAAGAAGGAAATTAACTTCAAACCTCTTCTTTCCAAGCGCCACTATTTGGATGCTTTTTCAGTCATTACAGTCTTGACATGTTCAAGTCTAGATTTAACCATTATCCTCTCTACATATTTTCATATTCAGCACTTACTTCCGCCTTAAGTTCATTCAGCAACCCCAATCAATAATCCTCCTCTTCGAATGGCTCTTGGCATTTTATTGAGGGAACAATTAGTCCCCCCCCCTCAAAAAATGATAAAACTTTTAGTTCTGGAGTTAGAAGAAATGGATCTATATCATTTTTTTTTTTTTTTAAGGGTATTTGTATGAAAGTGAATGCAACAAGCTCAACTGGAATTTGAATTTGGTATGTCAGTAGACTGATAAATGCAAAGGCATGAACCCATTGTATCTTCAGGGGGCAGAGAAATAATGATATCAAGAGAATAATAATACAAATGGGTTGTACAATGGTGATACCCTCCAGCCACAAATGGATCTCTTAATTGCATTTAGAAATACATATTAATGAATTTCCGATTCTGATTACAAAATGGCAATGTGAATTACCATTTGTTACATCCACTCAGAAAATATATGAATCTATCTATTCTCCCTTCAGATAGGAAGTACTGGGTTTTAACACAGAGAAACTTGAACTGAAATGATTAAAACAAAATTAACTAATACACCTTTAAGGTAAGTTAACTATTATGGAAAGGCCGTTTCTTCAAGACAATGATGCAGTTTTGAATCTTGCCAAAGACCTATTCTCAAACTGGATTATGTATGAATGGAGAATTACAATAAAAAGAATTTGGAATTAGATGAAATAAATATGAGATCAGAACTGATTAAAAATTGTGGTACCACTTTAAAGTCAAATGGATTTCTCGTATTTAAAAGAAATAGTGGTGCCTTCTCAGATTAACGGATTTCTGGTTCTGTTTTAGAAAATGGTAATATGAATTAGGAATCACTGTTTTCAAATACAATCTAAAATCCACTTTACTCTCAAGGAGGTAAGTTCTTTTTTAATGAAAACATATAATTCAATTCTGTTCAAAAATCTTTTTATAAACTATATTGTCTGACAATAACTTGGAAGTGAGGAAAGAATTCAAAAGTGCTTTAACTTATTTATCTATGTTTTCTATAAGTTAGTACAAGTAAAATCTGGAATATCTTGGGAGTTGAAGAAAAGTGAATATCTACAGTTAAAAATGATTGGGAGAGAAAAACAGGGTTAGGGGTAAGGGAATGTACCAGGTGGCACACCTTTGTTTTTTGCTGATGGAAGATGTAGACTTTTTGGAAACATTCTCTACCTCTCTTGAGGCTTGATGAAACGGTTGTTATATTCTATCAAGAAACAGTGGAAATGAAACTTTAAATAAAAGTTGTTGTTTCTTTTTTTTTTCTGTTTTTTTTTGGGGTTTTTTGTTAAAGGAGAAAAATATAAGAAATGGAGGAATAATGTAGTCAAAAGCAGTTTTTTTTCAAAGTTCTGAAGAGAATTTAAATTTAGTTTTAGTCTCCTGGCTACCTTTTCAAATAGAATATTTTTACATGTTCTCTCTTCTCCTTGTACATGTTTATATACTCTGGTTTTACAAATACAAGTATCAGAAAAGTAAAGGTATTTCCATCAGTTACCCGCCCCACCTTCTAAGCCACCAACATGGTGCTTATTTGGTACAGTCAGTCAGTTAAGTGCCATACGTGAAACACGCTTGGGCGATCATGTCTCAAAAGAGACATGACTGACTGGGCAGAAGATTATCCCGCAGTAGGTTGCCATTGCTTTCTGCGGTAGACTGGTTACCGACCAAGGCTATAGAACCCAATCTGTCCTGCTATTTGACTCATAGCTAGAGAGGAAAGAAATGTATTATATTATTATGTAGTAATTAGTGGGGGATCGGTTTCCTATTGTTATGAAGTAATAAACTGATCCCCCACTTTATGACCAGTAGAAGCCTTAATCATTATTCCAACTATTATATTCAGTCAATCAGTTAAGTGCCATACATGATACACGCTTGGGTGATCATATCTCGAAAGAGACATGACTGACTGGGCAGAAGATTATCCCACAGTACCTGGCCATTGCTTTCTGCGGTAGATTGGTTGCCAGCCAAGGATATAGAACCCATTCTGTCTTGTTATTTAACCCATAACTGGAAGGAAGAGACGGATTAATACCTTTCCCAAGGGTATTTGCGCGTAAGTGAATGTAATGAATTCAACTGGAATTTGAACTCGGCTCGCCAATTTCGCATTCCAAGCTGATATCCACTGCACCACAATGCACATTTCAAATAATGTTCACTAAAATACATTTTGTTTCAAGAATGAAAACTTCCATGCTTATTTCAACAGTTGAGAATTCTATTTGACTTGTTCATTCCAGACAAAATTTGAATTTGGTACAAAAGGGTACATGTCTACACTTTTGAGATTGAAGTAGTATTAACAGTAGTCAAACAGTTTAGACTGTTGTCCCCATTATTATTGCTGTTTTTACATTTCAGTTGTTGTACACTCTGGCCTTCTTCAGGTGCTAAGAATTTTGAACCAAACCCTTTATTTCAGTCACTGGGGTATATCCTTCTTATTCTATATGTGACGAGCAGTATAGATCAATGTTGCTTAGGTGTAATGAAAGCTTTAAAACTAATCCATGGTCCTGGAGCTCAGACTCAGCCTAAAGAATATTTGTGAAGTTTGGTGAGAATCAGATAAAAATTGTGGATTTGTATAAAGGACATACAGATAGATAAACAGACACACACACAAACATCTTGCCTTTTTATATATATATATATATATATAATTGATTTTCTGCACTATTGTAAGAACTGCAACCTTGAAACTTCTGAATATTGTTTCTTATGTCTTTGTCTATAAGTGTATCAAATTTGATTACAATCGGACCACTCCTTCTATAACCTGATTTTTTCGATATTTATTGGGGGGTACCTTGACACAAAACCGAGCTAAGAACACTCGCATATGCTTATAGAACAACTGTGTAAATTTTCAAGAAAATTGGTTCAGCCATTTTGGAGTCTATAGGTAACGCACACACACAGTTCCATTTATAAATAAGTTTAGATGTAATTTCTGGAGGCCATATTGTAATCTCCCGTCAACTCAACTATCTCAAGGACACATGACCCAGTGGGTATAGGGTTAGAGTTCATTCCAGTGAATTCACTAAGGTGTTGGGAGTTCAATTCCTGGCTACAACAGTGGGGAACAAATAACTTTGTTGAGTTAAAGGGAGATAACTGCATGGTATCTGGAAGTGATATTGCACATGAAATGAGAAGGATATGCCCCAGTGATCAAAATAAAGTGTTTAGTTCAAAATTGCTAGCACCTAAAAAAGGCCAAAGCATAAAACGGCCAAAGCAATGAAGATGAGAACAACAGCTTGAACAGTGTAAACAATGTAGTAGGGTACATGTATAGACATTTACATATGAGATTCAGCTAAGTTCTAATCTACCATTTGTCTGTGCATTGAATACTACTATCTGGTTAGGTGCTCCTGCTATTCAACTTGAGTTCCTCGATAAAATCCAGTGAAGGATCTGCAACATAGTCAATCCCGATTTAGCAGCTTAACTTCTGTTACTTTCTGTTACGTTGCTCAGGTGTAATGAAAGCTTTAAAACTATTCCATGGTCCTGGAGCTCAGACTCAGCCTAAAGAATATTTGTGAAGTTTGGTGAGAATCGGATAAAAATTGTGGATTTGTATAAAGGACATACAGATAGATAAACAGACACACACACAAACATCTTGACTTTATATATATATATATATATATATATATATATATATATTATATATATATATGGTTAGATGTGGCTTCCGTCTGTTTTTTCTACAAATATTTTCATGGATCCTCTTCTGACCACTTGAATGAATTCATGAAAACAGATTAGCATCTGAGTTCCACCCTTTTACTGCCAAAGTAGTCAAATGTAACCATCGCTTCTACTCAACAGCTTCTTTTCTCACACTTCCTGCCTGTGGAGCTCCTTTTTATATACTAGCTTCCCTACAAACTTCAAACTTTTAAATGCACTGTTAATTGCTATCTCCTACCTCTCTTAATTCCATTCACTTATTATCGTCTCTTATGCACCCCCCCACCGAACCCTGATTTTGCTCTAAATATAACCCTCTGCACACCAGTTGTGGTTCTTCCTTGCAAAGTTTATCATAAAATTAAAAAAAAAAAAAAGAAGCATGAAATTTCCTTTTGTCTAATATCCTGATCATATTTATGAAACATTTTTTATAAAATATATATACCTTAACAACTTCAGTTTTTTGTGGTTTTATATATATATATATATATATATATATATATAACAAAACTATACAGAAGTTTACGAAACTGACATCAGTCAACATATTTGAATTTTATCTGTTTGAACATTATTTTTTAAATACTAGTATAAATATCTATTTAAAAATAATGTTAAAACAAATAAAAATTCACATCTATAGCAGTAAAAAATCCAGGTGAAGATTGGTAAAGAATCCCAAAGGATCCTAGTAATATTGGATGAATATCAAAATTGATCCAACAGAGAGCAAAACGGGGTCGAGAATGCATGTCTCTAACAAATATGTTGAAACAGCTATGCCCCGAAATGTAATCTGAATTTACAGATGAAATATATATATATAAGTAGTATTAGAATATTTAAATTTTTACGCTTTATGATTTATGCTCCTTTGATTTCTTTTCCCAGCACTTTAATATTTTTAATAATATATTCAAATTTTAATTTTAACTTTCATCTTCATGTAATCTTAGGATATTCAAATTTTTAATCTTGTTATTAAAAAAGCAGTAACTTAAATTTATAAGATTTAATTCCCATGAACACTGGGTGAACTTAATTTCAAATCTATTAAACTGTCAGTTTAAATAATGCACCTGATGATTGCATGAAACTCAGTAGTAGTACAATATATATATTTAATAATATATATATATATATATATATATATATATATATATATATATGTATAAAACAGCTTTCTTCAGACATCAAGCACAGTTTTACTAACACCTGAATTATAATAGTATACACATGCGTACCCCCATATGTATATTTATTAATTCACATCATGTGTGTGTATATATATATATATATATATATATACATATATATATGCAAACTTATCACTATACTCGTTTCGAAAAACCCTCTTAAAAAAGAAAGACCTAAGCACATGAACATCAGTCAAAGTGATTTGGACCGAGCCAGTACATAGCCCAAAGAAAAAACCCAAGATGAGTAATCAATAACAAAAAAGTGCTCAATACATATGCAGAGCAGAATAAGTAAATTAACCTAGTGAGCCAACAAACCTACCAAGGTTTCACCTAAACGGAGCCAATCTTCCCTGAAGATTTTTTAGGTGAAACCTTGGTAGATTTGTTGTCACTAGGTTAATTTACTTAGACACACACACACACACACACACACACACACACATATATATATATATATATATACACACACACACACACATACATATATTGACAATGTGAGTTTCTTCTGGTCAGAGATAGTCAAACTTGGTTATGTGTTTACAGTCATGAATTATTCATGTTCCTAATTATAAAATTTAACCTCATGTGGTGATCCGTGACCAGTATGTTTGTTTACACTCAACACAGTATTGATCATTTTTAATGAATGTGTTATATATTAGTTAGTATTGACTCACTTTAAGTGTTTAAATTAATCAATATATAATTAATATATACTCAGGCAGCAACCTTTCTTTCAATTATCTTTCATTAAATATGGCTGACAAGCAAGATTTAATTAATTTTTTTGAAGTTTTCCAAGCATCCTAACATTTTTTTCAGTTTTGTTGGAGTAAGGGAATATAAAAATCGTCTGTAATTTTTATCACTCCAAGTGCTTCTGGCCATTTTTATAGCCATTTTCATGAGTGTTTATGTCTTTGGCATTGTTATTTTTCCTCAAGTTTTGACTGTTACATGGTAATTTAATTTGTTTTGTTTTTGACAATGCACATAAATGAAATTTTTGTTAGTATCATTCTATTCTAAAACACCATTTCTGCTATTAAAAAAATGTAAGGTTGATGGTAGGAGAGAAATGCTTGATATATTGTGCCTCTTGAAAAGCAAGATGTTTTTAATATTAGGATTTAAATAAAATTTTTGATTCAAGAATTGTATTTGGTCATCAGTGAGTTTGTGATCCGACAGTTTAGGAAGTTATATTTATTATAGGGTAGTACAATCTTTTCATTGTATAATTTGCAGAGATTTTAGTAATACTGTGTTGTTGGTTGAATTTAGACATAATGTTGAGATGGCATTGAGTAGTTGTTAGTTTTGTTGCAATCATTGTCTTTTAGAGAATATCCTTGTATTTTTGAATTTTTATATAGATATATACATAATATGTATATGTGTGTGTATATATATATGTGTGTGTGTATGTGTGTATATTGTGTGTGTGTGTATATATATATATATGTGTGTGTGTATATATATATATATGTGTGTGTGTATATATATATGTGTGTGTGTGTGTGTGTGTATATGTGTATGTATGTGTGTGTGTGTGTGTGTATATATATATATATATATATGTGTGTGTGTGTGTATATATATGTAGGACCCGAGCTTTTTAAAATACAGTGATTCCAGCAATTATGTGCGTTGTGGTGCAGTGGATATCGGCTTGGAACGAGAAATCAGGGAGCCGAGTTAGAATTCCAGTTGGATTACTTGCATTCACTTATGCACAAATACCCTTGGGAAAGGTATTAATCTGTCTCTTCTCTCCAGTTATGGGTTAAATAATAGGACAGAGTGGGTTCTATTGTCTTGGCTGGCAACCAGTCTACCACAGAAAGCAATGGCACTCTACTGCCGGATAATGCTCTGCTCAGTCAGTCATGTCTCTTTTGAGACATGATCACCCAATCATGTATTACGTATGGCACTTAACTTCAGGTGATTGAAATTTTGAACTAAACTTTTTTTTTTCAATCACTGGCATGACTCATGGAATGAGAACAATTTGTTCCAGTGATCGAAATAGTGTTCAGTTCAAAATTCCAATCACCTGAAGATTGTTGGAGTATGCCATGGCCAAAAACATTGTGAATATGGCAGTGAAGATGAGAACAACAGTCTGAATAATTTAGATAAGGAAGGAGATAATATTAAAAAGCAAAACTTTATTTCAAATAATTTTTCATTAATTTTGCTGCTAACTTACAGATATATATATATATATATATATATATATACATGAGAAGAAAAGTTTCATGATCACAATTCCTGTAATCCCTTAGTCATAGGTGCACCACATGTACTGCAGCTATAGCAACAGTGGTGCGTCTAGGGTAAGATAGCCTGGTGGAGACCAACCTTCTCTAGGCTGATTTAAATTGCTTTTAAGCTCAATCTGTCTTCATCTTCAAGGCTCTCATCACCAGTATACCACCTTCATACTATCTGATCGCTTGTGGACCCATCTCTCCATGCTCTGTTGATATTGGCAGACGTTTGGAAGGTACTATACCCAAGTTTTGACTCATGCAAAGAAATTAAACAAAGATCATATTTTTGCCATGTTCATATTTAAGGGCTTCTATGCATCAAGAATATTTCTGTCTGAAAATGTTAGAAATTATTAAACAGCATACAATAATTATGTATACAAATTCACCTAACATATGAATACTATGCTAAAATGTCTTTTCAGAATACAGCACTTTGACTAGCCATTGCTTTTGTATAGCCTAATAGTTGTGCATTGTGGTGGATATCAACTCGGAACGACAAATTGGGGAACCGAGTTCGAATTCCAGTTGAATTCCTTGTGTTCCCTTACGCCCAAATACCCTTGCAAAAGGTATTAATCCGTTTCTTCCCTCCAGTTATGGGTTAGATAATAGGACTGATTGGGTTCCATAACCTTGGCTGGCAATCAGTCTACCGTAGAAAGCAATGGCAACCTACTGTGGGATAATCTTCTACCCAGTCAGTCATGTCTCGAAAGAGACATGATCGCCCAAAGCATGTAACACATATAGCACTAAAATGACTGAATAGTTGTCTGGCTTTTAATACTGGAGATATTTATTTTCCTTTTGTGTTTTCCTCCTTTTGAAGCCCAGCAGCAACTGACTATTCTCACCAACAGCTGTTTGGTGTGCCATAAAACAGCTGTTTGGTGTGCCATAAAACAGCTGTTTGGTGTGCCATAAAACAGCTGTTTGGTGTGCCATAAAACAGCTGTTTGGTGTGCCATAAAACAGCTGTTTGGTGTGCCATAAAACAGCTGTTTTGGTGTGCCATAAAATCTAAACAGCCAAATTATATTTATACATTTTTATAAAATATTTTATTAATTTAAAATGTGTTAAATATATAAATTTGTTAAATGTATGAATTTGTTTAAATATACAAGTCTGTTATATATATTAATTTGTTAAATATATAAACTTCTTGAAATTGTTCTTAACTTTTTGTTTGATTTTTAATAATTCGATTCGGCATGAAATGACCCAAGATGGGTTGATACACCAAAAAACAAACACCAACATCTCTCACATGACTCAAGTGCCACTTAGAACATTAGTGAAGTTTTTTTGTCAAATGTGAGATAACTGTCATCTGCATCCTTGAAGCTGGTTTTGAAACAAACTAAATGTTGTTTTATCAATAAATAAATAAAATTTTCTAGTTAGGGGGGGATAATTAGGTAGCTTGGGTGTAATTTTCTTATTTTACCTATTTTCGTTTTGTTTCTTGCGAACAGAGGGAAATATCATCTTCAACAAGTTTCAAAAAACAAAGCAAACCTTGAGAGGATGGTCTATTTTGTTTCTGACTGACCTATAAGCACTGAATAACTTTGCCTATCATGATCTATTACTTTTTCTGATACCTAGAAAAGATCTTTTCCATGACAAGAGAAAGCAACCAATAATACGCAAAGATGAGGACGAACCGGAAATATTAAAGTCTGAAGTGGAATCTGCAGCAGCCAAACTGAATAGAAACAAAGCAGTTGGACCAGACAGCATAGAGCTGTTGATAGCCCCAGAAGAATATGGTATAGAGAAAATTACTGAAATAATAAATGAAATTTATAATAGTGGTGTAATACCAGATGATCTCAGCAAAGCCTATCTTCATAGCACTACCTAAAAAGTCAGGAGCAAACGAGTGTGAATTAGACAGAACCATCAGTTTAATGAGCCATATAACAAAACTGATCATCTGAATCCTAATGAATAGAGCAAGAAGCAGAATCAGGCCAGAGATAGGACAAGAACAGTGTGGTTTTGTTAAAGACACAGAAACAAGGAATGCCATATTTATTATTAGGATGCTCTCTGAAAAGGCAATACAAAGGAAGAAGGACTTAAACCTGTGCTTTATTGATTATGCGAAGGTGTTTGACAAAATACACCACAAAGATGGAGATGCACGGCAGTCTGGACATATTTGGGAAAGACTTGAGAGTAATCAAGAATCTTTACTGGAAGCAAACCACTTGCATACGGACAGGTAATGAATTGAGTAGATATACAAAGATAGAAAAAGGCGTAAGACAAGGATGTGTCTCTTCACTGGATCTGTTCAACTTGTACAACAAGAATATTTTGAGGTCCCTAGAAGTTATGCCTGGATTTGTAATCGGAGGCCACAATTTAAACAACCTAAGATACACAGATGATACAGTGCTGATAGCAGACACAGAAAGAAATCTACAAGACCTCCTACAGAAGGTAGCTTAAGAAAGTAACAAGAAAGGACTAGAAATAAACTGCAAGAAAACCAAATGCATGGTCATCAGTAAAAAGGGCAGCCCAATATGCCAAATACAGGTCGGGGATACTAGAATCAAGCAAAGATAAAGGAAAAACTTGAAGCAACTGAAATATTGTTCTACAGAAGGATGCTGTGAATATCATGGATCGAGCATGTGAGCTATAATGAGATCTTAGAAATGATGGAAACAAAAGAAATTAATACTAAGTATCAGGAAGAGACAGCTGAGGTTCCAGGGACATGCAGTGAGGAAGGAGGGCTTGGAGAACTTGATACTAACAGGCCAGATAGAGGGAAAAAGAGACAAGGGAAAGCAACGTATAACATATTTGAAGGACCGAATCAGGTGGATAACGGAACGAGGGTTGCATGGTGTAACAAGAGAAGGCGTGCTCAGAGCCATCAGGGATAGGGAAACGTGGAAAGCCATGATCGCCTACGTCCTGAAGGGACAGGGCACATAGAAGTTTTTATCAGCCAGCTCAACATCTCTTCGCTTTCTTTCCCAAGTGAGTCTGCTGGGCTTCAAAAGGAAGAAAACACAAAATGAAATAAACATCTTCAGCATTAAAAACCAGACAACTATATGCAATTGCATGAAAAGCTGCATATGTTTGAAGTTTAATGTTCATTTGTTCCTAAAAAAAAATGCTTTCTTGCTTGAAACGAGAATCTTTTGTTAACCTTTACCATATAAACAAACTATTTTAATTTGCATATATAATCGGATTGTATACATCGAACTGCATCAACTTTATACCAAAAATATTGTTAAAAGTAACTTTTAAATTGTGATTGGTTCTGTAGGTAAATAAACTTTAAAAGCAAAATGTAAATATATATTTCTTCCAAATTAGTTTCATTTATTAAAATCGTTTTTTTTTTTATTGCATGGATACACGATAACTGACCAGGTATTGATTTAATTTTAGTTTAATGGATAGATAGCAAGACAAGAATGGGTCCTATAGCCTTGAGTGGCAGCCAGTCTAGGACAAGGATTTCAGCACATATTGTTTAGTGAGCAAGTTCAGTTTAGCCAGTTACAGCTACATAAACTGTCTTTGAAAACTGAATACGCTCCCCTGCAAATATATTTAAAAAAAACTTCTGCATTGTCTTATTAATTACACTGGCCTATCACTAGAAGCAATCAATCTACTTAGATTTTTCTCAGAAGGTTGGTTGGTTGTTTTGTTTTTATGGCATATCAACCTCGGTGGGTCATTTATTGCCAACTAAATTTTTTTTTATTTATTTTATTGTTGGTAATACCTTTTTCTTTCAATAATTGTTGTTTTTATATAAGTTTTGTGTTTAGTAATACTTTTTTCTTTTCAAGAATCAAGATTCATTGGGATTTGTTTTTAAGGGCAGGGTCCCCAAGTCCCACCCTGTTATTTAACCTGTAACTGGAGGGAGGGGATGGATTAATGTTTCCCAAGGTTACCAGTGCTTCAGGGAATGCAGGGTATTCAACTGGAATTCAAACTCGGCTCACTGATTTCTCTTTCCGAGCTGATATCCACTGCACTCCAATGCACATTCGTCACTATACGCTTACAGCACTTGGTATTCCCAAGCGGTCACCTATCTAAGTACTGACCAGGCTCAACGTTGTTTAACTTTGGTGATCGAGCGAGAACTAGTGTGTTCAACGTGATATTGCTGTAAGCCTTCTCAGAAGGTTTTGTTATTCAACTTGCTGCTAGTGTTTAAAAAAAAAAAAACAGAAAAAGTGCTTAAAATTTTACTACTTTCTACTTAAAATCTTCTTGCCACTGGAGAGTTACATTTCATATTCACTGCTGCCACATCTTCCCTTGGACTCTATCCTCAGTTGACTACATGCAAAATCAGTGCTAAATGAAAATGTTCAAGTATGCTTCATGCATGCTTCTAAATGCTCCATGATTTTGGCACACATAGGAGGGTTATCAGTATGACACTTTCATAAACATGTTTTTTATGAACTCTTCAAACTCCATATGCATTAAGTGCTTATAAACTGTGATGCTCATTAATATATATTACATTTGAAGAGGAACAGAACCTAAATCATTTACATGCAAAAGAAAATAAATGAATCCAACAAGACATATATTGGATACACAATTGCTGCATTATCCCATAGATTCACTTGCCATTATCTGACAATAATTTAATTAAATTGCAAATTGTCAGCCAAAACAGTAAAATACCAGAAGAAATTTGATAAATATTTAACATTGATACTGAAATATTATATTTCTACATGTTCTTGATCCTGGGTATGATGATAAACTGCATCCGGCAGCAAGGCCTCTGATTGGGAGCATGGAACCACCTCTTAATTGCTGTTGTTCTCAGGTCCACCCTGACTCGGAGTGCTAGGATTTGTTAGGGTCCCAGCTATGGGTAAATAGTTTATCCCCAAACTGGGGTCAAAACACTATAAAAGCCTTTTTTAGAAATATAAACATAAAAGTAGACTTTTATAGAAAAATATACATTTTTGAAAGAAAAATATTACGAGCAATACTTTTCTAAAGGAAAAAATTATTACCAGTGATACACTTTTGAATACAAAACTAGAAAACTTAGCTTTTCAAAGAAAAAAGAAAAAATTAAAAAATAAATAAAATGAAAATTAAATAAATACAGTTTTCATCAAAATCTGACGAAATCAATCTTCTCACTATAAGTGAATATTAAAAAAAATAATTTAAAACCCTACCTTTTTGGCATTAAATAACCCACAGAAGTTGATATGCTGTAAAACAAAACTCAAACTGTACATGTTTTTTTGTTATTTATGATGTATGTTACACTTTGCCATTACCTCAGATAAGCAATGGCCCATTCTTATTTGATTGTGAGGATAGATGAAAGAAAATATATGTAAAAAGCACTCCTTGATTTGAAGGAAAGGAATGAAGAAAGAATGAGAAAGCAGATATTGATAACACATGATTACTTAAGGGAAATAGAAAACCTTTTCAATCTTTTCATTTGTACCCTCTTACTTTAAATTATGACATGGATTCATATTTAAGATTTTTATGGCAATATTTTGTTAAAGTTATTAAGCCTAAATATTTAATAATGCAATAGAGTTTCCATGCACATTTTGTCTGGAAACTGGCCAAGGGGTTTAGTTACAAACTAAAGAATTATGATTCATCAGTAAGTTAAAATAGGAAAGCTGAGATTTTAAGGTATATTTCTAGAAATATATAAAATTTCATTCAGTTTAGAAAAAATTTAAAATATATTTAGTAATTTAAAATTAAAAAATACTGGGCAAAAAAAAAAAACAGGCTTCTAAGTAAAATTTTTTACTTTTGCCTTTATAAAGTTTCTCAAGGAATAAAATATGTTGGTATAAGATACATAGTCATCCACAGACTGATCTGTTTTCCTGTATCACAGCTCATCAGTATGGTTAGACATCCAATTGCTTTTACCCAGGATTGAAACCCGACTGAATTGGCGTCAGTCGGCGATTCTAACTTTGAGCTACCGGAGCTTGGTAGAAGAAGGCAGACATTTTAGCGTGTATATTATCATTATACACGCCCAATAGCTGAGAGTGTTCTAATTCACTGCCGAATGAACGATGCGTAGAAGCCAGAGTAGCTACTGTTTTTCAGTCTATCATTCTTCCAGAGTGCTCAATCAGGGTGTGAGAGCGTAAATAGTCATCCGCCAACAGATCCGTTTTGCTGTATCACAGCTCATCAGTAGGGTTAGACATCCAATTGCTTTTACCCAGGATTGAAACCCAACCGAATTGGCGTCAGTCAGCAATTCTAACTCTGAGCTACGTGTGCTCGGTAGAAGGAGGCAGACTTAACGTATGATGTATCATACACCAATAGTTAGAGTGCTCTAATTTATTACTGAATGAGTGATGCGTAGATGCAAAAACAAAAAAAAGATGAAAAAGAGAATATATATATATATATATATACTTACATACATACATACATACATATATTTTTTTTAATAATCATGTGGCCCCAAACAAGGCATTTTACTACCACTGTTGTGCAGGGGGTTACATAGGAGGAATTTATGATAGTGAATGACAGGCTACAGAGGTTGTCAGGAAGAGGGTATGAGAAGAATACTGATGCGAAGGGTTGGATGGAGAAAAGAACATGAAAGAGAGAGGATGCAAGTTAGTGAGACAGGAAATGACTTTTGACTTTACATTTGAATTCTTGAAGATTGTAACTGTCTAAATGGAAGGGAGATGATGCCCCATCTGTAAACAAATCGGATAATCCAAAAAGATCTATTTAATATAAAATGATAATTGATAGATCTGCATAGCGATCTCAGTGAATATTATTCAGAGCAATATGGTATACAAGAAGATTATGGAAAACCCAACATATCATCTGAAGTGTTTATAAACTATAATTTATTTTGATGAGCAAAGATGCCCGTCTCTTCAGCCCATGATTTCATTTGGTTTAAATTTTCTCAAAACATCTAAAAGATTTTCAAAGAAAAGGGAATTCAAGCAATATGACCCAGAATAGAAATCTTACATAGCATGACTTGTAGTTTCATGCCCTATCTACACCGGATATATGTATATTTATTAATATGTATATTTTTCAAAAGATGGGTCATCCATCCATAAGGGTCCAATAAAGCCATCATGAAAACTTTGTCAAAATCTAAACTTATTTTATAAATGTAACTTTGTCTGTGTGTGTCTGTGTCCATTACCTATAGACTTCGAAACGGCTGAACCGATTTTCTTGAAAATTTACACAGTTGTACTATAAGCGTCAGCAAGTGTTCTTAGCTAGGTTTTTTGTGTCAAGGTACCCCCGATAAATATCGAAAATCAATAATTGAAAAAATCGGGTTATAGAAGGAGTGGTCTGATTTTAATCAAATTTTGATACACTCAGAGACATAAGAATCCATATTCAGAATTTTCAAGGTTGCAGTTCTTACAATAGTGCAGAAAATTGATTATATATATATATATATATATATATATATATATATATATATATATGTGTGTGTGTGTATAAGACAAGATGTTTTTGTATGTGTCTGTTTATCTGTCTGTATGTTCTGTATACAAATTCACAATTTTTATTCGATTCTCATTAAATTTGACTTATATCCATTCATTTTTCTTTCAGTTAATGGTTCCGCTTTAACTGGAAACAACTATTGCTTTTAGTCTTTTGTGCCAATGTCCAAAGAGTCTGAGCTCCAGGACCATGAATTAATTTTAAAACTTTCATTAACACCTGAGCAATGCCGGGCTATACTGCTAGTCACAAATATAAAGCATTTCTGTAATTGTGAAAATATCTAAAACAGTAAAAGTCCTAATCATAACAACATCAACTGTGAATATGGTCATAATGTACTGGCTATATTCAGTAATTAAAAATGTTTACTTCTTGGTAACTTCCACATCATTTGCAATAGTACAATGAAAAACCTTGGTAATGATGATATTAGTCATTTTCTTATAAGGAAAAATTCAGCATTCATTAATTGAGCAGTCAGTACTACTATCAGTTAAAATCTATAAAACTTTTTTCTAAAAACAATTTTTCAGAAAAATAGGTTTCTGAAGTTCAGTAGCTGTTATTGATCTTTTGAGTATTGGTGGTTTTCTTCCTAACCTGTTATTCGAAGTGGTGTGAAATTATGCCATTATTTTATCTTCAAGCTACATGTGCCATACATTTTAGCTGTTGCTGCTGTTGGAAATCCTCAAATGATATCATTTCTCACTTTTGGAACAGTTCAGTTTTAGTTTGAGATTCTGTGGTGCCAGTCTCCAAAGTTCGAAATGTGGTCTTTGCCAATACCCACAGGCTTCACTTAATCAAAGCCATTTTAACCATTGCATTTAGAAAGTGGTTGCACACAGCACTTTAGAAATTTCTAAATGGGTTTGGGGCCACACAACATCCATATGAAAGTCTTGATCTGACAAAGCTATTAAAGAACATGATGGAAATTTTCAGGATAATGTTTTGGTTTTAGAGCAATTTGCAGTGTTATTGTATTTGGAGCAAGCAATAATTTCTGCAACCACTAATTCAAAAAGTTTTTTGCAAACAAGAAAAAGATTGAAAAAATGACAGTATTGAGTTATTTTTTTAATCATATATATATTAAGCAGAGACTATTGCCTTAATACACACATACACATCACCATAAAATGTATGCACACTTCAGGAAAGGAAAAACTATTCATTCATAGTTTTATCAAATTATGATAACACTGTTTACTGTAGTATGATATTTCCACAACAGATGACATTACATTAGTGACCATTAGATAAGAAATTGAAAACATATGTGCTGCAATCCCACTGGACACTTTGGCCAACATTGCCCAAGCATTAGTTTTCTGTATAAATGAATATCTGGAAGCAAAAGGCTACCATTTTGAGCATCTCTAGTGCTTGGAAAGTCTGGAACTAACTTGTTTTTATCTCATGATGTCTAAATAAATTTAATATTGCAATATTAACACAACTTTTTCCTATTCTGAAGTGAGTATATATTTTTCTGGTGGACTCTCATTGTCTGACTCTGTGTATATATATATATATATATATATATATATATATTAATTCAGATACTTATACATATATATTAATTCAGATACTTTGATCCAAGGGAAAAAAGCAGGAAGGTAAATTCCAAAAACCTGATCCTAATTAATATTAAAAAAAATTTTAATATTAAAAAATGATACAGGAAGAGAGTTCCATGTAATAAAATCTTACAGAGTAAATATAAATTAAAAAAGGATTAATTCAATGATGTTGAATGACCATTTCGATATGAAGATCCCCACGGGGGATAACACATCACCTCAGCAACAGAAAAATCCTTTCAGAAAGGATCAACATCATTGAATTAATCCTTTTTTAATTTTATATATATATATATATATATATATATATATATATATGGTGAATTCTCTCATTGTGAATGATAAATGAGGGTCAGTAGTGGATGGTGCACTTAGGCATGCTTGCTTTGTTTAATTTCTAAGAAAATCTATTAAGGTGAAGACATTTCATTTGTGCTTTTTTTGAGTGCAGTACTAGCCAAGCCTTACTGCAGGTGACAAATCCGTTCTGAAAGATAGAATTTGTTGAAGTAGGATTTTGATGCCATCTCTGCTTCAGAACTTGACAAAGCTGATCACAGTGCTTTAGTCCGTTGTCTTTCTTTTTCCCTGTGAGTACATATATAAATTGTGTATTTCTAGAATAATCTCTCTTTTAGCCAGTTTTTATGAAAAATGACAGACAAGGCATTATTAAGATTTTTATATAATTTTTCATATGGTGTT
This sequence comes from Ascarosepion bandense, assembly GCA_037127315.1. Lineage (NCBI taxonomy): Eukaryota > Metazoa > Mollusca > Cephalopoda > Sepiida > Sepiidae > Ascarosepion > Ascarosepion bandense. The sequence goes on from JBBBDQ010000729.1 coordinate 2,058,209, forward strand.
ATGATTCGGAGAGCCAAGTTCAAATTCTGGTTGAATTCATTGCATTCACATACACGCAAATACATTAGGGAAAGGTATAGGGAAAGGTATTAATCCGTCTCTTCCTTCCAGTTATGAGTTAAATAACAGAATAGAATGGGTTCTATAGCCTTGGCTAGCAACCAATCTACCACAGAAAGCAATGGCAACCTACTGCAGGATAATCAGTCAGTCATGTATCTTTCGAGATATGATCGCCCAAGCATGTTTCACATATGGCACTTAACTGACTGTTAGGTTTTTTTTTTTCCAGAAATCAAATTATATAACTGTCCAAAGCTATTGTATTTTTAAGTGCTTTCAGGTATACTTTCAGCCATTACAAGCATTTTGTTTTACTTGTAAATAAATATGTGTAAAGTTTATGTATATATATATATATATATATATATATATATATATATATATATGTATATATATATAGTCATGTGGATGTTAAGTTAAATAATAAGAAAAATTGTTGCTCAGATACAGTTTTTAAATTACATGACCCAGCAGCCAACAAGGAAAGTAATGACAAATAACAATAGCAAAAACACAATTCAACATTTAAATAACAAGATCAAAAACCATGATCAGTCAGTCAGTTAAGTGCCATACGTGAATCACGCTTGGGCGATCATGTCTCAAAAGATACATGACTGACTGGGCAGAAGATTATCCTGCAGTAGGTTGCCATTGCTTTCTGCGGTAGACTGGTTGCCAGTCAAGGCTATAGAACCCAATCTGTCCTGTTATTTAACCCATAACTGGAAGGAAGAGACAGATTAATACCTTTCCCAAGGGTGTTTGTGTGTAATTGAATGCAATGAATTCAACTGGAATTCGAACTCAGCTCCTCGATTTCTTTTTTTTTTTTTTTTTTCAATCATATCACCCCGAGCAAGGCGGTAACGCCACTGAAGCGCAGGGGGCTACGTAGGAATGAAAAGATTGGAAAATAGAAAGCCGGAAACCACATCCTAAACAAGGAACAAGGAGTGAGCCTCTTCACCTGTTCAATAGACGTGGGTGGAGTGTGAATCCGAGCTGATATCCACTGTACCACAATGCAGAACATTTAAATAATGAGATCAAAAACCATGACATGATGCTAAAAAATACCCTAACTGAACCTGAATATAATGTAGCGCAATGCCATATTAACCCAAGTATCTATAATGCTGGTATAAAACACAGACAAATAATCACAAAAAAATGTCTTCAACCTACACCAAGGAATTATCCTAATTCCCAAAAACACTAACAAAAACTTAAACCTCTCCAGTTATACATTAACAGATGACTAGAAGAAATTTTTATATCTAGGCCCAAATTGTCATCTCCAACCGGACTTTAACCTCCTCACAAAAAAAGACAAAAATTGAAATTCTATACCAGTCATTACGCCAATTGAAAAATGAAAAATGAATAAAACTCCACCCTAACCTCTAACATCTTCTCAGAATGGTAGGTCAAAAAGACTGTCCTCCATGCAATGTCCACAAACACATCCCAACAAAACTTGTAAATTCCACAAAATAACTAAAAACAACCTTAATATTGTCATCCAAAGAGCAGATAAATCTAACACTTATATACTTTCAGATAAATTAAATTACCACACAAAATTGCAGCACTTCATTTCTGACCTATCCAAATTCAAAATATTAAATAGGAACACAACTGAAACTCTTAAAACAAATGTTAATAAACTCGTAACAATGCCATTATAGAAACAATGAAAATTAACAAAATTATTGGTGATTATCAACCTGGATACTTATACGATCATGTGAAAATACACAAATCTGGATACACCTTACAACCTATAATTTCTCAGATTCTAACACCTGTATATCCATTATTCAAATCTCTTAATGATATTATCAACCTATACTAATTATAGCATTAAGCCAACCCATGAATTTTATCAAATTCTTAAACCTACAACACCAAACCAAGGCACCCTTTGCTTGATGTCAAAAATCTATTTACTAATGTACCTGTTGCTGAAACAATTGACATAATAATTAAACATAATTCAATACTATCCCCATCTATCAATTAAAATATTCTCAAAAAAAAACTTTCACTTGCCTGCACTACTGAAGTTCCTAAATAAGTTATTAAACCAAAAGATATGTTGATGATAATTTAATTTTAGCTGAAAAAAAAATGAAATTGATCATCTTAAAACTACCTTTGAAAAAAAATTCTGTTTTCAACTTCACAGTTTAGCCAAAAATCAAACTCCCATTCTTAGATGTTCTTGAGGAGTCTAGTAATAATACTTTCACTACTTTGGCATATAAAAAACCCGCTAGCAAAAATTCTTGCCATTTTAATTTTATTAGTTAGTGTTATTAAGAATTTCCTGATGAGTGCAGGTGAATTCATCTTCTCACCTACTTTTCTTCAAAGACCGCTACAATTTCAAACAAATGCTTGTTAATGACAACTTTCCAAATTATTTATCTGACTACCCTATCAAGCTTTTTCTTCGTAATGTAACCAACAGCAACAACAAACATGGGACAAAAGTAATAACATTAATATTTTTTACAATAACCAAATGCACAGTAATTACAAACAGGATGAATCTTCGCTTTTGTTATATCTCGGGAGGGGATAAACAGAAAGAATAGTGCAAGAAATAATTCTTAACACTGAGGATATATAAAGAGAGATTTATTATACCTCAGTACAATAAACCAAATACACGTACACCAACAAACAGTTACAAGAATAACAATCAAGAAAGCAATGTCTCTGTATAGGACGTATGCATCTGTCTTGAGAAGAAGGCTTTCATCTAGTGACATCTAACTCTCATCTAAGGCCAATGGATCTCAACTAAAGTCTATGACTCTCTTATAATAACGAAGACTCTTGATCACTCCCGTGTAATGACAAAGACTCTTGTATAGTCATGAACACTCTTGTATAATGAAGAACACTCTGTAGTTCATTCTAGTTCCGATCTTTTATAACCCGGGCTATACCCATTCCTGGGTAAGACAGGCTATTTCTCCACAACAGCTTTACAACATAATCCAAATTTATGCAACTCAGATTAACTTAAACAAGAAAATTGAATTATCAACTACAAAAAATTCAAAGCTGCCAGTCTTGTTGTCAATAATAATAATAATAATAATAATTCACCTGTAAAATCTAAACTGGAGAGAACCAGTGTCATTTACAAATTTATATATCTTTTGAAAAATTGTTTCTCAACAGTCCAAATTTGTAAACAATTGCATTGGCCACACCACCATAAAATTGATGCGAAGATTGACATTGCACCTTTTCTAGAACAATTTCGTCTGATCTTATTTAAACATACATCAAGATCTACCAGGACCCATTTGTGACATACTTGTTAACAGTGTAATACATAATAGCATCATCCACATAAAAAAAAAAATTAAAAATAATAGAAGCATCACTAATAAAAAAAATTTTACACTTTATAGCATCACTTATGGACACAGTAAAAATGTGCTTAGTGTTTGGAACTAAACATAAACAAAACTATATGCATAAACTTTACACATATTTATTTACAAGTAAAACATCATTCTTGATAATGGTTCATAGTATAGCTGAAAGCACTTGAAAATACAAGACCTTTTGACAATTCTTGCATAATATGAGGTAGAGAAAAGAAAAATCATAAAAACACATGAAAAATAAAAAAACTTAATGAGAATACCTTGTTTGTCATTGTGAATGAAACCACTTTGTGTGTGTTTGAAAAAAATCTTTTAGAATGGCCAGTGAAGTGGCTAAAAGCACTTAGTTAATAATTATGGAACATTTTTACATTTGTCATGTCCAACAAATAGGAAACATAATACTGGAAAAAAATAAATAAAAAAAGTTAATAAAATCTTTCTTGTTCGTTGTTTTTAACAGAACATGTTTAAAAGGAAAGATTGCTGCCTAAATATACATTCATACATACATACATACATACACACTATATATATATATATATATATATATATATATATATACACATACTTATTTATAAATGGAACTTTGTGTGTGTGTCCCCATTACCTATAGACTCCGAAACGATTGAACTGATTTTCTTGACAATTTACGCAGTTGTACAATAAGCATTTGCAAGTGTTCTTAGCTAGGTTTTGTGTCGAGGTACCCCCCAATAAATATCGATAATTTAAAAAATCGGGTTATAGAAAGATTGGTCCAATTTTGATCAAATTTGATACACTCATAGACAAAGACATAAGAAACGATATTCAGAAGTTTCATGGTTGCAGTTCTTATAATAGTGCAGAAAATCAATAATATATATAAAAGCTTTCATTACCCCCCGAGCAACGCCGGGCTATACTGCTAGTATATATATATATATATATATATATATATAGTCTACAACATTGGCTGAAATGTGTTCTTTTCTCATTTTTATCTCTACTTATCATTTATAGATCCAATAGTGTGTAAACTCTGTTAGAAAACACCAGTGAAAAACACAACCATAAGAAGTTGAAGAGTAGTAAATCTTGATGACAGATTACTCTTGAGATTATCAAAACATCTGCAATCTTTACATATAAATTTTACCCTCCCTCCCTCACTTCACAAAAGGCACAAACCAAAGCTTGTTTCTTTTAGAGGCTATTTTTTTAAAAAAAAAGATGGAGTTACTACCTCCTCAATAATCAATAACAAAAATGGCAAAGCTTCAGGGTTACTTGAATATTTGACATCTGTAAATGTCTTTCATGTCATTTGCAGAGTCTCAAGAGGTCAATAGATTTACATGAGTTAAAATTTTGCCAGAGAAATGTGTTCTGCAGCAAGTGGGAATAAGTATTACGAATGATGCCACTTTTTTTTTTATTCATGAAGAAATGAAAAGTTCCTGTTTTATTTTTGTCACGAGATAAAAACAGGGTTGATTTATTATTTTAAATTCCACTAAAAAACTTAAAACAACCTTAATATTGTCATCCAAAGAGCAGATAAATCTAACACTTATATACTTTCGGATAAATTAAATTACCACACAAAATTGCAGCATGACCTATCCAAATTCAGAATATGAAATAGGAACACAACTGAAACTCTTAAAACATACGTTAATAAACTCATTGTAAAGACTGTAGTAGCCAGAATGAAGATTATTTCTTCCCATCTAATGAAGTGCCTTTTTATTTTTTAATGACATTTTTTACTTTGCCTTCCACTTTGGTTGCTTCTCTAGACACCATCACATATTTCTCTTAATTTACTACTCCAGCAGTACAAGCATTTTGTTGATATCAGTCAAGCATCTCTTCTTCTTTCAGCTGCTGCTATATCATCTTTACTGTCCATCCTTTACCCACATCTGGTTTCATCATGACCCATCCACCCAAGTGCTCATCATTTTTCTATCTGGCTCCTTCATATTTCATCCATCCAAGCACCCAGCTTTTCTCTATCTGGCTCCTTCACACCCCATCATATTTCATCCACTCAAGTGGCCATCTTTTGTCCATGTGGCTCCATCATATTTCATCAACCCAAGTGTCCACCTTTTGTTCATCTAGCACCATCATACTTCCACAACCTAAGTGTCCATCTTTTATCCACCTGGTTCTATCTATCATGCTTCATCAACCCAAGTGTCCATCTGGCTCCATCATACTACTTCTACCCAAGTGCACATCTTTTGTCCATCTGGGTCCATCCTTCATCCACCCAGTTGTTCATCTTTTGTTCATCAGCTCCATCATACTTCATCAATCAAAGTGTCCATCTTTGGTCCATCTGGCTCCATCCTTCATCCACCCTAGTGTCCATCTGGCTCCATCATACCTCATCCACACAAGTGCCCATCTTTTGTCCATCTGGCTCCATCATACTTCATCCACACAAGTGCCCATCTTTTGTCCATCTGGCTCCATCATACTTCATCCACACAAGTGCCCATCTTTTGTCCATCTGGCTCCATCATACTTCATCCACACAAGTGCCCATCTTTTGTCCATCTGGCTCCATCATACTTCATCCACACAAGTGCCCATCTTTTGTCCATCTGGCTCCATCATACTTCATCCACACAAGTGCCCATCTTTTGTCCATCTGGCTCCATCATACTTCATCCACACAAGTGCCCATCTTTTGTCCATCTGGCTCCATCATACTTCATCCACACAAGTGCCCATCTTTTGTCCATCTGGCTCCATCATACTTCATCCACACAAGTGCCCATCTTTTGTCCATCTGGCTCCATCATACTTCATCCACACAAGTGCCCATCTTTTGTCCATCTGGCTCCATCATATTTCATCAACCTAAGCACCCAGGTTTTCTTCTCTGGCTCCATCATATTTCATCAACCTAAGCACCCAGGTTTTCTTCTCTGGCTCCATCATACTTCATCCACTCAAGTCCACATCTTTTGTCCATCTTGCTTCTTCACACTTCATCACCCCAAGCACCCAGCATTTCTCCATCTGGCTTCATCATATATGATCTACCCAAGTACCCAATTTATTAGTTTCACAGTAAAAGGGTGGGACCTAGTTGCTAATCTTGTTGCTTGAGTACATTTATATATAGGGGGAAACAGTGAGCTAAGTTCATCAGAGCAGAAGCTGTGAAAGTATTTGAAGAAGAGACACAGGAAAGCCTCATTGTGCCGGTGAGAAAGTGGCTGTATCTGAGCTTCCAATTGGGATCTATCACAATACAGATTATTTGTTGAATTTTGTCAAGGACACTTAGGCGGATAGCAGAAGCACCTGACCAGATATGGCAGCAGTATTCAATGCATAGACGGATGGTAGATTTATATATGTGCAGAATTGTTTCAGGCGGAAAAAAACTTTCTGGCCCTACACAGAACCGACTTTCTTAGCAGTGGATTTAGCTATGGATTCTATATAGTCATTCCACTTAAGGTCTATTGTGAGAGTTAAGCCAAGGAGGCGCAGTATTTTGCTTTCAGGGAGACTAGCCTGATCCATGCTAATAATAAATAGCAGCTTTGTTTTAGAAGCATTAAAATTCACAAGCCATTTCTTACCCCAGTCCGCCACGAATCGGAGGTCCTTTTCAAGCTTGGCAGCAAGGTTTGCTTTGTCAGTCTCAGCAGATTTTTGATCGATGCAAGAGTAAACTCTAGTGTCATCAGTGTATATTCCTACTTGGGATCTTATTACATCTGGGAGACTGTTAATGTAGATAAGGAAAAGCTTAGGACCTAGAATAGAGCTTTGAGGGATATCCGTGTTCGTATGATAGTATTGGGAGTCATGTTCATTCAATACTACCTTCAATGTGTGATTTGAAAAGAATGACTGGATAAGGTCAAACAACTGTCCAGTTATACCATAACCTCGCAGCTTACATAGAAGGCCAGCATGCCGGACTCTATCAAAGGCTTTGGAGATATCTAGGGTAAAAGTTCGGGCTTTGCTGTTCTTGTCAAGAGCTTGGTGTTTGTACTCAGTGAGGGTTGTGAGCATACCAGCAGTAGACCTGGTGAAATTGAAACCATACTCTTTGTCAGAAAATAATCTGTTGGCTGTGAGATATTGAACCACCTCAGCGTTGAACACTTTGAACACTTTGCCAAGAATTGGTAGGCGGCTGATAGGGTAATAATTAGAGGGGTCAGAGGGTTCACCAGTGTTTTTATATATTAGAACCATGGTGGAGGACTTTCAGCAGGGAGGAAAGCAAGAAGCAAGAAGCAGAGAGGCAATAGTTATAGAGTTTGGAGAGAACAGAGACAATGATTGGGATTCTGTCGCCGCCATTCACTTTATGGTGGTCAAGCTTTGAAATTATTTTAGAGACCACCGAGGGGGGTAATGTGGATGTCATTCAGTTGGGCCTCAGTTTCGGGTGGGAAGTTGGGTACAAATACTCCAGAAGAGTCCAGTGTCAAGTTGGTGAAGAATCTGCGAGCGAAGCACTCAGCCTTGTCTGTTCTAGAGGTAAAGGCCTCAAATTTGTTGATTAGGGGGTGGCATTGAGGATTTACTATTGTTTAGTACACTTTTACAGAGCCTCCAGTAGTCTTTGGAACCGAACTTACGGGATGCTATGCACTGCTTCATTCTGGCTGAAAACAGCAGCTTGGCTTTTTTAAGTATCTTCTTGCACTCATTGCGAGCAGAGGCAAAGAGGCACCTGTTATGGTCCTACATGTGACTCTGATAAAGCCAGAAGAAGTGTTTTTGATGGGTGATGGCAAGTGGTGAAGAACCAAGGGGATGAGTAGGATTTAAGTCCCAACTTCTTGGCTTGGATGAAAGCTTCAATGCCAGCCTTAATGCAAGAAGAGACCTCAGCTGCACAGTCTTCAACGGGAAGACTGAAGACTTTGTTTCAAGAAACATCACACAGGAAATCGCGGAATGAGTCCCAATCAGCTCTTTGGTAGCAGTAAGATATTCTTAGTGGGAGTGGAAGGAGATGTTAATGGACACACTGCATGGTCAGAGTTTCCGAGGGGGCATAGTTGCTTGATATTGCAAGAGTCAGGGATGGAAGTAAAACAGATCTAGTAGTGAGTCGTGTATATTAGGTTTATTAGAGAAACATGTGAAGAACTCCACCACTTGCATAAGGGATTGAGTGATTGAAAAATTTATGGTGTGCACACCAACAAGATCTGTGACAGTTTTTCAGCCACTTGGCATGGTGGGCATTAAAGTTGCCAAACGCAAATATATGGGCAGATGGATGAGAGGAAATGGCCTTTTCAATATTATTAGAGATGCTGTCAAGAAAGAAACAGTTGGGAGATGAAGGAGAGCAGTAAAGGAAAAAGAGATAGCTAACTGAGCTTAGTAGGGAGAGACAGAAACACATGTAAGAATGATCTATTGATTCAAGAGAGATCATTCTAGCTAGAGGGAGATGTTCACTGATGTAAACACTAAGCTCATGCATGTAGACATTGGAGTCCTTCTTGAAGAGGGGAAGGTAACCGGCGACATAGAATTCAGAAGAGAGGATAGAAGGATCAAGATTAGTTTCACAGAGGGCTAGGATGTCAGGTGAGTTGACTTGGAGGAAGGATTTGACACTGAAAAAGTTGGTGCGTATATCTTGTATGTTAGTGAAAGAGATGTTGATGGGTTTGGGTGTTTTCAGGTTAGCTGGTTTAGATTTGCTTTTATGATAGCGTGTATTCATTAATTTTATATTAGGAGAGAGTCCTAGAGTAGAATCAGCCAGTTGCTGTATGCAGCATGTGTGGGAGTGAAACTGGCTCAGACTGCAGCATAATGTGACCTCAGTTACCCAGAGGTTCATGTAGGGACACCCATCCATGCGCGACATGGCACTACATATAACCCTGATATTATTCAACTGTTGATCAGAGCAGCCTCTAATGATGCTATGCATGAGTTGAGGCTTATAACTAACAGTCGGAAGCAGCAACCAGGAAACTACCAACCTGGTACCCTCAGAATGAAGAGACATTGCCACCATCCACAAACATTGCAAAAAGCTTGCGACAGCACTAGAACTAAGACCAGAGGAGAGAAAAGAAACTGGGAACCCCTTCCTAAACAGGAAACAAGGTGGGTGCTTCTACTTTTGTCCAAAAGAAGAGGGAGGAATGTGAACCAGGTGATAGAAGGGTCTATCTACTCCAATTAAAAAAAAAAAAAGAAAAGATTTAATTAAGTTTTGACTTAGTGTAAGTCAGAGGAAGCATTCTAAGCCAATAGTTTTACAGTAGCCCCCCCCCCCACAATGCCCGTTAAGGAAAACTCAAGACAGATGAAAAGCCTTTGAAAGTACTAACTCATTTTTTAAATAAATGTAACTATGAAAATGGCAAAATATAAAATGTGTTGTACACTAGTTAAATAAAATACATTCCCAAAATTTAAAAGTAACCAAAAGAAAATATATATATATATATATATATATATATATTTACATTGGATGTCAGAATAAACAACACAAAATTAAATGTGTGAATTTAAAAATTTGAATGATAAAAAAATAGAACAAATAAACTAGCAGTAAAAATGAAACAAAAATAACGTTATAACTGGGAACATGTTTACAATAAAATTGAAATTAAGTTACTTAACAAATAAAAAAAATAAAAAAGTACCCATCTTTTCTCCACCCTGGTTCCATTATGCCCCATTAACCCGAGTAACCATCATGGATGAGAAATATTTGTCGAAGTAAAAATTTTACAAGTGTGAAAAATATTTTTAATTGCAAAATCTTCTGTGCTTGCATTCCATCTGACTCAAGGTTAGTAGAAAAACAGAATAGGCTATTTTGCCATTCCTTGTAAAATGGACGCATAGGCCTTTTGCTATTCCTTGTAAAATAGACGACATATTTTTTTGCCATTCCTTGTAAAATAGACGCACAGGCTCTTTGCCATTCCTTGTAAACAGACGCACAGGCTCTTTGCCATTCCTTGTAAAATAGACGCATAGGCTCTTTGCCATTCCTTGTAAAATGGACGCATAGGCTCTTTGCTATTCCTTGTAAAATGGACGCATAGGCTCTTTTGCCATTCCTTGTAAAATGACTTCATAGGCTCTCTGCCATTCCTTGTAAAATGGACGATAGGCTTTCTGCTATTCCTTGTAAAATAGACGACAGGGCGCTCCTGCCATTCCTTGTAAAATAGACGCATAGGCTCTCTGTCATTCCTTGTAAAATAGACGCATAGGCTCTTCTGCCATTCCTTGTAAATGGACGACAGGTTTTTCTGCCATTCCTTGTAAAATGGGCGATAGGCTCTTCTGCCATTCCTTGTAAAATGGGCGCACAGGCTCTTCTGCCATTCCTTGTAAAATGGGCGCATAGGCTCTTTTGCCATTCCTTGTAAAAATGGACGCATAGGCTCTTTTTGCCATTCCTTGTAAATGGACGCATAGGTTTCTTTTTGCTATTCCTTGTAAAATGGACGCATAGGTTTCTTTGCCATTCCTTGTAAAATGGACGCATAGGCTCTTTTTGCTATTCCTTGTAAATGGACGACAGGCTTCTTTGCCATTCCTTGTAAAATGGACGCATAGGCTCTTTGCCATTCCTTGTAAAATGGACGTATAGGTTCTTTTTGCCATTCCTTGTAAATGGACGCACAGGCTCTTTTTGCCATTCCTTGTAAAATGGACGCACAGGCTCTTTTGCCATTCTTGTAAAATGGACGCTGATAGGCTCTTTGCCATTCCTTGTAAAATGGACGTATAGGTTTCTTTTTGCCATTCCTTGTAAAATGGACGCATAGGCTCTTTTTGCTATTCCTTGTAAAATGGACGCATAGGCTCTTTTTGCTATTCCTTGTAAAATGGACGCATAGGTTTTTTTGCTATTCTCAGTAAAATGGACGCATAGGCTCTTTTTGCTATCTTTGTAAAATGGACGTATAGGCTCTTTTTTGCTATTCTTTGTAAAATGGACGCATAGGCTTTTTTGCCATTCCTTGTGAAATGGACGTACAGGCTCTTTGCCATTCCTTGTAAAATGGACGCATAGGCTCTTTTGCCATTCCTTGTAAAATGGACGCATAGGCTCTTTGCCATTCTTTGCAAATGGACGCATAGGCTCTTTGCCATTCCTTGTAAAATGGACGCACAGGCTCTTTTTGCCATTCCTTGTAAAAATGGACGCATAGGCTCTTTTGCCATTCCTTGTAAAATGGACGCATAGGCTCTTTTGCCATTCCTTGTAAAATGGACGCATAGGCTCTTTTGCCATTCCTTGTAAATGGACGCATAGGCTCTTTTTGCCATTCCTTGCAAATGGACGCACAGGCTCTTTTGCCATTCCTTGTAAAATGGACGCACAGGCTCTTTGCCATTCCTTGTAAAATGGACGCAGACAGGCTCTTTTGCCATTCCTTGTAAATGGACGCACAGGCTCTTTGCCATTCCTTGTAAAATGGACGCACAGGCTCTTTTGCCATTCCTTGTAAAATGGACGCACAGGGCTCTTTTTGCCATTCTTTGTAAAATGGACGCACAGGCTCTTTTTGCCATTCCTTGTAAAAATGGACGCATAGGCTCTTTTGCCATTCCTTGTAAATGGACGTGACAGGCTCTTTTGCCATTCCTTGTAAAATGGACGCACAGGCTCTTTTGCCATTCCTTGTAAAAATGGACGCATAGGCTCTTTTTGCCATTCCTTGTAAAATGGACGCACAGGCTCTTTGCCATTCCTTGTAAAATGGACGCATAGGCTCTTTTGCCATTCCCTTTTGTAAAATGGACGCATAGGGCTTCTTTGCCATTCCTTGTAAAATGGACGCATAGGCTCTTTTGCCATTCCTTGTAAAATGGACGCACAGGCTCTTTTGCCATTCCTTGTAAAATGGACGCATAGGCTCTTTGCCATTCCTTGTAAAAATGGACGCACAGGCTCTTTGCCATTCCTTAAAATGGACGCATAGTCTTTTTGCCATTCCTTGCAAATGGACGCATAGGCTCTTTGCCATTCCTTGTAAAATGGACGCATAGGCTCTTTGCCATTCCTTGTAAAATGGACGCATAGGCTCTTTTGCTATTCTTGCAAATGGACGCATAGGCCTTTTGCCATTCCTTGTAAAATGGACGCATAGGCTCTTTTGCTATTCCTTGTAAAAATGACTATAGGCTCTTTTGCCATTCCTTGTAAATGGACGCACAGGCTCTTTGCCATTCCTTGTAAAATGGACGCATAGGCTCTTTTGCCATTCCTTGTAAAATGGACGCACAGGCTCTTTTGCCATTCCTTGTAAAATGGACGACAGGCTCTTTGCTATTCCTTGTAAAATGGACGCATAGGCTCTTTTGCCATTCCTTGTAAAATGGACGCATAGGCTCTTTTGCCATTCCTTGTAAATGGACGCACAGGCTCTTTTGCTATTCCTTGTAAATGGACGACAGGCTTTTGCCATTCCTTGTAAAATGGACGCATAGGCTCTTTGCCATTCCTTGTAAAATGGACGCATAGGCTCTTTGCCATTCCTTGTAAAATGGACGATAGGCTCTTTGCCATTCCTTGTAAAATGGACGATAGGCTCTTTGCCATTCCTTGTAAAATGGACGCATAGGCTCTTTTGCCATTCCTTGTAAAATGGACGCATAGGCCTTTGCCATTCCTTGTAAAATGGACGCACAGGCCTTTTTGCCATTCCTTGTAAAATGGACGCATAGGCTTCTTTGCCATTCCTTGTAAAATGGACGCATAGGCTCTTTTGCCATTCCTTGTAAAAATGGACGCATAGGCTCTTTTGCCATTCCTTGCAAATGGACGAGACAGGGCTCTTTTTGCCATTCCTTGCAAATGGACGCATAGGCTCTTTTGCTATTCCTTGTAAATGGGATTTCCACAGGTTTTTTTGCCATTCCTTGTAAAAATGGACGCACAGGCTCTTTTGCCATTCCTTGTAAATGGACGCACAGGCTCTTTTGCCATTCCTTGTAAAAATGGACGCATAGGCTCTTTTGCCATTCCTTGTAAAAATGGACGCATAGGCTCTTTTGCCATTCCTTGTAAAATGGACGCATAGGCTCTTTTGCCATTCCTTGTAAAAATGGACGTACAGGCTCTTTTGCCATTCCTTGTAAAATGGACGTACAGTGCCCTTTTGCCATTCCTTGTAAAATGGACGCATAGGCTCTTTTGCCATTCCTTGTAAAATGGACGCATAGGCTCTTTTTGCCATTCCTTGTAAAATGGACGCATAGGCTCTTTGCCATTCCTTGTAAAATGGACGCATAGGCTCTTTTGCCATCTTTGTAAAATAGACGCATAGGCTCTTTGCCATTCCTTGTAAAACAGACGGATAGGCTATTTTTCTAGTCTAATAGACTCAACACCAGGGCTATTTTACAGTAAATACAAATAGGGTTTTTAGAACTAAGAATATATTATATTTGAGAACGTCAGCGCACTGGTTATGTTGGCAGGATTTGAACAATATAGATTCCACAGTATGTGACTGTTGTCTTAAGTGGGTGCATCTGAATTGTATTGACAAAAGAACCATTCCCAAGAGCAATTTTGGGATTGTTAGAGACTGTTATGCCCAAAGTGATTCGTTTTAATAATTAATGATAAATAAATGGTTTTAACTCAGGTTATAACAATTGATACAGAAAAAGATACTTAATTGTTTTTACAATTGATGGTGAAGATAAATTAACTTCTGCTTTAAATCTGCTGCTATTTTTAATATTATCTTCCTTAATAATAATAAAGCCAGCTCCCCTCATAAAGAAATTATCCAGTGACAGGATTTCAATAGATATTTGGTTACTTTCAGTAATAAAGATGCCATTTGAGTTATGAGCAGAGAATTTCTCTCTAAAGACACTGTGAAACAAAACTCTTATGAAATACCAAAAGCATGTCTGGATGAAAATGTGGAGATATTTTGATCCTGATAGTTTGAAAGTTGTGCAACATGTTTATGGAGCTTTGAGATCATCAGTGCAGTGGTTGTGTGATGTGTTTAGGCAAAGTTTGAACAACATGGATTCTGTGTTGTCTGTGACTGTTGTCTTCAGTGAGTGCACCTGAAGTGTACTGGGAAAAGAACCATGTCTAAAAGCAATTTTTGTATTTGTTGAGACTGCTATACCTGAAGTGCTTAAAATATTCAGAGACTTTTATAATTTCTTTTAATGATAAAGAAATGATTTTAACTTGTATTTTAACAATTGATGGTGGAAAAGATTTTAAATTGTCTTAACAACTGATGATGAAAATAAATAAACTTCTGTGTGTTGTTATTTTTAACATTACCTACCTTGCTATTAATAAAAGTATTTATTGGCAAAATATTCGGGGGGGGTCTATTTTGCTGAGACTTAAAATAAGCTTAAAAGTATGTTTGTCTATTTTACTAGAACTGGCAAGACAACCTTGACTTAAAAAAATAGTGGAAATTTTGACTTTAATTGTAAAAACCTAAATTAATATGTGTATATATATATATATAATGTTGTTTCTATACTCAATTTGCTTTTCATGTTTTATAACCCCTTTTTATAACTTAAAGTGGGCTATCTACAATGAGGCCAAATTCCGTTAATCTGCAACAACATACAACTACTTTTCACTAGAATGGATAACCCACTATAATTTAAATCAAGGCATTTAACCAACCCTGCATACCAACCAACTCTCTCTTGTCTTTTTACAGACAACCTATAATTTATTTTTTTCTTAACATGCAATTATTGAATAAATGACTTTAGCGACTTGAGAACAACTTTCATTAAAAAAGAACCAAGCTAAACTTAACTCATTTTGTATCTCTCCTTTTCAAATCCTTTTTTCTGCCTCGTTTTTCTTTCTCATCTTGTTTGAAATTGTTTAATTTTTTCTACTCAAACCAATAATAAACTCATACTCATTTGCATTATTAGTGTTCTTCTTGGTGAATGAAAAAGGCAACCATCTTGTCTTAATATATCCACCTCCTCTTACTCTTCCCTCCCAATGCTTAATGCTGTACAACAAGGAGAAAAAAAAAAAGAAATATGAATTCTTTGGATATAATTTATAAATCAAAAATTAGAATTTGATTTCATTTACTTTTGATGCTCAAAATCATTTCCTACATTTCACAATAGAGATTTGAATCTTAATAAAATTCTCTTTTCTGCACGTGAATTCTTTATAAACGCTTCCTAATTCTTACCCCCAACCCCCAACTTCATTTTGTCTGGTATCTTTCACTTTCAATGCATTTTGTCTGTCTTCATCTTCTTTTGCACAATGTAGCATGTGTATATGCACTTCTCTTTCCATGCAATGTGCATCTACTTGCCATTCAGTGCAATGTGCATTTAGTCACCATTCAGAGCAATGTCTCTTTGTCTCTCTTTGAGTGGATATATATATCTGCCATACCTTTTGAGGAGTAGTGTATGGTGCATCTACTCTTCTTTCTGTACAATGTGCATGTACCACATGCTGTAACTTGTGTGTTCTCATCTTACTTAAACATGTATATTTTGTCAGATTTTGGGAAGTGAGTCAGACCAATAAATGTATAGCTACTTGTCTTTTATATATATATATATATATATATATATATAGATATTTTCTAAACATATACTGTTAAATATAAGAGACAATGAATGTCTATTATGTTTAATCATGAGCCGTTCTAAACGTCGTATTTTGGCTTTAATTTCAGTTAAAAATAAAGACAAAAATTCTCCAATATTTGGATAATTTTTTATTTATTTGTTTCTAAGCTTTCGGCTTGCATGAGCCATCTTCAGACAGGTTACTAAGACGATAATACAGTAACATCCACCATCATCGTCATAGAACTGCATTGCAAATTTGTGAACTGCGTTTGTTATTTTTGGTAACTATTGCCGTTGCCTAGCGGAGTTTTATGTCAACACAAAATAAAATCATCGGTGATGGTTGATGTTACTGTATTACTGTCTTAATAACTTCTCTGAAGATGGCTCATGTAAGCCGAAAGCTTAGAACCAAATTAATAAAAAATTATCCAAATGTTGGAGAATTTTTGTCTTTATTTTCAACTGAAATTAAAGCCAAAATACGACGCTTAGAATGGCTCATGATTAAACATAATAGACATTCATTGTCTCTTATATTTAACAGTCAGTCAGTTATGTGCCATACGTGATACACACTTGGGTGATCATGTCTCGAAAGAGACATAACTGACTGGGCAGAAGATTATTCCGCAGTAGGTTGCCATTGCTTTCTACAGTAGACTGGTTGCCAACCAAAGCTATAGAACCCAATCCGTCCTGTTATTTAACCCATAACTGGAAGGAATAGACGAATTAATACCTTTCCCAAGGGCATTTGCGTGTAAGTAAATGCAATGAATTCAGCTGGAATTTGAACTCGGCTCCCCGATTTCTGATTTCGAGCCGATATCCAATGCACCACAACGCACATCCATATTTAACAGTATATGTTTAGAAAATTATTTGCTGCCTCGATACACTATATATATATATATATATATATATATATATAAATGATAACAATATATACATTCACTATTCCTTGATATTTCTGAGATGAGGTAGTATTTACACTATTTACATTATTCAGACTATTGTTCTCATCTTTGTTTGTACAATATTTCAGTCACTGTACACTCCGGCCTTCTTCAGGTGCTAGGAATTTCGAACTGAACTGGTACAAATGCCAACAAAGATGAGGAAAATAGTCTGAATAATGTAAATAGTGTACAATATATACATTTTTATATATCCAGAACAATTTTGGGAGAAAGATATACGATACAGTGGAAAAAAAGATGAAACATGTCACATAAAATTTTCTTTGACTTTGTCATACATCTTTCCTCCATAAATAAATAAATATATATATATATATATATATAGTAATTATTATTATAATTGCATACAACAACTCGATACCTATAAAGTTTTGATACTAAAACATGATCATCATCAAACAGTAAAACCGGTTTAAACCTGATGATGCTGTTTTACCACCGAAACTTTATAGGTATTGAGTTGCAGTATGCAATTATTATGATAATAATAATAATTATGATATGTTTATGCTCTACTTTTGTTGTGTACTTTTTAAAGTAAATATCTATCCGTAAATTATACTTCCATTAGATACAGTTACTCATTTTATATATAAATATATATTTAATTTGTAAACAAGTTGTTATGCAACACAGGTTTCTACCTGTTGTTCGACAATATAATTGTATTAAACACATTTTGATACAACTGTGTACTGTTCTAATTTGATTATGACTAAAAACTTAAAAATTAAATAATTATATATATATATATATATATATATAAATGAATAAGAACAAAGAAAATAATTGCAACATTCAAAACATTAATTTAAAACGGTGCTCAATATAAAAATAGAGCAATGAATATTTATTATTACTTTAGAACAGGTACAAAATACTACAAAATTGTACATTTTTGTTTAACATTGAAAGAACAATGTCTCATCAGGTACTTAATAATGATATTAATAAACGTTTTACTGGTGGCCCCCACCACTAGAATTTACTTGTGCAACCAGACTGGCAACAAGGTCCCACCCACTTACAGTTAAATCAACCAAACACAGCCATCAATTCTACTCCAGCAGCTTCTTTTCCTGCACTTTGTGCCTGTGGAACTCCCTTCCGTTTACTTGCTTTTCTGACGGCTACAATCTCCAGATTTTTAAATGCAAGGTCAATACCCATCTCTTATCTGCTTGACTCCAGTCCTTTCTATATCACCTTGTATATCTTGTTCTATTTTGTTCTTTTTTCTCTCTGCCATAGCAACTGTCATCACACCTGTGTTTCCATCCTTTCTTGCCCTTTCTCTGACACCCACTTTTAACTGATCGGCCTTTCTCTTCACTCTCCTCTTGTCTAAATTTTTGCTCTTATGTATCCCCCTGTGCATTAGTGGCAGTACTGCATTGCTTGGGGTGAAACAATTACAAAAAATAAATAACCTAAAAGTGTTATTGAAAAAAAAATTTTTATTAATTTTCTTTTCAATATAAAACATTTAAGTAATAAATATTTGTCTGATTGAAAAATCAAAAAAATTACCTGTTTCAATACAAACTGCTTTGTATACATTATGATACAAGACTGAGCAGTATTTCAAGTATCAGAAAAACCTGTATTTAAAGACACTATTCAATTTAGGCTTGGTCATTGACACACGGCTCGGAACTAGAAGTCAGTGTAGCTGAGTTGAAATTCCATTTAAATTCCTTGCATTCACTTACACGCAAATACCCTTGGGAAAGGTATTAATCCGTCTCTTCCCTCCAGTTATAGATTAAAGAACAGGACAGATTGAGTTCTATAGCCTTAGCTGGCAACCAGTCTACTGCAGAAAGTAATGGCAACCTACTGCAGGAATATTATTTGTCCAGTCAGTCATGTCTTTTTCAAGACATGATCACCTAAGCATGTATCATGTATGGCACTTAACTGACTGACATTGACACACACACACACACAATTTGAGAGAAGCACTCTGGATTTCAAAGAATTACCTAAAACTTGAAAGTTAGATACTTTTTCCAAGCCAATTTCCAGCCTACTTCAAACCAGTGGACTGCTGTCTGTTCAGAAGAATTTCATTATATCTTCAATAATAAAAATATTAATATTTGCCTAATCTTCATTGCTGGATAATGGTAAAATTACAGATGCCACATTTTAAATTTTAGTTAACTCCTCCAAAAATTTGAACACCTTGCATTAATAGTTTAACTAGGTTCAGTATTCTAGCTTAGTAGGAGTTAATCCAAAAAAAGCATGATACTTAAAAATTATTCAGTTCACAGGATGACCTAAAATTGTTTGCCTATAGTGTGTGTAAAATAGAAAATTCTGGAAAAAACAAGAATCTGTAAATTATTTTATGACATCTGCCCTTTGTGCCTAAATGAAAAGCTGCAGATTATGAGGTTCCCTAAAAATGAAGTACTATTAAACCATAGAAATGAATTGACAGTATTATGTAAACGCCATAAATATTTCTGTTTAAAATTTAATTATGAGGTTCATTTATAACTTATGCTCTAATATTACTTAAGTATTTTATTAAAATTAATGACTCATACAATACTTAATTGGTTTTCATAACTCTAATATACTTTAGTATACCATAGTTACTTAATTCTAATTTTAACCTAAACAACCTTTTAACAGATGAAGTAGTACAAAATTAAATTTTAAAAAACCTAAAATCCAACCTGTTGTTAAAACTATTATCTACTCATTCAAATAATGTACATTCTTAATATGTATCTTATCCAGACAAAATAAAAAAGTCTCATGTTGTGACATTAAGCAACTATGCTTTCCATGCAATCCAAATGTTGAACTTCATAGTTCAATGTAATTCCCACTTTTGACTGAGTAATACTGACACACCCACAATTATATTAACTTCTTCCAAGCACCCCTCCTTAATTTTCTAAATAACCATGAATTCATCTTAGATTTGCTAAAATAAATCCTTTTCACCAATTATTTTTAAAATATCACCTGAAGAAGAAGAAGAATATTGTTCTGAAACATGAAAAGTTTTTGTGTAGGGATATAATGCATTAATAAAACATTGTAATAAAAAAATTTACATATATATATATATATAATTCATGCACTTAGAAACTGCCTATCACCATGGAGGTGATAATTTTTATATTCTCAATATTAATTACTTTGTATACTCTATATCCAACATTGAGAATTCCCTATGCATAGATACAGAAAGATTTAAGCACACACACAAACATATATATAGTTTGATTGAAAAAAAAACAGTGGAAAATGGTTCACACCAAAGAAAAATTTAATAGAAATAACTTGTACAAAGAATTTTGTTGGTCTTCAACCAGACTCTCATGAATTTAAAATTTACTGCCTAAATTCAATGCCATATTTACCTACACACATCTCCCTTACACACACACACACACACATATATATATATATATATATGCATATGCACACAGTTTTCTATAGGCTTCTAGAAAATTATATTGTCAAATTTCCTTCTCAGAAGACAAAAATTCCATTATAATGTCCAGAAAAATGTCAACACCTGTTAATATTATTATATAACTCCAATTGTGGCAAAATATGGTACCAACAGCTCTGGCTACAGAATAGCGAAAGAAACTCCTTCTCTCCCACAGAAAATTGATCAAAAATATTTTTGGTGAAATATGACTTAATATTTTTGTTTTTCATGGTACTCTGTAAATAAAGTCAACAGAAAAAGCAAGTAAATCTTTTACTTCTTAGAACAATTCAGCATCAGAACAGTAAATTGCCAAAACAAGTATCTTCAAGCACCCCTATTTCGTTCTCTTCAAAGAGAAAGACTTTTTTTTTTAATCATCTCACCCCAAGCAAGGCATTCCACTGCCACTATTGCGCATGGGGCTACATAGGGGAAGGTAAAGAGAAGGAGTGGTTAGACATACGGAATGTCAGGAGGAAGGTGACAGATGAGTAAGGATAGCGAGGATGAGGGTTTGGCAGATGGGAAGAGTGCTTGATAGAATGGGAGCAGGTTAGTGTGTTAGGAGGTGTCTATTGACCTTACATTTAAACTCCTGGAGATTGTAGCCGTCGGTGAAGCAATTGTTTGAAAGAGAATTCCACAGTCGGGAAGTGCGAGGAAAGAAACTGCTGGAGTAGAAGTTACGGCTGCATTTTATCGGTTTCACTGTAAAAGGGTGGGATCTAGTTGCTAATCTAGCATCTCGTGCAAATTCGTATTTAGGGGGCACCAGTGATCTAAGTTCATCGGAGCAGAAGCCGTGAAAGTATTTATAGAAGAGACACAGGGAAGCCACGTCACGCCGGTGGGAGAGAGAATGCAGGCGGTCTGCCAAGTTGGTATCTATCACATTACAGACCCTCCTCTGAACCTTATCGAGAAGCCCGAGGAAGATTCATGCTTTAATCATCAGCTCATCATATTTACAGAAGAATTTTTGTATTTCATGAATCATTTAATACATACGGCTAACTATAAATGAACTTAAGGCATAAATTCTTGACAACTCACAATTCTGATAAAGGAAAATATGATGAGACTGGTTTAATACTTGTTTTGAGACTTTGAAGGTTTTGCAATATTGTAAGTAACCAAGCAAAAGAAAACTGTTATTTCTGTTGAACTTGATCATTTGGTAACATTCATGACTGTTCGTTTTATAAGACAAGGAATATATATTGAACAAAGAAAATAGGCATACTTCTGATCAGCAGATACAAATTATTAAAGATTAGTATAAATCACTATTTACATTATTCAGACTATTGTCCTCATCTTGGTTACCATTTGTATGATGTTTCAGCCATTGTATGCTCTAGCCTTCTTCAGGTGCTAGAAATTTTGAACCAAACTCTTTATTGGGGTATATCATTCTCATTCTTTGTGTAAAGCCTCTTTTGGTAATCATGAGTTATCTCCCTCTAACCCAACACTTTAAGTTACTTGTTCAATACTGCTGTAGCCTGGTATTCAACTTAAAACTTTTTGAGTCAAGTCACTGGAACTAACCAACGTCTTTATCCACTGGGCCAAGTGTCCTTAAGAACGACAGTCTGAATGATGTAAATAGTGTAAATACTACCTCATCTCAGAAATATAGACAAATACTATAACTGAGTATTGCATTATAATCTATTTTTTTTCTGTGCTGTGTCTCTTCAGGATGAAAGCAATCATGGAATTTTACTTGCTCTTATCCCTTGTTGTTAACATTTCCCCTCTTGATATCTCACCCAAACCCTATTTTGCCATCCACTTGCTTAGCCCATCAAGTATGTCCCCTGCTGCTTTCCGCTGGTTCCCTTTCCTTTTATCCATCCTGTGAGTATTAGATTGTCTAGGCCCTTTTTCCTCATTATGCATCCCAGAAATCTCAGCTATCTCTTTGTGGAGCTAAGTATAAGCTACCTTTTTATTGCTATTATTCCTGGGTCCTTTGTGAATAAGTGTTGCTTAGAACAGTGTAAATAATGTGAATACTACCTCATCTCAGAAGTATAAACAATTACTTAACTTTTCCAGTGTTCTAACATTTATCTATTTGGTAAGAGTAAGGGTGATCAAAAATTGAGGTCACATGGCCCATAGGATATAGGTGTTGGTTAAATTGAAGTGTTCAGTTTAAAATTTCTAACACCTGAAAAAGGCCGACGTGTACAATGGCTGAAATGTTATAAACATGGCAATAAAGATAAGGAAAAAAAATTGAAATATTAAACCAATTTCAGAAAGTAATGAAGCAAGAAAAAAAAACAATTTTGTTTACACCTACATTCCTATTATTTACTGATAAAACCAAAATTAACTGAACGCTGGTTTTTTTGTTGTCTAAAATAAGTCTTTTGCAGCAAGTTGCATACTCTATAGAATTTTCTACAAGAATGCTGTCAAAGTAAGTTAGAGCACAATGACCAGCATATTAAGAATGGCAAAACCAAAAACAGTGGAAAGACAAATCTAATGAAACATTCACCTGCAACTGTAGAAAACCAGGTTTTAACCTCTCAATGGACAATGTTTGACTAGCAATACTGTATATAAGGCCAAAGTTGAAGGATTTCTCACCATGAATTATATCTGCTCTACAGTCCATATTAAAAAAAAAAAAAAAGTATAAAAAAATAAACATTTCTTTAGCTTAAAAATGTAGCAACTGCACACTCTATCTAGATGTACTGTGAAAAATTGGAGAGGAACAGAAAATTTATCAGGTACAGTGAAACATAAAAAAAGAAAAAGAATGATTTTGTTTATTATATAAAAAATAGTTGGTAATTTTTATGTTCTAAAACCCCAGTTTATTGTTTGATAAAAGATCAGAAAATACTGTCAGGGTGTATACTTGCCAAAAATATTGGCTGGCAAATATGGAACCAGGCCAATAAAAGAAAACAGCTTGTTCATCATATTTAAGCAGATAAGCTCTTTTTCACATATATAGGTTGTTTGGGGTTTAGGAGAGTGAGATTAATATTAAACTGGCTCTTACCAGTTCTTTTGTTTGGAGCTTTTTTTTTTTTTTTTTTTTATTTTGGTTGATGTACTATACTGCTTCAAGAATTTTGTGGAACATTTGCAGATAAAAGAAAAATTTGGTTCACCTCAAATTATTTAGTTTTTTTTAAATTTACTGTTGTCTTTATTTCGGAGGCGAGGGAAATGAAGAAAAAGCTTATACTAAACATGAGAGACAGATGTGGTTTCTGGGACATGTAATGAGAAAGGACTTGGAGAATTTAATATTCACAGGACATATATATATATAGAGAGAGAAAGAGAGAGAGTTGGGAAAGCAGTGTGAGTGATAGGCCTGAGCAAGTAAATGGCAGAGCGGAGTTTGGGGGAGAGATACCAAGAGAAAAAATTTTGAGAGTGACTAGAAACAAAGCTAAGTGGGAGTTCATGATCATCTACATCCTGAAGGGGCTCAGCACATGATGAAGAAGCAGCAGCAGCTTGATACTGGGGTTGAGATAATGTTGATCAGTGGAAAGTGTTTGTCACTTTAACTGAGCAGGTTCATGCTGACTTAACACTCACAGACGCTTATAGTACAACTGTGTAAATTTTCAAGAAAATCAATTCAGCTGTTTCGGAGTCTATAGATAACAGACACACACAAAGTTTCATTTATAAATAAGTTTAGATAGATTCATTTATATATATATATATATATATATATATGACTTTTTTAAATAAATTATAAAGTGAAGATAATATTCTATCATTTATGCTGATCTCTTTTTTTTAATCAAATATTAACATTAATGTTCCAATAGTTTTTAGAGTCTGTTCTTAGGTTCTTTAAATTAGAAATTCCTGATATTTTGATTGGTTACCACTGACAATGTAACAGTATCTCTCTGATTAAGGGGGTTTGTCTAGTTTTGAACCTTTTAAAACTCTTCAACTTGAAATCAACATCATCACTTGATGAGATACAGTTCCTTTCAAAACAAAATTGCTACTTTTGTAGTGAGATTATAACATATTTATGTTTAAATTCTAAATAAATATTTGTTTAGTAGTAAAAAAAGATATTAGTCCTACAATGGAAATATATAAATTACCATCATATCATATCATATACAAGATGCAAAATGATAAAAGGAATACATGGCTTGTCATAGCATTTTCCTCAAATATCTGCTTCATTTGGTTATTAAAGTTAAAGAGAAAATTTGATAACTATTTCAAGTGGTGGCAAAAACACCACTTTTGGTGCATATTGGTAGTTTTCATAATTATTTAACTATTTTTTAATAATCTCACTTTTTCTTTCTTAATTGCAAATTATTATCTGTATTTTAAAATAATTTTATTAACTTTTAATTTTTCTTTTATGAATTATTATTTTACTTTCAAATTTCTACATAATCTTTAGACTTGCAAACTTCTTAGTGAATCTAGTTGTGATATAGTTAAGCAGAATTTGGTATCATAACCCACTTGATGTCCATTCTGTAAATTTATTCAGTTGTCTGCAAAATATATGGTGCACTCTCTGCTACTTTGCTAATTCTAGTCTTGAGCAATCAGATTGTTCCGGCCACTGTTAGCTAATTGCAAGGTAAGAGACATTTTGAAAGTTGCTAGCTTGCATAATCAAGAAACTGCTGCTCTTCTCGGATGAATCTTGCTGTACGTGCAAGTATTTACTGATTACTTACACCCTGTCAATTGATTCTTTTCTGATCAAGAAAAACGTGTGTATTTGTTCTTAGCTTAGTCTGACACAATGCAAAAATGGTGGGGGATGTATGGTCCAGATGAAATATTTTATATTCTTTTCTCAGATCAATGATTAAAAACGGCTTTGGGCAAGTTGAAGCCTGAAAGTCTTTGAGCCTTGTGGAATAGTGTAGCAGAATCGCAAAGAACTCTACCAAATAACAGAAATGATATCACTTGAGTACTTTTATTTAACATTAACAACAGCAATTAAAATGTATATCACATGACTTGAAGAGAAAGTAATAATATAATTGAGATGTTGACATTCCACACTACTTCAAATAAAAGGTTAGGAAAG
This sequence comes from Ascarosepion bandense, assembly GCA_037127315.1. Lineage (NCBI taxonomy): Eukaryota > Metazoa > Mollusca > Cephalopoda > Sepiida > Sepiidae > Ascarosepion > Ascarosepion bandense. The sequence goes on from JBBBDQ010000729.1 coordinate 2,083,799, forward strand.
AAACCCCCATCAATGCTGTAAGGAGCAATAAAAGCTACAGGACTAGAGAAACCTGTTTTTGTGAAAAATTATTTGAAGAAAAAGAATTCATAAATTTAAAATCATGGTAGTTCAGGTTTTTTTAATCATTTCACCCCAAGCAAGGCATTCCACTGCCACTATTGTGCATGGGGTTATATAGGGGAAAGTGATGAGAAAGAGTGTTTAGATATCGGAAATGTCAGAAGGAGGGTGATAGATGGGTAAGGATACCGAGGCTGAGGGTTGGGTAGATGGGAAGAGTGTTTGAAAGAATGGATGCAAGTTAGTGTGTTAGGAGGTGTCTATTGACCTTACATTTAAACTCCTGAAGATTGTAGCCATCGGGGAAGCAATCATGTGGAAGGGAATTCCACAGTCGGGAAGTGCGAGAAAAGAAACTATTGGAGTAGAAATTGTGGTTACATTTTATCGGTTTCACTGTAAAAGGGTGGGATCTAGTTGCTAATCTAGTATCTCGTGCAAATTCGTATTTAGGGGGCACCAGTGATCTAAGTTCATCAGAGCAGAAGCCGTGAAAGTATTTATAGAAGAGACACAGGGAAGCCAAGTCGCACCAGTGAGAGAGAGACTGCAGCCGGTCTGCCAAGTTGGTATCGATCACATTACAGACTCTCCGTTGTATTTTGTCAAGAACCCCAAGGAGAATAGCAGGGGCACCCAACCAGATGTGGCAGCAGTATTCAATTTGTTCTATGAATATCAAATGTTTGCTCAAAAGGAAAAGTATAATTTTACCATCGGAGTAAAGTGTAGAAAACCTGTTTAATTTGAAAATAAATATTAGGTTTTTACTGAGACACAGGCTCTTATAGGAAATTTGAAAACTCTCTCAGCCACAAGGTCCATCAATAAAGAATTATTCTCAAGTTTATTTCTTTTTTTCTTCTATTTTTTAAACTGAATACATAATGTCCTGGATGTGCAGTTTTGTCTAATGGCTATCAGTAATTAGTGAGCAGACTTCAAATTTCATCCTAATCTGTTGCACTCATTTAGACTTTGGAAAAATATGAATTAATATTTTCTCTAACCAACAATAGCATCAAATAGCAGGGTAGACTGGGCCCTCTAACCTTGCTTGGAGTCTGTCTAGGAAAAGAAAAATATCATAGAGGTCTAAACTATGGAAAATGCAACAGAAAGCTGCTGTGTTTTTTGAAAGATAAAATGATGACTGTGGAAAGTTGTGATCACCTATATCCTGAAATTACATGATGTGTGCATTTAGTGTAGTTATCAGCACAGAAAACAAAATTGAAGAGCTGAGTTTCAATTCCAACATGGGTTTTTGCATTCACTTCTGCACAAATACTTTTGGGAAAGCTAGGAGTTCATTTTCTGTCTATACTGAGATGAGGTAGTATTCACACAATTTACTGCTGTAGCCTGGTAATGAACTCATGGCCCAGTGGATATAGACATTAGTTTTTTTTTCTAGTGACTTGACACAAAAAGTTGGGAGTTCAATACCAGGCTACAGCAGTGGTGAACAAGTAACTTAATAGACACAGGTTAAAGGAAGGTAACTCATGACTACCAAAAAAAGGCTTCGCACAAGGAATGAGAATGATATACCCCAGTGATCGTAATAAAGGGTTCAGTTTGAAATTCCTAGCACCTGAAGAAGGATAGTGTACAACAGCTGAAACGTCATACAAATGGCAACCAAGATGAGGACAATAGTCCAAATAATGTAATTCGTCTAGGAGTCCATAGACTAAACTCTGTACCCTAGCATAGCAGCCAGTCAAGAACTTTATCAATTCTTAATTCAAAACTGTAGAGAGGGCAAATAATCTCTTAACTTTGCAAGAAATCATGTTAATTCTCAGATAATACAGCAAAAGAATTGGTTGAGGTCTATGATTCCATGTACTGAAGAGATCTGGCAATAAAAACTACTGCTATACATAGCTTTTGATCATCTAATCTCTTCTAAAAGTTCCAAATGTTGTCTGTTTTCTTCTATGCCTTTTCTTTTTGTTTTTTGTTTGTTTGTTTTGAGGTTTAACGACCTATCAATCCTTATGGGATCATTTAAGGTCATAACCAGTGATTTTGGGTAAGGTTATTTTATTTTTACGTTTTTCTTTTTCACGATTCATTGGGATTTGTTTTTAAGAGCAGGGTCCCCAAGTCCTATCCTTGTTATTTAACCCATAACTGGAGGGAAGGGACGGATTAATACCTTTCCCAAGGGTACCAGTGCTTAAGTGAATGCAGGGTATTCAACTGGAATTCGAGCTCAGCTCAACAATTTCTCTTTCCGAGCCGATATCCACTGCACCACAACGCACATCCATCACTATACACTTACAGCACCTGGTATTCCCAAGCAGTCACCCATCTAAGTACTAACCAGGCACAACGTTGCTTAACTTTGGTGAGCGAGCGAGAACCGGTGTATTCAACATGATAGGCCATAGTACTTTTTGTTTTTTCAAAGTACTCGAATTTGTACTTTAAGATTAGCAAACTGTCATATCAGTTTAACAAAGTCCTCCAATTCTAACTGTTAATCTGTTCAGCAGTTATTTGTTTTACCAACTAATTCTTGTAAGTACCAAGTCTCTTAAGGATATAGTTGATCATGACCCTCCACTTCCCTCTATCTCTTGTAGCTCTAAACAACTTTTCTCTTGTTCTTTCTCCCAAACCCTACTCAACTAAAAACTTGCTTAAGCCCATCAAGTATGTCATGCATTGCTTTCTCCTGTCTCTCTTTCCCACTATCCATCCTGTCGGTATCAGATTCCCCAAGCCCACCTACCTCATTACATGTCACAGAAACTGCAGATGTTTCTTCCTGATGTAAAGCATAAGTTTGCTTTTAATTTCCATCCTCTCTTAAACTTCGACATTGCTATCATGTTCAGTCCATAGTATCCTCAGCATCTTTGTGTAGAATCACGTCAGTTGTTTCAAGTCTTCCTTCATCATTGATAAGATTGTCCAGCATTTGCTGCCATACAGGAGTACAGATATTATGTAACAGTTCAATACACTTTTCTTTGTTTCCAATGAAATTTTTCTGTCTCTTAATACTCTGCTTAGCTTTTGGAATACATCTTTGGCCATCCCAATACAGCTTCAGATTTCAGTAAGTCTTACTCTGTCAAGAATGGTAACTACTGCTATGTTTAGCAAATTCAAACGTCTTTCTACTTTGATACCGATGCTTATTTTTTCCTCTTCAATCTTGGCAAAATATTTGCCTTTTTTTGTTTTGTTTTCTAAATGAATTGTATACCGATATGTCAAAAGTAAAAAAAAAAAAATACTTACTTTTGTTAGGATTATTACATGTTAAGGAGATTAATGTTTTTTTTCTTGTATGTGCACAATTTCTATGAGGATAGCACCTGGCTCATACACGTGGGATGTATTTACATTTTTTCATTGGTAAGGTAAGTATGTGCAATGCAGTGGATAGTATCTTTGAATGAGAAATCAAAGAGCCGCGTTTGAATTTCAATTGAATTTGTTGTATTCGCTTATGCACAATTACTTTTGGGAAAGGTATGAATCTCTCTTTCTCCAGCTATGGGTTAAATAGAAGAAAATATTGGGTTGTATAGTTTTGGTTGGCTCCTAGTCTACTGCAGAAAGTAATGGCAACCTATTGCAGAAAAATTTTCTGTTTGGTCAGTCATGTCGCTTTCAAGATATGATCATCCAAGCATGTATCACGTATGGCAATAAACTGACAGAAGATAAATTAGTGCTAATTTAATTAACTAATTTGATGTATTTTTGTAACAATCCATGACTTCCATTTCCATGACTTAATCAACAACTGATGGTTGCCTAATTCCGTATTTCAGGAGACAAGTAACCGTCTTTAAAATGCTGTATCCCCAGTTATTGTTTCATTTCCTTCTGTTTCCCAAATTCTCTGAGCAGATTCAGTGACTTTGAGGTGAGTTTCAAAATAATGGTCTCAAAGTATCATTACATTTACCTAACATTTAAATATCTGGAACAAAAAATTACAGATAACTTTTATTAATAATGAAACGCAATAACAATTTTCATTATATAGTGGGTTAATCTTTTGAGGCATATTCTTTTGTCCTAAATAGAAATTGACTTTTGGAAGGAACAAACCTGTAGAAAATTTTAATATCTGAAATGATAAGAGAATCTTCAACGTATTCATATTCCTTTTGAGCAGCATTGTTGAATTATTTGGTTATTTGTCGATTGTTGTCAAGCCCTCAGGTGTCAGTGAAGTTCTGGACAAATTTTCAGCACTCTATACCCTCATCAGGTTGATGACTGAAGATTGGTGTGAAAAAAAAAGGTCTTAAAAAAATAAGTTAAAAAGAAAAAATTGCCAAGAGTAACTATTATAATGTATATATGGTATATGAATAAATGTATATAGATGACCCCCCCTCTCCCACTCTTGACAGTTTTTTTAACACCAATTTTAACACTTATTATTTTTTAAGATCTATTATTTTAATTTTTTTATTTATTTATTTTTTTAACAACAATCTTGCTATAAATACTGTGAACTATAAATAGCTATAAATACTGTGAACTATAAATAGCTATAAATACTGTGAACTATAAATAGCTATAAATACTGTGAACTATAAATAGCTATAAATACTGTGAACTATAAATAGCTATAAATACTGTGAACTATAAATAGCTATAAATACTGTGAACTATAAATAGCTATAAATACTGTGAACTATAAATAGCTATAAATACTGTGAACTATAAATAGCTATAAATACTGTGAACTATAAATAGCTATAAATACTGTGAACTATAAATAGCTATAAATACTGTGAACTATAAATAGCTATAAATACTGTGAACTATAAATAGCTATAAATACTGTGAACTATAAATAGCTATAAATACTGTGAACTATAAATAGCTATAAATACTGTGAACTATAAATAGCTATAAATACTGTGAACTATAAATAGCTATAAATACTGTGAACTATAAATAGCTATAAATACTGTGAACTATAAATAATGCTATAAATACTGTGAACTATAAATAGCTATAAATAATGCTATAAATACGGTGAACTATAGCTATAAATAATGCTATAAATACGGTGAACTATAGCTATAAATAATGCTATAAATACGGTGAACTATAGCTATAAATAATGCTATAAATACGGTGAACTATAGCTATAAATAATGCTATAAATACGGTGAACTATAGCTATAAATAATGCTATAAATACGGTGAACTATAGCTATAAATAATGCTATAAATACGGTGAACTATAGCTATAAATAATGCTATAAATACGGTGAACTATAAATAGCTATAAATAATGCTATAAATACGGTGAACTATAAATAGCTATAAATAATGCTATAAATACGGTGAACTATAAATAGCTATAAATAATGCTATAAATACGGTGAACTATAAATAGCTATAAATAATGCTATAAATACGGTGAACTATAAATAGCTATAAATACGGTGAACTATAAATAGCTATAAATAATGCTATAAATACGGTGAACTATAAATAGCTATAAATAATGCTATAAATACGGTGAACTATAACTTAAGAACTTAGTCATCGATCTGACGAGGGTGTAGAGCACTGAAAATTCATTTACAACTTCACTGACAGCTAAGGGCTCAACAACAATTGACAAATAACCAAATGATCAGCAAATATTTTATTCCTGGAATATAATAATTATGGCACAGAAAATTTATTTAAAAATGTAATTAGGCTGCTGTACTAAATAAATATTCTGCTGGGGGGGGTGGATATTGAAGAAAATAATTTGTGTTGGAACTTGTATTTGGTATACAAGTGCATATAAGTATGTTTTTGAATAAGTCTGTGAAAAATAAAGAATAATTTTGTTATGACTTAATATTTATTCCAAGACATGTTCAGACTACTGGACTCATTTTTTGTTTTGTTTTTGGTGTTAGCAAAATGTTTCAATCAATCCATTCTTTGTCTGCCTTTTATAATTTTGAGAAGAGTCATTAGAATTCCAAGACATGTTGTGACTCTTGAAGTCATTCTTTGTTTTGTTTTTGGTATTAGCACAATGTTTCACTCAATCCATTCTATGGCTTTCTTAATGTCGGAACAATGTTAAGAAAGTTCTGTATAGCCATTTCTGGTGGACATAAAAGAAATAGTGTCTGATATATCAACCAGCTCAGCACTTTGTCAAATGGTAATGGTAGTATTCCTCATTTCCTTTATAAGGAAGCATTCATTAACTGAGAAGATTATTCTCTTAAAAATTGTTTTAATAGAAAGATTTCAGAAATTTTCTCTGACAATTGTACTTGGTGTTGGAGGAAATTTGTAAAATCATTCTACTAAAACAGATTTTCCAGAGAATAATCTGAAGTGTTATTACTTTCTCTAACAGTGATGAGGCTTTCTTTTGTTTTTAAGTAAGGTGGAACATCAGAATGACAAAATTGCAGGTAAAACAGTTTCACGTGTATGTCAGCTTGGAATTAGTGATTCTGTTTATAGGCAGAAATATATTCAGTTCTTTCCCTAGTTCACCTCATTAGCCTGATTTAGACACTATTATACCGAGGTAACCCATTAAGTGCAACAGGAGTAATTCAGTAGCTGCTGTCTTAATGTGGTACAGGTACACCACAGAATTTCTGGAAATTGATGGTCTGGGAAAAATTTCATGCAGGAATTTGAATCTCATGTGATTGCTAATCAAATTCACTGGGTGCCCACCAGGTAGTGTTGGTCCTGGATATGACAACTGCATCTGGTAACAAGGCCTCTGATTGGAGGTTATGAGAAGCATGAAACTATTGCTTAATTGGTCCCAGGACCCCTTGACTCAGGGTAGTAGCAACTGTTAGGTTCCCAGCTATGGGCAAATAGTTTGTTCATAAACTGGGGTCAAAACACTATTAAAGTATAAAAATAGATTTTATAACAAGAATTCCTGGAATTCATTTTTGAAGGAAAATAGAATATTACCGGCAATAAATTTTGGTAAAGAGAAGACATACCAGCAACACGTCTGATTCTCAACATAATCACTGTACTAAAATATGTCAAAAAAAAAAGCTGATCTACAAACCTATTTCTTAGAAAGAATATATATTCTATTCATACAAATCTATAGCAAAAATTTTGTCGGCATTAAATAACACATTGAGGTTGATAAACCATAAAACAAACCAAATATTATAATTCAGTATGAGTTTCTAACAATCAGTGATGCAGTAGAGACAAGAATGATAGATAATTTGTGGGTCAGAGGAATTGGTCCAAATGGGCAGACAATCTGGCCAGGTTTGGGTACCAAAGGTGATGGGAAATAAGTTGAATACTTGGAATAACTTTGATTTTTGGGATAATTCAGATTTTTTTGTTTTTAAATTTTCATTTAAATTGTTTTTTCAAAAAATACAAACAAAAGAAAATAAACATGACTTAGGAAACTTGGTTCCTGGAAAACCAAAAATTGTTCAAAAATATTTTAGAAAAATCTTCTTTTGTTTGAGAGATTTCAAAGCCTGATTAAATGGCTAAATCAGCATCACAGGTTATAAGGGTCATTTTTTGTTGAGCTGTGCCTGGAGAATTCACTGAAGCCAAGACCTTTTAGATGTCCCTTATTTTGGAAGAGTGAAACTTTTCATTAATCATAAATTACTTCCTTATTTTGAAATAAAAAAAAAATGGAAATGACCTTCGCTGATCAAATAGCTCCCAGACACGTAATAACTACAGTAAAGTTGTAACAGTTTGATTTCCTGACTGAAAGAAAGAACTTAATTTGCACCAATCACAATAAAATAAACTTTCATTATTCCTATGTCTGAGAAAATGATGGATATATTTATCAGAACAATGTTGAGTAATTGAACGGCAAAATTTGTCTGTACTTCTTAAATGAGGTAGTATTTACATTATTTGCACTATTCAGACTGTTGCCCTCATCTTTATTGCCATATTTATGATGTTTCAGCCATTGTATGCTCCAGTCTTCTTCAGATGCTAGAAATTTTGAACTAAATTCCTTATTTCAATCGCTGGGGTATAGCATTCTCATTCCATGTGCGATGCTATTTTTGGATAACTTATAGAGTTGAGTTAAAGGGAGACAACTACATGGCATCCGGAAGCAGCACTACACATGGAATGAGAAGGATATACCTCACGGACTGAAAAAAAGGGTTTGGTTAAAAATTCCTAGCACCTGAAGATGGCTGGAGCATACAATGACCAAAACATCATAAACATGGCAATAAAGATGAGGACAACAGCTCGAACAGCATAAATAATGTGAATGCTAAAATGAAAAGAAATTCTATGAAATGTGTTACGACCTCTAAAAGGATTTCATAAGATTAGATTTATTATACACTTTCTTGTGTATAATACAAGCCAATGTTACTGAAGGAAAAAACTATAAATGCAGTACTTTCTTCCTTTAATATCCTTTGAAAACCTTACTTTGGATTTTTCAAGGGAAGGTACTAAATAGACATACTTGGTAATAAAATTTAATATTTTTCTGCTTGATATGACTTTATCATATTTTATATACGAGGGTCATTCAATAAATAAGGTGAATTTTTCTAATACAGATAGCTTAGTTTGTTTTTTTTTTTAATGTAGTCTCCCAGCAGTGTCACACACTTTTCCCATCTGTGCACAAGCTTTCATATTCCCTCAGTGTAAAAATCTTCGGAGTGATGTCTCAGCCAATCACTCACAGCACTTTTGACTTTGTCATCACTTTCAAACTTCTTTAAACAATTTAGCCCACTTGTAGACATTTTTATGGCTGAAACATGTGGCACCATACACAGTTGACATTCTCCTATAAATTTCAACTGGTTTGCACTTTTCAGCAACCAAAAACTTGATAACTGACCTCTGTTCAATCCTGGAGCATGCTTCCTGGTCGGCCATCTTTGTTAATCTCCAAAAGTCTCAAAGTTTTTTTTAGAATCTGCAAGAAAAATTAAATACTTTTGAAAAAGAAGTAAAGGAAAAAAATTAAAATGTAAGCGTCTATCTGTATTAGAAGTCTTTATACGGAAAAATTCAGCTTATTTATTGAATGACCCTCATATTAAAAAAAACTACGAAAATAAAATATTGTCTTTTATTCAGACTAAAGAGAGCCAACTAAAAAAAAATTCAAAATTTAACAAACTTTATCTTGTGAGCAAAACTGAATGAATTTGCAATGTTTTTTCAGATTAGACATTCATTTCAGATGAGTAAAAATTTCTGAAAATGAGTACTTATGTATAATACAATCCCCTTCTTGCTTTTAAATTTTGTTTCTCGTATTTTGCACAAGTAAATGCTATGTATTTGGCAAAACAAATGTGAATGTTGGTTACACTCATGTCAGTCAGTTAAGTGCCATACATGATGCACGCTTGGGTGATCATGTTTCAAAAGACATGACTGACTGGGCAGAAGATTATCCAGCAGTATGTTGCCATTATTTTCTGTGGTAAACTGGTTGCCAGCCAAGGCTATAGAACTCAAACTGTCTTGTTATTTAACCCATAACTGGAGGGAAGACAGATTAATACCTTTTCCAAAGGTATTTGCATGTAAGTGAATACAAGGAATTCAACTGGAATTTAAACTCATCTCCCTGATTTCTCATTCCAAGCTGATATCCATTGCACCACAATGCACATCCCTTATGAACTTGGGTTCAATGTTAACATTTCTGATGTGTACTGTATCCAGATGCACAGCAAGGTCACTCCCATTCAGTTTCAAAATGATTTTTTTTTTGTGTGTTTTATCCCTGTTGTTTCTAAAAATATACAACGTTGTGTTGATGAAAGTTTAAGGAATGCGTATTAATGATGGAAAATGTCGTTATTCAGTGAAATGGCTAATACATGCTCCTACTTTGGAAATTTTTTGCTTTCCCCTTCAAATATTTCATTTCAATATTACATTGTATACAATATAATCTACATACATATTTAATACATGTCCAAATGAATAAGAAGGAAGAAAATGATTACATTAAAAACATTAATTTAAAACAGTGCTCAATATTAAAATAGAGCAATGAATATTTATTATTAATATGCTAGAACGTGTGAAGACTACAAAATTGTGTATTTTGTTTTGACATTGAAAGAACAATGTCTCACCAGGTAGTTAACAATGGTGGCAATAAACGTCTTTATTTAATTTCTTGGTTTTTTTAATAGAAACATTTATTAAATAAATGTTTTTATCTAATTTCCTTTTTTTAATAAAAACATTCATCATCTTTGTTTACTACCTGATGAGACATTGTTCTTTCAATGTTGAAACAATGTACAATTTTGTAGTAGTATAAATAACAAAACAATGCAATATATATATATAAATTAAAAAAGGATGAATTCAATGATGTTGGATGACCATTTCAATATGAAAATCACCACGGGGGATAACACATCACCTCAGCAACAGAAAAATCCTTTCAGAAACTGGAGAAAGACGAATTTTTCTCCAGTTTCTGAAAGGATTTTTCTGTTGCTGAGGTGATGTGCTATCCCCTGTGGGGATCTTCATATCGACATGGTCATTCAACATCATTGAATTAATCCTTTTTTAATTTATATTTGCTCCCTTCCTGTATCATTTTTTAATATTAAAATAAAATTTTAATATTAATTAGGATCAGGTTTTTGGAATTTACCTTCCTGCTTTTTCCGCTTGGATTAAAGTATCTGAATTAAAATATAAATATATATATATATATATGTACATTTGGAGGTGTGTTTATATATGTTTTTATATATATATATATATATATATATGTGTGTGTGTGTGCGTGCACGCCTGTTTTTATATAGATATATATATATATATGTCATCCACAGACAGATCTGTTTTGCTGTATCACAGCTCATCAGTACGGTTAGACTCCAATTGCTTTTAAACCAGGATTGAAACCCGACCAAATTGGTGTCAGTCGGTGATTCTACCTCTGGGCTATGGGCATTCGGTAGAAGAAGGCTATATATATATATATATATATATATATATATGTGTGTGCACGCATATGCGTGCATGTTTTTACATTTTTTTTTTTTTAATCATACCACCCCAAGCAAGGCAGTAACGCCACTGATGTACAGGGGGATACGTGAGAGTGAAAAGATTGGAAAAGAGAAAGCCAGAAACCACATCCTAAACAGGGAACAAGAGATGAGTCTCTACACCTGTACAATAGACGTGGGTGGAGTGTGAACCGGGCGAAAGTTTAGTCTATCTACTCCAATTGAAAAAAAAAAAAAAAAGTGAAAAGATTGGAAAAGAGAAAGCCGGAAACCACATCCTAAACAGGAAACAAGGGATAAACCTCTACACCTGTACAATAGACATGTGTATATATATATATATATATATATATATATATATGCATGTGACAAGCTTTCTTTCAAACGTCTTCCATTGAATATTGCCAGCAAGGATAATTTTTTACTGAGTTTTTCCAGCATTCTGGCTAGTGTTCATTTTGTAGAAGTTGAGGAATATAATTTCCTTTCCTTTCAAACATACACACCGTAATGGCGGCACTAGAGGGTGCCATCAGTGATGTCATCGCGAGGATCACTAGGGGGTTTCGGGTCTTTCAACATCATACCACCCTCACCGCGCCGACACGACCAGAGATGATCAGTTTCTGGCCCACCCTCGATAAGCACTTTTAGACACTGGAAAATTACATTTAGGCCTGGTACGAAACCTTGCAAATGCTTCTGATTGGCGACAGTCAGAGCCACTTTCCATTTAGAGGTGAACCGTACATGAGCTCGTCCAAAACATTAACTTAGACGCAGAATTTGGGGGAATTTTAGCTAACAATTTGGAACCTAGTCACTCTCTCTTTTGATCCATAATCAATTAGCTGTTCTTTCCACTGTTTCGGTTATGGACTTGAGTGCTTTCCTTTTTTTTAGTTTCACTATCCCAATATCTATTAAGGCTTTGCATAAGGACCTTGCTGCAAATCCTCTAGTCCCCACTTCTATAGGAGTGCAGCTAGCCCTCCAGCCTTTAACCCTGCAACTCTCCAGCAGTTCATCATATTTTAACTTCTTCCTTTCATGAGCTTCCTCTGCGTTTTCTTCCCAGTGGACCGTCAGTTCCCACAAGACTATCTTCTTCAATTTATGTGAGAAGAAAACTATATCTGGGCGAAGTTTTGTGATGGCAATTTGCTCTGGGAATTTCAATCTTGAGCCTATATCGGCTCTTAGTTCCCAGTCTGTTGCAGGAGATAGCAGGTTTGGATTTACCTTTCTATTTCGTGTGATTTTCACGCCCGCTTTGATAAATTTTATCTGCCTTGTGTCTGGGTTGTAAACATTCTCTTTGATAGCATTTTGAACTATTTTCACAATCTCTTTTAGGATTTCTTCATGGTGCCACCTGTAGCACCCATCAGCCAGTGCAGATTTACAGCTACTCAGGATATGTTTTAAGGTACCTTTGCGCCCACAAAGATGACAATTTGGCGATTGGGTTTTTTTACCATAATTGTAAGTTTGTGAGACTTGGCAGGGTGTCGTATACTGCCCGAATCAGAAATTTTAATCTGGAGTCACAGTGCCATATTTTGGACCATTTGATTTGGCGTTTCAACATAGGGCACCATTTGGTCCACGCCCCTTGCTGTCTCATCCCAACTTGGATTGCTATTCGTTTCTCTTCTTTGCCATTTCTGATTTCTTCCTGCAAAAGATGACTTTTCTTTTTTCCTTGCAGTTTGTCATATTTTTCTGAGGGGAAAAAAAAACCCCGAGGCCCGCGCGTCCAGTAGCTATGGTCCCTAGTATTGCCTTTTCTCGGATTCTTTCTTTTGCTGTATTCAGTTCTTTCGAGGCGTTCCATTTTCTACCTGTATAGACTGATATTCCTGCACCGGCTACTTTGGGATCTTTCGAGCACTCATACTGGATTGTGGCTCTCACTTTAGCTACTTTAAATTCTTCGTGTAGGGTTTTAAATGGGAGTTTCAGTGCATTTGTTTTCCTGTATAACGCTGCGCTGCATAGAGATTTTGGCAAACCTAATCACCTACGTAGTCGTGATGTTATGCTTCTTTCCATTAGTTCTACTGTGGAGGAAGTGAAATCATAGATAGTTACAGGCCAGAGTATTTTTGGAAGAATGACGTGTTGATAAATCCAAGCTTTATATCTGCCAGGTAAGCCAGACTTATCAACCCTGATTAACCACCCTTCTAGATTCTCCTTTGTTAATATTACGGATCTTGAATCTTTTAGGGTTTCATCAAACTGCTTCCCCAAGCTCTTTACTGGCTTTTAATGTATTGTAGGTATGTCATCTCCAAAGAGCTTAAATCTTTCGTTTTTCGAAAGCTTACCTTTCTTCATTACTAGGGAACGTGATTTGGAAGCGTTAAAACTCATTCTCGCCCAGTCGATGAGTTCTGATAAGCTAGGTAGTCCTATGTCGAGATCAATTGAAGGAGGATCTGGTGTAAGAAGTAGATAGTTTTTGCCAAGTTGTTGCTGCTGGTAGGGGTCACTTAAGGAGTCTTTGAGAAAAGCATTTATTTCCTCAGTGCTACTTTGTAGCGTTCCACTGCGGGTTTCACCCAGTAATGGTTTGGTAAATCCGAAAGGATTGGATATGAAGGCTGCCCTTCCGAGCTCTTTCTCTCCTCCTTCGGCGGTGCTATTCGGCTCTTCTTAATGCTTTTAAATCCGATCACATCGAGTCTCTTAGTTCTCTTAAGGCATCTTTTTCTTCAGGCTTTGCATTCTTATATTGTTTTTTAAGTGATTTTAATTCTGCTCTGTGTTTTTTTTATTCGATTTTCTCTTCGATTCATGGTGCTATTCGCCACTTTTTTTTTCTTCGCTGTTTCCAAATTGTTCTGCTCCAAAGCTCACAATTATTTTGGTCATAATTTCTAGTCGTTTATCAATGGAGCCTTTCAAAATCAATGTCAGGATCTCGCTGACGTCCAAATCAAAAGCTTGCCAAGAGTTTGTATCTGTTGCTGCAGATAACATTATAGTGTCCAGATTTTTACTGTATACTGCATTTTCAGTCACTTTTATACCCTTTTTTGAATGTTTGTTACAATGGTTTATAAAAGCATAGTATCACTACACAAAGATTTTTGTGTTTCGGGGCTACATTTGCTTCTCATCTGGTGATAAGTTGAAATGAAAAATAAATGGTGAAAATGATATATTTTTGGTAATATGATATGGAAGTGAATGTGGTGGGAGTTTAGTACAGCAGTTTGTAGCCATAGTTTTTTTGTTTTGTTTTTTTTTAATCATTTCACCCCGAGCAAGGCGGAAACGCCACTGATGTGCAGGGGGCTACATAAATGTAAAAAGATTAATTAGAAAAGAGTGAGAAGTACAAACTAATTAGAAAGGAACAATAGAAAGCTGAGAAAGCAGGTGCGATGACAGATACATAGGTGGAGAGAAAGGGAAGGTTATACGGGGGTGGGGAGAGAGCTAGAGTCCAGTGGTTAGTAGATGAGTATTGACTTTGCATTTAAATTTCTGGAGGTTGTAGCCATCAAGAAAGCAAGAATATGGGAGCGAGTTCCACAGGCGGGAAGTGTGAGAGAAGAAGCTGCAGGAGTAGAATTCTCATCTGCATTTGGCTAACCTGACTGTGAATGGGTGGGACCCAGTTGCCAGTGATACAGCCTTGGATTAGGAGAGGAGTGTTGAGTAGCTTAGTTTTGGACAGGTCACTTTTTAGTTTTGTCTGGGTAATTCTTACATTGGGATGTAAGGTTTTTAAAAAAAATAATTTGTAGAAAGGATTAGAAAGAAGTAAATTGATATTTTCAGTATCTTATTGAAATTTTATTCAAGCCTCCACATGTCCTCCATCATTATCAATACAAAGGGGAATATGATTTTGCAGTTCACTGATTTACAGTAATGCCTGAAATCACATTAGTTAAGCTTTCAAATCTTCTAATGAACTAGGTTTGGTTGTTTACACAATTGTTTTCACATGTCCCCATAAAAAAATCTAATGGAGTCAAATCTGGTGAATATAGAGGTCAATAAAATGGTTCATCCCTGCCAATCCATCTGTTAGGAAATTCCTGATTTAGAGACTAACACACAGAGCAAAGTGACAAGGAACTCCATCTTGTTGAAACACCATATTATCTTTCAAGTTTAATTGTCGAAGCTCGTTTTTTACCGATTATTTCTATCACAAATACAAATAAAGCTATAAATATTTTAAAGTGCTCACGAACTTTATGGACACCCTGTATATAAATATTTTTCTGGTATTAATATCAGTTAAGTGTCATATGTGATACATGCTTCGGGTGATCATATCTCAAAAGAGACATGACTGACTGGGCAGAAGATTATGCTGCAGTAGATTGCCATTGCTTTCTGCAGTAGACTGGTTGCCAGCCAAGGCTATAGAACCCAAAGTATCCAGTTATTTAACCTATAACTGGATGGAAGAGATAGATTAATACCTTTCCCAAGGGTATTTGTGCGTAAGTGAATGCAAGGAATTCAACTGGAATTTGAACTCAGTTCCCTGATTTGTTGTTCTGAGATGATATCCACTGCACGACAACGCACATTCGGTATTAATATAAGCTATTAGATGTATATTAATAAATATACATGTTATCTTATGTCTATATCATGACTCAGAGTTTTATGCACAATGCATTCAGCAGGTGTATATTATGAAGTGACCATTTCTAGATTTGAGTTCTTATTTTTAATTCTTGTTCTGCATGAAACGCCAAGCCATACTACAGACATTGGATAATATGTATTTTTTATTAACATATACACAGACACATCACTCACTCTCTCTTTCTGTCTCTCTCTCTACACACACACACACACACACACACACATATATATATATATATATATATATAAAGACAGGTTAAGTGGAAATGTGGGCCTATTTCAGGCGAACCATCATCAGCTTCCGTCTTGATTGTACAGAAGATTTTACACAAATACATGTAAAATTTTACACAGATTCACGGAAAATCTTCTGTACAATAAAGACAGAATCTAATGATGGTTTGCCTGAAATTGGCACATGTTTCTGCTTAACCATGGAATAACGTGTCTGTCTTAATCTTTACATATATTTGCTCTATATGTATTTACATAGATATATATTTAGAGCTCTCCTAGAGAGTTATCTTACCACTTTTTGTGCAGGATACTCCTTTGGATTCTTCTATATCTACACCGCATGTTGAGATATATATATATATATATATATATATATATATAATCTTGTTAAATATAAGAGACAATGAATGTCTATTAAGTTTAATCATGAGCCGTTCTAAACGTCGTATTTTGGCTTTAATTTCAATTGAAAATAAAGACAAAAATTCTCCAACATTTGGATAATTTTTTATTAAGTTGGTTCTAAGCTTTTGGCTCACATGTGCCATCTTCAGAGAGGTTACAAGGACGTTAACACAAAAATATCCACCATCAGCAACAATTTTATATTGTGTTGACATAAAACTACGCTAAGCAACAGCAACAGTTATCAAAAATAGCAAACACAGTTTGCAAATTTGTAATGTGGTTCTATGATGTCACACCGTATGTGAGCTCGAAATGATAACAGAACCATATATTAATATTAGAACCAATTTAATAAAAAATTATCCAAATGTTGGAGTATCTTTGTCTTTATTTTCAACTGAAATTAAAGCCAAAATATGATGCTTAGAACTGCTCACGATTAAACATAATAGACATTCATTGTCTCTTATATTTAACAATATATGTTTAGAAAATTATCTGCTGCCTCAATACACTAAATATATAAAGCACGCATGCACACACACATAAAGTATTGATTCGATTTTGACAATGATATGGAAATGTTTTGAGTAACATTATAAAGAAAAACATTCTTTCATAATGTGATAAATTCATAAGCTGAAGAAATGAAACTTGCTTGTATTTGAGATTATTTTTTTTGCCTCTCAACATCTTTTTCATTTATGTGACAGTAAAATACTCACTCCTACATACACGCCCTTGTGTGTGTGTGTTTTTATGTTCTCATAAACGTGTTTACTTTACTCCATGTGTTCTTTGCTTTATTCTCCTGAGTTTGTTTTTTTTTCCATTTTTATCTTTTTGTCTCCACCTAAGCAAATTCTTATTTCTCCTGCTTCAAATTCTGTTCTACCCTGCAACGACTTTACAAAATTTCATTTATCTGACTATTCTCAAGAGATTATTTAAGGACTGTCATGTTTTTCTGTAATTTCACTTGTTATCAGGTACCATGGAAATTTATTTTATTTTTTTAACCTTTCTAAATCTCTCTTAGGTGACATTTTGCATGGAAACCTTTTTTTTTATCCTAAATTAAATTTTCTTATTTGATGGCTATGCCCACTGGAATTTTTCTTTCTTTACTTTTAATCCCCTGGGGGTGTTAATTTCCAACTAAGAGAGGATTCTCTTTTGCTGGAATTTTCAATACTTCTTTTCTTTTTACCTTCTCTTGTGGAATCTAAGTGCATAATTTTATCTGCCTTGAAGAATTTAATACCTGGATAAGGAAATTATGACGATTTCTTTCTTTCTTTCTTTCTTTTATTATTATTAATCTGCTTTGTGCGTGGAAAGAGAATGCAAATATAGACATGGGTTTTATCTTTCCTCACCTCTCTTGATGTGATATCTTTCTTAACGACATTAGTGATAATCAATCTTCAGCTTCCTGTCTTTCATCATTACACAAGTCAAGGAGATTCACTTTTTATGTCCCTTCATAACTGATGATTATGGCTCTCCACTACTTCCTATCTTTTAGCGCTCTTTGCAGGATTTCTACTTTGTGTTCACTCTTTCTCTTTGTGATACTTGTCCGTTTATCTATTTACTCAAAGTTGTCAAATAGGTTCACTCTCTCTTTCTGACTGTCATGTCTCGCAGACTATGGTTCTCCACAACTTCCTAACGTTTTGTTTCATCAAGTTTTTCCATTTTGATTTTTCTCTCTTTGTTGTACTTGTTACACGTGTCAAGAAAATTCTCTTTTTATGAACCATGTCTCTTAGTGGTATTGATGATTATGGCTCTCCACAACTTTCTATCCTTTGTTGCTTCATCAAGACTTTCTACTTCTTTTTTTCTTTGTATTTACTTGTGCCTCCACCTAATTTTTTAAAAGTTCTCTAACTCATTCTATGTGCCATCTTCCTTCATGAAATTTGAGATCATGGTTCTCCACAGTTTCCTTCTTTTGATGATTTCAACAATTCTTGTTACTTTATGATTCATTTTATCTTTATGGTATTTGTTTCTTTATCCATTTACTTTTTCACTTTCTTTCCTGTTCTTTCATGATATTAGAAATCATAGCTCTCCACAACTTCCTACATTTTGTTCCCCTTATCAACTCTACCTATTTGATAGCCTATTTGTGATACTTGTTCTGCTATCTATCTGTCAAGTCAGTTATCCAATTCACCTTTCGGATTCTTTTATCTTGTACCATTTTTTTTTATAATCATTTCACTCCCAGCAAGGCAGGGTTGCCACTGGTGCACAGGGGATTACAATGAGAGAAAATACAGGAAATTCCAGGGGAAAGGATTAGAGAAAGATGGGATTTAGGGGAGGGTAGATGACAATTGATGATACATTAAAATTTTTGGAGATTCTAGCTCTCAGGAAAACAATTACATGGAAAAAAATTACACAGGCAGGAAGGGCAAGAAAAGAAATTGTTAGAGTAGAAGTAGTGTTTACATTTAACTATTTTGACGGTAAAAAGGTGGAACTTTGATGCCAATCTAGTAGTTCAAGTAAATTCATGTGGTCAAAGTACCAGGAGCAAACGCTTGTTAGAGCAGCAGGAACCATGAAAATGTTTGACAAAAAGACAGAGGGAAGCCACAAAGAAGCAAGAAAGTGACTAAAGGTAAGATGCCAAGTTAGAATCGATTATGTTGCAGAGAGTCCTTTGGATTTTGTCAGGAAACACATGATGAATAGCAGGAGCATTGGATCAGATATGGTAACAGTATTCATGTGGTGATACTGAGCAAAAGCAAGGAACCAGATGTTTGCTCTCTCACGACAAAAAGGTAAATGTCCAAAAGTCGTCTCTGCACATCCAGGTTCGTGCAAATGTTCCAGTTGAAAAATAAAAACTAATGAAATATCAAATTTTCATTTCGCAAGCCTACACAAATTTTATTTATAAGCCAATGGGAAGCCCAAAATCAAATACAAGTGTGAAATCCCAAACAAGCTGCTTTGATCCAAAAAGTCGAAATAAAAAGTCGAGAGAGCACCCAGGAGATAGACGAGCATGATTAGTATTTCCCATGACCAAGTCAAGCAGCTACATTCACCTCCCTTCACCTCTCCTTACCTTCTTCACTGTCTCAAAACTACTTACTGACCTAAGGAGAGACTACATCAAAGACATTCCTCACTTATAATGCACCCACATTTTTAAGCCTTAAATCTCCTTCAGCTTATTATTTGCCATCAACATTTTAACCTCTGTTGGACTTATATTCAAGTATTACTGTAATTGTAAAAACATTAATTGATATGTGTATATATAAAAATGTTATTTTTCTACTCAAATTGCTTTTCTTGATTTTATAATCATTTTATGACTTATTGTGGGCTATCTACAACAAGGCCAAATTCCGTTAACCTGCAACAGTATACAATTACACTTCACTAGAACGGACTCCCATGACAACTAGAAAAGGAACAGAAAAGCAACCTATTATATTCAATGAACAGACAAATGGTAGATAGATTCTGTTGAGAAAAACTTCCTGGCTCAACAGTGTGACCCAACTTATCTAGTAGTAAATCCCCAATATGTACCAGCTGTCAAAAAAGATTAGTTATCAAACATATACTTTTAGAGGGTGAAAGAACAAGTAGTTTGAAAAAACTATTTATGAAAACAAGACCAAGCAGGATACTTGAATTCTTAAAAGAAATTGTAATGTACTCAAAAATATGACTGATTGAATACTATCTCACACACACACACACACACACACACACACACACAGATATATGTATTTCTATCTACCAACTTGCTATATATGCCAAAATTTGGTCCTAACAAATGTGGGTTTACAAATCTTCTTTCTTCTCTTTTTTTTTTTTTTCCCAATCTTTCACTTTTTTTCTTTCCTCTTTTTTTGTTCTCAATTCGAGTAGATAGACTTAACTATTGGCCGGTTTTACACTCCACCCACGTCTTTTGAACAGGTTAAGAGGCTCATCCCTTGTTTCCTGTTTATGATGTCGTTCCCGGCTTTCTCTTTTCCAATCATTTTACTCTTAAGTAGCCCCATGCGCATCAGTGGTATTACCGCCTTGCTTGGGGTGATATGATTATAAAAAAAAAAAAACATATACATATAATGTATGTAGGCTAGATTTGGCTTCAGATAATCCGTGGTGGTTAGTATGCTATAAAACCTAAACAGCCAAATTAAATATAGACATTTTTATAAAATATTTTATTAATTTAAAATGTCGTAAATATATAAATTCATTAAATGTGTGAATTTGTCAAAATATGTTATTTGTTAAATATACAAACTTATTGAAATTGTTCTTAACTTTTTGTTCAATTTTTAATAATTCAATTCAGCATTAAATGACCCAAGTTGGGTTGATAAACCGTAATACAAAACAAAGCAAACCTAGTAGTAGATGTAGCTGTAGATTCAATGAAGTCATTCCCCTTCAAGTCAGTTGGGGAGTTGATTTTCTAAGCAAGGCCGAAAGTATGGCGTACCCGATGAGGATTGAACTCGCAACTCAGTTGTAATATGTTCTAACAAGACAAGCTTGCTAATCATTTGTCATTTAGATGCAAGTGTCAACACAAGAAAGAGGTGTTGTGTAGAAAGAAATGTCAACAGACACGTGTGGTTGAACGCTGATCGCTAGATAACAAAATAAAACCATAAGAAAGAATTATTTCATTGGGGATCACATGACCACAATAATAGCCTATATTAAGCACCAGAGAGAATTCTGGGTGAATCAATCGGATTACGAGTAGCAGCAGCAGTAGTCATACTAGTTACAGCGGAGTAGCAGAGTTCAGTGTTCACAGTGTGATATTGCTATTTAATACTTGAAGATTCTTTAGGAGGACTCCTAAGAGAGGATACTACATATTATCAGGAGAAACTTCTTAATACAGTCCTATTTGTGTATCTCACAAATAACTAGATTCATTTAATCTTTTTTGCCTTGATAAAATCCATCACAGGGTGAAACACGTAGGCAACAAAAATATAGTTTTTCTCTTTTCTTCTTTATTTAACCATACTGTTCTTAATTCATGGATTATAACTGAGTGTACTTTTACATATACATGCACACACTGGAAAGAATACCTCTCATATTTTATCCATATCAGATAGATGCACAATAACAGTGTTGAATAAAAAAAGATTAGTCTGTAATTTTTTCTGTTGTCACAAAGAATCTGTGTATCTTCGCAAGCAATGAACAAAACACTGTCCACTACAGTCAAGTAAACATTCCCCAAACTCAATTTTTATTACACATTGTCATTGTATTAAAGTAATATTTACCACTTAGCTGTGCTCATATCCACTGTTTGATTTATATAAGTATTCAGTAAGCACCAATAAATGTTAGTCGATGTAATTTTTTAATATGGTAAACTTCAATAAAAATTTTACTTCATATACATTTTTTTTTAATCAGACTAGCAGTATAGCTCGGCATTGCTCAGGTGTAATGAAAGCTTTAAAACTAATCCATGGTCCTGGAGTTCAGACTCTTTGGACATTGACATGAAAGACTAAAAAGCAATAGTTGTTCCAAGTTGAAGCAAAACCATTGATTGAAAGAAAAATGAATGGATGTAAGTCAAATTTTGATTTCCTGGTATCTATATCAAATAAGTTTTTTTTTTTGTTGTAAACTGAATTTTGAAGACTAAATAAGTCCTCTGAGCAAATGGTATCATGGCTGAGACTAAGAACTACAATTATACTTACTTAGAGCCAAACCCGAAGCAAAAACTAAAATAAAAGGGCTGAAAAAAATAGACATACAGGCATATAAACAGACACACACACACACAAACATCTTGCCTTTTATATACACACACACACACACACACACATATATATATATATATATATATATATATATATATATATCCGAGTGAGTATAGAATGAGGAGAGAAAAAAGAAAAATTTTTTTCCGTCCAAAACATTAATTTAAAACAGTGCTGGATATATGGTGTATAGAGCAGTGAATATTTATTACAAATTATGTTTTAGAACATGTACATAATTTCTTCTATATATGTCCTCTTCCCTACAATCATATGTTTGTTTCAGTGTTTGGATTTAAACACTTCCTCAGGGGAAATAAAGGTTTGGAATCATTCTCTGTTTATATTTGGTTCGTTGTTGTTGTGGGGGTTGTTTGGGGTTATTGGTAATTAAGTGAATGTCTCATTTTGATCGTTAGACTTTGATCCTAGACACAGGATCAAAGTAAATGCATGAATTAGGTCCACTAACAGCAGACATCAACCAATTAAATGATAGCCGACCATAAAAATGACCACTCAACAGCGCTCTCTCTCTTAAAATCCTAACCAAAAAATATACCCAACTGATAAAAAGATAAAACATACATTCCAACAGATAATACCATTAATCAACAATTTTACACTTACACACCAAATTCCTCAAAAGTCTAACGATCAAAACGAGACATTCACTTAATTACCAATAACCCCAACCAACCCCACGACAACAACAAACCAAATATAAACAGAGAATGATTCCAAACCTTTATTTCCTCTGAGGAAGTGTTTAAATCCAAACACTGAAACAAACATATGATTGTAGGGAAGAGGACATATATAGAAGAAATTATGTATATGTTCTAAAACATAATTTATAATAAATATATATACATATATATATAATTGATTTTCTGCACTATTGTAAGAACTGCAATTTTGAAACTTCTGTATATCGTTTCTTATGTCTTTGTCTATGAGTGTATCAAATTTGATTAAAATCGGACCACTCCTACTATAACCCGATTTTTTTGATTATCAATTTTCAATATTTATCGGGGGGACCTCGACACAAAACCTAGCTAAGAACACCCGTCAACACTTATAGTACAAGTGTGTAAATTTTCAAGAAAATCGGTTCAGCCATTTCGGAGTCTATAGGTAACAGATACATACACACAGACAAAGTTCCATTTATAAATAAGTTTAGATATAGATTAGATTAGATTGTCATTGCTTTAAAGCAATATTTACCACTTAGCTGTGCTCATATCCACTGTTTGATTTACATAAGTATTCAGCAAGCACCAATAAATGTTAGATGTAATTTTTTTAATATGGTAAAATTTACTAAACATTTTGCTTCATATACATTTTTTTTATCAGATGCCAGTTTGTTGACAGGAAAATTAATGAGACGCATAGAAATACGCATGAGTCTACGGCTAGATTGTGTTGAATACACCGGTTCTCGTCTGCTCACCAAAGTTAAGCAACATCGAGCCTGGTTAGTTCTTAGATGGGTGAACGTTTCGGAATACCAGGTGCTGTAAACGTAAGGACCAAGAATGGTCCACCAGTCCTCCAGGTTTGGGGGTTGGGTGTAAGGCTAACAACTCTACCCCGTAAAAAACAGTTTGTTACGGAAACAGCAACAAAAAGTTACTGTCCTACACACCATTGGGTGTAAAAGGGGTGAGATGATGATGATGATGATGATGATTTTGCCAGAATGTCGTTCAATTGCTATCTGCGACAAGGCAAAATAAATTGTGTTGACAGTGGAAACATCTCATCTAAGTTATCATGGATCAACATAACAAAATAGATGCGTCCTTCAGAGCATTTCCTATGTGCATGAAAAATGCTTTTACGCAGCAAATATTTATATTTCAATATAATCTGTACCCTTGTTAAATCACGTAATACACTGGTGGATATTAATCACATAGATCAAATATAGTGAGCGTCTCAGATCAAAGTTCAACTCATAACTATATGTCAAGCTACAGACATATTGATTTGCTGTTATATGCAAATCCTTTGTCTGGATATGCAAATTGTGTAAACAAAAGTGAAACTGGTTGGAACAGTTCACTTCCTGATCAATTTTATTTACTTTGCATCAATACACTTGGAAAAGGCATGAATCCATCTTCCTTAAACTTGTGTCACTGGAATCACGTGACTAGGGGTTAGTTATGACAGACTAGGCGCTTTGCCAAGGGGTAACAACCAGTCTAGGAGAAGGAAAACTCTGATTTTGGCCTTAATAGGTTACAAAATTTGATGATCTTGGTGTGACATATTATTCGTGGCTGTTAGAAACTGTTACATGGGAAGAAAATATCAAGACCAACACATGTGGTCTAACGCGGATCACCAGCAACATATGTAACCATTAAACGAATTGTGTTACTGGGATCACGTGACCATAAATATTAAGGATATAAAGCACTCGGACAAAAGTCTGAGTTTTTGTGTTGTGCCGACATTGAAGAGATTGTTTCTGAATTAATCACTTGAAAATGATTCCAAGAGCATTATCATGTATTATTTGAAGAATTCATTTAGTACGTTGAATTTATGCGAAGATAACAAAATATAACTTGTTAATAAGCAAGTTACCAAAAGTTTCCTTCAGTATAACATTGTGAAAAACTAATGTTATAAAAGAAACTTACTTAAAAAAGGAAAATAGACAATTTAAGAAGCTGCATTTAAGTATAGTAATTTGCTCAAAAATCAAAATTATATGCAGGAGAAGGGTTTTAACATTTTCATTT
This sequence comes from Ascarosepion bandense, assembly GCA_037127315.1. Taxonomy (NCBI): domain Eukaryota; kingdom Metazoa; phylum Mollusca; class Cephalopoda; order Sepiida; family Sepiidae; genus Ascarosepion; species Ascarosepion bandense. The sequence goes on from JBBBDQ010000729.1 coordinate 2,108,723, forward strand.
TTTTTTTTTTTCCTTCTGTATCACAGTCACTGCTGTTAATTTTCATGACCTCTAAATCTAAAATCACTTCTTTTGCAAGATGGAACTACCACCTGAAGGGAGATGGAGAGTAATTGTTCAAAAACTTTTGTGGTAATTCTACAAAGATGAAGAAACTGAGGAGTACAGGAAGCGCTGTTACCATATTCTGCAGAGAAATAAAATAAAAAAAGGAAAGGTCAAATCATTGATGACTTGACAGCCGAAAAAAATTCAGAGTTCACTTTGATCTCAGCTAAGCAAGGTTGAGCTGGCTATAATCAATGTCATGATAACATCTTCAGTGCAGCCATGTAAATGTCTATAAACCCAAAAAGATGTATAAGTGAAAAAAATAAATAAATAAATTCTGCAATAAAACACGTTATTTAACAAGACATTTTTTTATTTGTAATCGTTTTATTCATTTTTTTTTTCTTTTGAAACTTTCCTTTGAAATATCCCTTTTTAGGAAGTTTCTAACACTAAGGCACAAGGGGTTACTAGGTGCAAAAGAATTAGAAAACAGGAACATTATTAAGGAGGAAGAACAATAACCTGGAAGGCAATAGATTGATATTGAATTTTGACTCAAAAACAAGAATCCAGAAGTTACATGTGAGATAATGATATATATTTACTCAATTCACTTCAAACAAGGCAGTAAAGCCACTAAGACACAATAGGATTACTAAGTGTGAAAAATAATTTTAAAAAAACATCATCGAGAAGCAAGGACACAAGAGTAATCAAGAGGACAGTTGGTAACAATTTCAATTTAAGATCAAAATTAGCTTGAAAGCATGGAGTTAAGTGTTCCACAAGTGAGAAGTGTGAGAAAAGAAACTGGTAGCATAGGGTTATATCTAGCCAATTCATTAAGTTCATAAAGTCTGGGTAACCTGACAAAGAAAGTATTTATAGAAATGGCACTGCTTTAACATTTACAAAGTATCATCATTGATATTAACATAGAGGAAAGAGGGCCTGGAGAATCTAGCACTCACATGATATTGAAGGCAAGGAAGATGGAGGAAAGCAGCTAGTAACCTACCCAACAGGCTTATGTAAATAGATAACCAAAGAGGTATTGGGAGAAATAACAAAAAGATAAACCTTACTAAAAGCTGCAAAGGACAGGAACTTGTGGAGAGCCATGATCACCCACATTTTGAAGTTCCATGGCACATGGAAGACAACTCTCAGGTGCTCATTTTTGTTTTTATTCTTTCATTAGACCTTTATCTTGATTTTCATCATCAAATAATTTCATCAGATTATCAACCTCTACGGACATGCATTGTGATGCAATGGATATCAGCTCAGAACAAAAAATCAAAGAGCCAAGTTTGAATTCCAGTCAAATTTGTTGCATTCACTTGCACACTAATACCTTTGGAAAAGGTATTAATCTGTCTCTTTTCTCCAGCTATGGGTTAAATAACAGAGCATTGAATTCCGTAGCCTAGACTGGCAACCAGTCTACTGCAAAAAGTAATGGCAACCTACTGAGGGGAAAATCTTCTGCCCAGTCAGTTAGGTCTCTTTTGAGACATAATTGGCCAAGCGTGTATCACATATGGCACTTGACTGACTGACCACCATCTACAATGTTTTATTACGGCATTTCGCTTACAGTAAAACATAGATTAAATTAGCAACACTGCTTTACAGTGGCAAAGTAATATACATTTTATATTCTGTGTTGGCTAAAAGATTTCTTCAGTTATTAAGTAGAAAATTTAATAAATAAAACAAACTTTTTGGTTAATCTAAGATAATCCTATTGTAACATTTGCATTCATTCCTGACAATATCTTTCATTCTGATTTTTAATGTATTCCTATCATAAAATAATTTAAAATACTTTCATAAAATCATCAGTGGTGCATTTACTATACTGAGATGAGCAATACATTTTCTACAGTTGAACTGTTAGCGATGTAATTATGTAGTAAAATTGCAAACCCTTTCATTCTGATTTTTAGTGTATTTCTATAATAAAATAATTCAAAATGGCTTTAGAACAAAACCATTAATAATGCATTTTCTATAGTGAAATCATTAGCAATACAAACAATGAGGAACACACGTATATAAAAAATGTAGTCTTATGATTTTATTGTTCGACAGCGACAGTTGTGTGGAGCAGGGAAGTAACCAGAGAGAGTTTGCACAAAAGGAGGAGCTGTCGGGAGTCAGTAGCCAGTTTCTATATCTTCAGCCAAAAATTTCTAGATGTTATATAGTCTTAAAATACCCACATGGCCACACCTCTTTACCCACACATTTTTGCTCTTTTGGGTTGTCATTTTGTTGACTTTATCTACGGCTGGATGTATTTCTCAATCGCACTCAGTGGTCCATTGCCTTTTGAAGTTAGTTGTTGCTTGTTTGTTTTCATTGCACTTTGTTATCATCAGCCACATCCTTGTGACCCTTGTTGACTTTAACTATGACAGGACGTACTTGTCAGTTACTTCCACCATTCAAGGTAATATATTACACATGGTAGGACTGTCAATTATGCTTTTTCTATAGTAAAACTGCAAACTGTAATTTTTTTTTTTTTTTTACAGGTAAAATTGCCCAAATTATGATTTCTGTTACAAAAATTATAACACTGCATTTCTTTAGTAAACTCATTTGCAATGCATTTTTTGTAGTAATACTAGTCAAAGTGCATTTTATTACTGCACTGAAATTGCAATGCAATATATTTGCTATATTGAAAACATTAACAGTGGATTTTCCTATACTGAAAATTTCTAGCAGTTTGTTTTTTGTAATAAGGAAAGCTTTTAAGTATAATTTTTTGTCATGAGATCTTTAGCAGTGCATTTATCTAAATCTAAACTTATTTATAAATGGAACTTTGTGTGTTTGTCCGTTACCTATAGACTTCAAAATGGCTGAACCAATTGTCTTGAAAATTTACATAGTTGTACTATAAGCATCTGCCAGTGTTCTTAGCTAGATTTTGTAGTGAGGTACCCCCAATAAATATTGATAATCGAAAAAAATTGTGTTATAGGAGTGGTCCGATTTTAATCAAATTTGATACACTCATAGACAAAGACATAAACGATATTCAGAAGTTTCAAAGTGGCAGTTCTTACAATAGTGCAGAAAATGGATTATATATATATAAAAGGCAAGATGTTTGTGTGTGTGTCTGTTTATCTGCCTGTATGTTTTCAGCCCTTTTATTTTAGTTTTTGTTTCAGGTTTGGCTCTAAGTTGGTATAATTGTAGTTCTTAGTCTCAGCCATAATACCATTTACTCAGAGCACTTATTTAGCCTTCAAAATTCAGTTTACGACAAAAAAAACTTATTTGATATCGATACCAGGAAATCAAAATTTGACTTACATCCATTCATTTTTCTTTCAGTCTACAGTTTCGTTGTAACTGGAAACAACTATTGCTTTTTAGTCTTTCGTGCCAACATCCAAAGAGTCTGAGCTCTAGGACCATGGATTAGTTTTAAAGCTTTCATTACACCTGAGCAACGCCAGTCTATACTGCTAGTCTTCTACATAAAACAACCCAAATCTTTCAGTAATGTTTGCATAAATTCATTACAAAAAGAATCCCTTTATTCAAAGCTTGCAAATTGGGTACAAAAATTTCCTAAAACAAATTCTAGCAAAAGTTTGAAGTTCAATCATTCGTTTCTTGTATTTCTTGAATTCATACATAAATTTAATTCTTTTAAATCCATAAATCTCAACTGTTAAAGATAAACACGAAAATTTTATTTGAAAAATCCTCGACTGGCTTGATTGAAAGACACCTTATTCTGTAAGAATTCTGTAAAATGATTGGTTAAAAATTAAACATGTCGTTTATGATGTGACCCATGGCCGTATCTGATTACTGGGCATGAGTCTGGGCTGATCCGTGCAATCATAGGGAAAATCCGGGCAAGGAAAAATGTCTTCGTCAGAAATCAAACTAAACAATTCACAAAGAAAGAAAAACGAAGATAACATCTGAATGAATGCAGTAAAAATCTGTTTGTTTATTTATTAATTTTGGGAGAAAAGATTGGTTATACTCAAAGTCCAAACCTGATTTCCTACTTTCGTTCACGTTCAGTGCCTAATTTCCATTGGAATAGCCAAAAACATCTGCAAAAATCATAGTTTCTGGAAACAGATGACACTGATGACGTCATCACATTGTCAACTAATAAATCCGGGCAATTTTCTGTGCCTGATGATTTTTTTTTAGCATCAGCTTTGGCCCTGATGACACCAACTAAGTTCTTTCCATGCTGATGGAGATTTTGCCAATGAGAACATAAACAGAGTATTTATGCTGATGTCTTTTTTTCTGTGTTTCCGTATGAGAGAAGGTGTTTCAGCTTATAATGTTGAAAGTGGCTAGATATTTAGAAATATGAAAACAGTGTCTCTTTTTCAGTCTTACTATATGCAAATACCTTTTGGAAAGGTATTAATCCATTCTCTTTATCTATTAGTTAAATAGCAAGACAGATCTACTGTGGAAAAATCTTCTGCCCAGTCAGTCATGTCTCTTTTGAGACATGATCATTTAAGCGTGTAGTGTATCACGTATGGAACTTAACTGACTTAGTAATACAATATCAAAAATACTAAATCAATTTAGGGTTTTAATCCACAAAAGAGAAAGTTATTTTTCTTTGACTATGATGGTAGATATTCATGAGTCATTGTTTTATCTATGGGATATAAAGATTGAGCAAAAATTTATTTCATTATAATATAATCATTTGTAATCTGTTCAGCTATAACTTAGGTAGATTTAATTGCTATAAATGGGAATTTTCCATTCATTTGAGAATGTTAAAATATATTTTTGCTTTCATCTTCTTGATAATGTTTCTTTCTTTTGCTATACATTCTTTAATGTTATTTTCTTTTTTTCTTTTCTCTCTTTTTCCTTTCCTCTTTATTCAGTAAACTTATTTTCATGTAGATACCAATGCTTTCTTTTTGTTTTTTTCATCAAAATCTTCACTTTCACACTTTTTTTTTTGTTACAAATTGTACACGCATACGTCAGATAACGCTTATTTTGGTGAGGATTATTTACATGTTAAGGGCATTAAAATAAGGATTATTTTCTTGAATGTGAACAATTTCTATGAACATATCAATTGGCTGGAGGTATTTACATTTTTTCATTGTGTTCAGGTAAGGATGTGCATTGTGGTGCAATGGATAGCAGCTTGGAAAGAAAAATCAAACAGCCGAGATTGAATTCCAGTTTAATTTGTTGCATTCACTTAGACACAATTACTTTTGAGAAAGGTATGAATCTGTCTCTTCTTCCTATGAGTGGAATAGTAGTACAGATTGGGTTCTATAGCCTTAGTTGGTAACCAGTCTACTGCAGCAAGTAATGGCAACCTACTGTGAGAAAATCTACTGCCCAGTCAGTCATGTCTCTTTTGAGACATGATCACCTAAGTGTGTACAATGTATGACACTTAACTGTCTGGACTTTATTTGAAGGAAAAGTTTTCTCTTTTAGTTTGTAATGTTTACTCTGTGCAATGTCCGGGGACCACCTGAGGTAAAGAGTTTTGTTAAGGAGTAGTTTATATGGATAGGAAGGGAAGATGACAGTTAACTCTATACTTGAACAAGGTTAGATTGTAGTGATCAGGGAAACATCCTCTCTGTTGGATATTGGTTCATTGCAAGTGATTTGACATACAAGTAGATTGGTGCAGTCACTCCAAAGGAAAGGAAAAACCTATTGAGTGATTAATGGAGAGAAATATATAAGTGAATAGAATACACTCATGCAAATGTATTGGGCAGGTCCATTATAGTAAAATGGACTAACCCACCTGCTGAATTAGATACTCTCCTATAAATGAAGTAGATTACTTCAAGGGGACAAAAAGAAGGCAGCCATGCTAGAAGGCAAGTTATTTGATTTCTACACTCTCAAGAGTCTTGAGTCTAGCAGTGGCTTGCAGGAAGTACCTGTTGAAGTGGAGCTTCTCACCGTTAGAATACAGAGGTATGCTGGTGGTTTACTACAATGTAAGTGGTATGACAGGTCCTAGCTGTGAAGGTTAGCCTTAGCAGGACTAAGGAATGTAGTTTTTCATCATTTTAAGTCAGTGACTTATACTTAGCATCAAGAAGTTACAGCAAAGGTTTCTGGGATATGTAATGAGGAAGGAAGGCTTAGAGAATCTAATCCTTACAGGATGAATAGAGGGAAAGAGAGACAGGGGAGACATTCGGGATTGAGTTGAGCAAGTGGATGGCAGATCCGGGTTTGGGAGAGATACCAAGAGGAAAAATGTTAAGAGGGATAAGGATGTCCATCATCGCCTACATTCTGAAAAGACACAGACCAGAAAGAAGTTGTCTAAGCAATTTTCACTAAAATAATGCAGGTAAGGAATTGCTTTGTAGTGCAGTGAATATCAACTCTGAACGACAAATCAGGGAGCCGAGTTCGAATTCCAGTTGAATTCCTTGCATTCACTTACGCACAAATACCCTTGGGAAAGACATTAAACTGTCTCTTCCCTCCAGTTATGGGTTAAATAATAGGACAGATTAGATTCTATAGCCTTGGCTGGCAACCAGTCTACCACAGAAAGTGATGGCAATCTACTGCGGGATAATCTTCTGCCCAGTCAGTCATGTCTCTTTTGAGACATGATCGCCCAGAGCGTGTATCATGTATAGCACGTAAATGAATGCATGTAAACATCTTTTGCTTTAGAAACAGAAAAACGTACATAATTTTTTATCTGCAGAAAAAAATAAGTCTTTTATTTTCAAATCAGTAATTTAGAAATGTATCACAAACAGCAATGTATGTTAATCACTGTCATCAGTGATGATAATATACCAAGACTTGAATTTTCAATTTTAAAATAATCTCTGCTAGAAAAACAAAAATTCAACTTTACCAATTTACTGATGAGCATTGCCTTCTGTAGGGAAAAACTGACACATGCTCAATAAAAAAAGAATTACCTAGATTTTTTTTTTTAGCCATGTCACTTAATGCAGTCCCTTGGTCAGAAAAAGGTTGCTCTGCCTGGTATAAGAAATAAGCTTGCTATCCTTTTTTAAATTGGCTTCATGTTGTTCGCATTTATAACACATCTCTATAGTATGGCACAAGGTTTAAATTTGTTATCCTTTCAGTGAGAATAATAATGTTCTGGATAAGTAGCTTGTTTGCTATAGCAAGCCATTTGTTAGGCTTTATATATTTATATATATATATATATATATATATATATATAAATATATATATAAAAGTTTAAGTTAAGTTAAGTTAAGGTGAAGAGAACACAGAGAAAATCATAAGAGGCTGTGGATAGAGAGAAAGGCAGTGGTGGGAGAGAGGGTGATGACTCGAGAGTGAGGCAGTGGTGGGGGTGAGAGTGGTGGGAGAGAGGTCAACGACTCGAGAGTGAGAGAGGTCAACGACTCGAGAAAGACAGAGGGCAGTGGTGGAAGAGGAGTCGATGACTCACGAGAGAGAGAGAGGGAGAGGGCAGTGGTGGAAGAGGGGTCAACGATTCTAGAGAGACAGAGGGCAGTGGTAGGAGAGAGGGGCAGCAATGGAAAAGAGGACTATGTCAGAGTGGCAACGATTAGAAAAATGGCAACAAGAGAATCCAAAAGGAAAAGCGGGAAGGTAAATCCCAAAGACCCGATTCTAATTAATATTAATATTTTAATATTAAAAAATGATCCAGGTGGCGGGCTCAATATAATTAATATTTAAATTACAGAGCCAATTATAAAATAAAATAAATTTTGAAGTTCAAAACCGTTGTATGATCATTTCTACATGAAATCCCGAAGTGAGATTTCACATTTCATCGGCAACCTTTATACTTAAAATAAAACAAGATATTACTGGTGGGAGTTAAAAAATTTACTTCACAGAAAAACTAGATAGGTGGGATTGATTAGTTTTTTCTGTGACGTAAATTTTTGAACCTCCACCGGTAATATCTTGTTTTATTTGGAGTATAAAGGTTGCCGATGAAATGTGAAATCTCTTAGGGATTTCATGTACAAATGGTTATACAACGGTTTTAAACTTTGAAAGTTATTTTATATATATATATATATATATGCTATTAAAGTTAAAAGTGTGGCATACACAGTGGGGAATAAATTCATTATAGCAGTGATAGTAAAATGAGCTTATAAACTGTATCACTTTTTGAACTTATCTTTTATCTGGCACAAGGTCAAAAATGTAGAGTTCCTCGTCATCATAGAATTATCAATGATAATAATGGTTTTCAAGTTAAGATTCTTAAGTACTGTCTTTTTCTTTAGTTTCCACAATTTCAGGTTTGAAGATAATTTTTTACCATTTTTCTCAATAACCACTTAGAGTTTCTCATCTCTGTTCTGGGTTGCTTCATATTCTGTCACATCGATATCTTTCACATTGACGCCTCCCTGCTATCACTGTCTTTCTCAATGCTACCTCTCTTGTGTCAGTTTCTCTCTCATTGCCACCTCTCTTGCGGTGCCAGCCACTCTCTCATTACCACCTCTCTTGCGGTGCCAGCCTCTCTCTCATTACCACCTCTCTTGCGGTGCCAGCCTCTCTCTCATTGTCGCCTCTCTTGCAGTGCCAGCCACTCTCTCATTACCACCTCTCTTGCGGTGCCAGCCTCTCTCTCATTGTCGCCTCTCTTGCAGTGCCAGCCTCTCTCATTGTCGCCTCTCTTGCGGTGCCAGCCCCTCTCTCTCTCATTGTCGCCTCTCTTGCGGTGCCAGCCTCTCTCTCATTGTCGCCTCTCTTGCGGTGCCAGCCTCTCTCTCTCTCTCTCATTGTCGCCTCTCTTGCGGTGCCAGCCTCTCTCTCTCATTGTCGCCTCTCTTGCGGTGCCAGCCTCTCTCTCTCATTGTCGCCTGTCTTGCGGTGCCAACCTCTCTCTCTCTCATTGTCGCCTGTCTTGCGGTGCCAGCCTCTCTCTCTCTCACTTTTGCCTCTCTTGCTGTGCCAGCCTCTCTCTCTCTCAATTTTGCCTCTCTTGCGGTGCCAGCCACTCTCTCATTACCACCTCTCTTGCGGTGCCAGCCTCTCTCTCATTGTCGCCTCTCTTGCAGTGCCAGCCTCTCTCATTGTCGCCTCTCTTGCGGTGCCAGCCCCTCTCTCTCTCATTGTCGCCTCTCTTGCGGTGCCAGCCTCTCTCTCATTGTCGCCTCTCTTGCGGTGCCAGCCTCTCTCTCTCTCTCTCATTGTCGCCTCTCTTGCGGTGCCAGCCTCTCTCTCTCATTGTCGCCTCTCTTGCGGTGCCAGCCTCTCTCTCTCATTGTCGCCTGTCTTGCGGTGCCAACCTCTCTCTCTCTCATTGTCGCCTGTCTTGCGGTGCCAGCCTCTCTCTCTCTCAATTTTGCCTCTCTTGCTGTGCCAGCCTCTCTCTCTCTCAATTTTGCCTCTCTTGCGGTGCCAGCCTCTCTCTCATTGTCGCCTCTCTTGCGGTGCCACCCTCTCTCTCTCTCATTGTCGCCTCTCTTGCGGTGCCCGCCTCTCTTGCGGTGCCAGCCTCTCTCTCTCATTGTCGCCTCTCTTGCGGTGCCAGCCTCTCTCTCTCTCTCATTGTCGCCTCTCTTGCGGTGCCAGCCTCTCTCTCTCTCAATTTTGCCTCTCTTGCGGTGCCAGCCTCTCTCTCTCTCAATTTTGCCTCTCTTGCGGTGCCAGCCTCTCTCTCTCTCAATTTTGCCTCTCTTGCGGCGCCAGCCTCTCTCTAAATTTTGCCTCTCTTGCGGTGCCAGCCTCTCTCTCTCAATTTTGCCTCTCTTGCGGTGCCAGCCTCTCTCTCTCTCTCATTGTCGCCTCTCTTGCGGTGCCAGCCTCTCTCTCTCATTGTCGCCTCTCTTACGGTGCCAGCCTCTCTCTCTCTCAATTGTCGCCTCTCTTGCGGTGCCAGCCTCTCTCTCTCTCAATGTCGCCTCTCTTGCGGTGCCAGCCTCTCTCTCTCTCAATGTCGCCTCTCTTGCGGTGCCAGCCTCTCTCTCTCTCAATGTCGCCTCTCTTGCGGTGCCAGCCTCTCTCTCTCTCAATGTCGCCTCTCTTGCGGTGCCAGCCTCTCTCTCTCTCTCTGTCAATGTCGCCTCTCTTGCAGTGCCTCTCTTGTTGCCATTTTTCTAATCGTTGCCACTCTGACATAGTCCTCTTTTCCATTGCTGCCCCTCTCTCCTACCACTGCCCTCTGTCTCTCTAGAATCGTTGACCCCTCTTCCACCACTGCCCTCTCCCTCTCTCTCTCTCTCTCGTGAGTTGTCGACCCCTCTTCCACCACTGCCCTCTCCCTCTCCCACCACTGCCCTCCCTCTCTCTCTCTCTCTCTCTCTCTCGTGAGTCGTCGACCCCTCTTCCACCACTGCCCTCTGTCTTTCTTGAGTCGTTGACCTCCCTCACTCTCGAGTCGTTGACCTCTCTCCCACCACTGCCCTTCTCTCTCTAATCACCACTCTCACCCCCACCACTGCCTCTCTCTCTCTCGAGTCATGAACCTCTCTCCCACCACTGCCTTTCTTTCAATCCACAGCCTCTTATGATTTTCTCTGTGTTCTCTTCACCTCAACTTAACATGTAGCTTTTGTTGCTTTTCTTTATATACCATCTTGTTGCTCAAAATCTTTTTACTTTTTTTTTCTTACAAGTCCACCTTGTAATTTCTATTACATATTTTTTTTTACTTCCTGGAAGCTTTTCATTCTCTTCAAATGTCATCTCTTCATTGATAAATCTTTTCTTTCATAAATAAAACCTCAATGTGCTCATGACTCTCAAATTGTTTTTTTACCCAATATTTTCTTCTACTAAAATTGCTTCTCCTTCCTCTCTATTAAAATGTTATCATCTAATTCCTCATTCCTCCTCCCCCACCCACGTCACCATCTTTTCCCCACTTAACATATCAGCCATATATCCTTATACCTTCTCTTGCCCCTGGCACTCAAACATTTCTTTTCAATTTCTTTTTCTGTAGTTCTCTATCCTGCTTATCTTCATTGTTTGTCTTTCTTGGCATGATGTGTGCAGCAATTCTGGCACTTATCAATTCTGTTATCAAACATGAAACCAAGAAAAAGCTTCAATAAAGTGCCACTTTGCAGTCACAAAGGAACATAACTCTTTCTTCCTGTTTATTAACACCAATAATAATAATAATAATAATAATAATTAATAATAGCAATAAGAAAAGGAAGTCATTACATCAATGCTTTTGAAAAGTAATCCCTTCTTTTCAGTTTTCATTTTGTTTTTATTCTAAGATCATGAGCTCCTTACCACACAAAAAATTTAATAAAAAGATTTCTCAGGCAAGAGCTTCTCAGATTTGAGAAAATGATTTAATTGATAATCTCAATTGCAGAATGAAAAAAAAATTAAATAAAATTCATATTTCATGTTCATACCTTGAGCAGTTTTCTCTTTTTTTTTTTTTTAAATAAGCAAGTTTTTTTTATGTCCTTGTTAAGTCTTCTACATTCATAAAAATATATTAAATTCATTTTTTCATATGAGGACAGGTTTTGCAGTTAGATATGGTTGGGTTTTATTAACAAATATAATATACTATTTATTACTTATTGTTTATAATATATATTTATTACTATTTCAAAACTTTATCATGTGCAAGAATAATATTCAGTCAGTTAATTGTCATGTGTGATACACATTTTGGTAATGATGTCTCTTTTGAGACATGACTAAGATTTTCAGGTAGACCAGTTGCCAACCAAGGCTATAGAACCCAATCTGTTTTGCTTTTCAACCTACAGGTGGAGGGAGAAGAGATAGATTAATACCTTTCTCAAGGGTATTTGTACGTAAGTGAATAAAATGAATTCGACTGGAATTCAAACTAAGCTCTCCAATTTATCATTCCAAGTTGATATCTGTTACACCACAATGCACATCCAATTAATATTACTAATATTATTAGTTTAATATTTTTTATATTTTAATCCACCAGCCAAGATGGATCCAAGCCAGAAGTATTGCATATTCACAAACAATCTGGAAAAACAAAAATCTTCCACTCAAAAATAAACAGATTTTTGCATAATCTGGTCTTGTAAGTTCTCCTGTGTGCATACAAGTCATAGACTCTAACAGCAGGAGTTCAAAGGCAAACCTAACTGCAGAGATGTGATACATCAGACTTCTTCTTGGTATTCCCTATGTCAATCATATCATGAATGAAGAAGGGTGCAGTGGAATCATCAGATAAACGGCTATAAAACAGTGTTCATTACTATAAAAATGAAAGCTGAAGTGGCACAGCCATGTAGCCAAGATTGCAAAACCTTTCCAAAACTACTTCAAGGAAGTGTACAAGGAGGAAGGAGGAGAAAACATAAAAAAAGAGATGGGGAATAACATTATCAAATCTAGCAACAAATGTTTTGCTTAGAGACTTTTTCTTTCAGTAAAAGTTTTCTCCTTTTCCCCACCTCATCTTAGTCACCTCACTTTTTTTTCTTTTTTTTTTTTTTTTAATTATATTACCCTAAGCAAGGCATTTTACTGCCACTATTTTGCCGGGGGTTACATAGGAGGAAAGTTATGAGAAACTGACAGGTTATAGGAGGTGTCAGGCAGTGGGTAAAAAAGGATAAGAATACTGATGAGTGGAGTGGATGGAGAAAGAAGCATGAGAGAGAGAGGATGCAAGTTAGTGAGATAGATGACTGTTGACTTTACATTTAAATTCTTCAAGATTGTAGCTGTCGGGGAAGCAAGTAAATGGAAGGGAATTCCACAGGTGGAAAGTGCAAGAAAAGAAGCTGATGGAGTAGAATTTGTATTTACATTTTATTGGTTTCACAATAAAAGGATGGGACCTCGTTGCTAATTTCATATACAGGGGACATCAGTGAGCTAAGTTAATCAGAGCTTGGTGTTAAATAATTAAAAAAAAAAAAAATAAAGATGACTATTTTTAGTCTTCATCTCATCTGTTTTTTTTTAATAGGAGTAGAGGTTTATCCCTTACTTTCTGTATAGGATGGGCTTTTTGGTTCCTTCTAAAGTTTCTTATTCTCTTTCACTCCCAGTAACCCCTCGTATTATCATCTTGCTTGAAATGAAATGACTGAAAAGAAGAAATTGATGAAAGCATCTTTATGAGGTTTCCTTAATGATACAAAATATATATTTAGGTTTTAATCATGTTATTTGAAGCAGTTTTGTGTCCATTTATTAGTGAAAGTTTTTTTAAATTACCTTATGTGTATGTTTATCTATTTTTTGCAGTTTTCAACATCCACAAAGAACCTCCAAATCTACTACAGATACAGGTTCCTTACTATTTGCAGTGGTATACATAGTATTATTAGTAATAGTATTCACTATAACCAACACAGTAACCTGTTATGCATGGACAGTATAACAGAGGTTTCTACAAGAAAAGACATGATTATATGTATGGAACCCTATTAAAGAATTGTAGAAAAATACAATAGATTTAAGTAATTTTACTAACACTAAAAATTAACTCGATGTGCCCAAAATTGGTTTCCAATTTCAATTTCCACATCCTCATGTGGAAATTGGCAACATTTATTGTAAGCACACCAAGACCTTTGAAATATTCAAGAAAATGTTCATCATATGCAACAAAATTTGTAGGATCTCTTCAGAAAATGATCAACAATATTTTCCCTCTTTAAACTAAATATTGCAAAATTGAGAAAAATATTTATTGACCAATGAACTCTGAGGTTAGTAAAATGTCTGGAGCCTAATTATTTCTCATAAATATTTGTAAGTTAGTTATTCAAGGGTCGGTTGCTCATTGTTTTGAACCAGCTGAATTCTCAAAACTTTTTGTATATTTTATTTGAGTATACTTCATTACAAAAGCTAAAATTGAAGATATTTAAAACATACAAATTTTAGCAGAAGTGTTAACACAGCTTTCTATGCCAGCTAGCATGCTGCTACAAGGAAATTATACACATGGATAAAACAATGTAAATATGCGAAACTCTCTTTATGTTTTTCTATCATATTAACAGAACTGATTCTGTTCTTTTGTAAACAATATTTTTCTGTGAAGTTGTTTCATAAAGAATATTTTTAATTCCTTTCTTTCAATTTGAAAGAAAACAAATATTCATAAATGAAATTTGTTTAAACTTGTAGAGTTGTTTGAAGATCATTTATTTTCTTTGTTTTCACACACCTAAATGTATACATATGCCTTATTATATAAACCAGCATACTCAGATTGGTTGCTATGCACAAGTAATTTCAGTTTTTGTTCTCTTTGGTCTCCTTTAGGTGTTCCAAATGATATTTGATAATCCTCTCAAAACTGTGAACCAAACATCATGCCATACTTTGATAGCCAAATTTCCCTGTCTTTCAATTGTTCTGTGTATAATGAAAAACTACATCTGGCAGAAAGACCTCTGACTGGGAAATTTTAAGGAGTATGGAGCCACCTCTTAATTGCTGTTGTTTACAGGTTCAGCCTGTTAGCGTCCCAGCTATGGGCAAATAGCAAACACCCCCCCCAAACAAAAACAAAACATTATGAAAATATAAAAATATGTTTACATAATACCAGCAATGTATATTTATAGTAAAATGACCAGCAATTCATTTTAAAGTAGAATTACCAACAATACATTTACTGTAGTTGAAAGTACGCATTTACATTCAAAATATATTTAGTTGCAGTCATAAAATTGTGCTAAATGTATTTAAATTTCAGCAATGATAACCCATTGAGGTTAATATGCCAATACATACAATCAACGAAACTGTATTTCAAATTTAATGTGGAAGCTTTTTTTCATGTACATTACAATTTTAATCTCTTCAAAGAAACAGTCATTATCTATCCTTTTCCTCGCAATCTTCATTTTCTAAGATTTCTTCTTTCATTCATATCACATACCTAATCATAATCATTTTAAGCTATGCCCTACCTTAAGTGGCTCTCGTGTCTTGTATTGGGTAAATCTTAGTATATAAAAAGAGCTTACTTTGTGTATAACATGACTCCTACATTTTTTGCATAAATTTTAGCCCCACCAGAAAAACGTTTACCTTTGTATAGTGTGAACCCCTATATTTTTTGCATAAAATCTTACTATAAAAGATCACACTATACTTGAGTTATCTATAGTATTAGGGAGATAGTTCATGGTGTCTATAGTATTAGGGAGATAGTTCATGGTGTCTATAGTATTAGGGAGATAGTTCATGGTGTCTATAGTCTTAGGGAGATAGTTCATGGTGTCTATAGTCTTAGGGAGATAGTTCATGGTGTCTATAGTCTTAGGGAGATAGTTCATGGTGTCTATAGTCTTAGGGAGATAGTTCATGGTGTCTATAGTCTTAGGGAGATAGTTCATGGTGTCTATAGTCTTAGGGAGATAGTTCATGGTGTCTATAGTCTTAGGGAGATAGTTCATGGTGTCTATAGTCTTAGGGAGATAGTTCATGGTGTCTATAGTCTTAGGGAGATAGTTCATGGTGTCTATAGTCTTAGGGAGATAGTTCATGGTGTCTATAGTCTTAGGGAGATAGTTCATGGTGTCTATAGTCTTAGGGAGATAGTTCATGGTGTCTATAGTCTTAGGGAGATAGTTCATGGTGTCTATAGTCTTAGGGAGATAGTTCATGGTGTCTATAGTCTTAGGGAGATAGTTCATGGTGTCTATAGTCTTAGGGAGATAGTTCATGGTGTCTACGAGTAGTAAAACCTGGGAGATGTTTCATAAGCCATTTACTTAAGCAAACAAGACGAGTTCAAATTCCAGTTGAATTCATTGCATTCACTTACGTGCAAATACCTTTGGGAAAGGTATTTATCTTTTCCTTCCAGTTATGGGTTAAATGACAGGACGGATTGGGTTCTATAGCCTTGGCTGGCAACCAGTCTACCGCGGAAAGCAATGACAACCTACTGCGGGATAATCTTCTGCCCAGTCAGTCATGTCTCTTTCAAGACATGATCACCCAAGCGTGTTTCACATATGGCACTTAACTGACTGACTTTAGAAAAAATATACCATCAAATCATGTACTGAGAAAACTTACACAATCTGTACAAAGAGATCCAAGTAAAGTTTCCTGTGTTATAAGTGAGGTCTGCACCAGTGATTTCACAGGTATGTAACCGACAAGCACCTTTGTTTCAGTCTAACCTCCCACTGACAGAAATAAGATCAGTTCCATTTGTTGTAAAAGATACTCAGCTGTACAAACAGACAGAAGTGTCACTGTTTCAGACTGACCACAAATTGAACATTCTCATCAGATCTGCCACAGTAAGATGAACTTGTGTTCACTGGGGCAAAATGTGATGGCAATTGCATCTGCTGATAAGTATCTATGCTTACGTCTACATCTCGATATAACAAAAGTAGTATTATTTCAGGATGCATGTTCAAGTGGACATTCTGGGAATTGGAGGAAAACAGTGGTTTTTGGCATGCATTCTTTGTGTCTGAATAGGTTGGCAAGTATTCCCATTGTAATTTTGATTGGTACTTTCCCATTTTCAGAGAGCATTTCATAAGTGCAGTAGTCTCCAGGTTCTTCGATGCTAACTTAGTCTTCAAATAACTCAGACACTCTTTTTTTTTTTTATTATTTTCTTCTGTCTCTGCATTTCTCTTTTTCATACTTAGACGGCTGAAATTATTTCCTTCTTCTTGTGGCCTGCACCATTGTCTTCTATATTCTCCTGCCTCCATTTGACTTTTTCTTTTTCCTGCCTCTGCTCTCTTCTTCCTCTTCTTTCTCCTGCCTCTGCTCTCTTCTTTCTCCTGCCTCTGCTCTCTTCTTTCTCCTGCCTCTGCTCTCTTCTTTCTCCTGCCTCTGCTCTCTTCTTTCTCCTGCTCTCTTCTTTCTCCTGCTCTCTTCTTTCTCCTGCTCTCTTCTTTCTCCTGCTCTCTTCTTTCTCCTGCTCTCTTCTTTCTCCTGCTCTCTTCTTTCTCCTGCTCTCTTCTTTCTCCTGCTCTCTTCTTTCTCCTGCTCTCTTCTTTCTCCTGCTCTCTTCTTTCTCCTGCTCTCTTCTTTCTCCTGCTCTCTTCTTTCTCCTGCTCTCTCCTTCCTTCTGCCTCTGCTCTCTTCATTCTCCTACCTCCACTGTTTTCTTCTTTCTGTCTCATACCCTCTACAATTTTAAAAATCTTGTAAGAAAAAAAAAATATCTTAATTTGTACTCATAATTTCTCTCCTGCTTTTTATGTTTATTAAACTGTCTCTTTTCAGATTTAATTTTGTAAAAACTTGCAAAAGGACAATCCAGTTCTCTAACAAATTCTTAATAAAATCTTCCTTAAAATTAGTTACCAAACACAAAATAAGTTGTTTGATTAAGAATCAAGAAAATTAAAATATATTCCCAGAAGCTATATTCTATTACAGAAGCAAAACCTCTTCTGTTTATTGAGTGCATCACTCAGAATCATTTAAATTGCCAAAATTGCACACTCAACACTGAGGAATACAAATGAGGAGCAAGGAGTTCTTTACTTGCATCTTATTCTTATGATTGAGTTCTCTTCGAAAGATAATGGATTTCCAGTCTGGTTTCCTCCTTCTGCCATTAATCAATTAGTTCAAAACTGTATTTCCAATCATTGCATTGCATTTTTTTTATGTATACTGTGTAATATTTGTTCATGTTAAGATGTATTGGTTTCTTAAAATGAAAAATGTCCACAATGACAATTACAAGGTTGTGTGTGATTGATTGATTTGATAGTTTTTTTGTTGTTTTTTTTTTTTATCCTATCAACCTTTTGCAAGTTATTTAGAACCAGAAAATCTTGAGACAAGGATTTACTGATATAAGTCCTACTAATTAACCCATAGCTAGGGAGAGAAGTAGATTTATACTTTTTTTATGAGTATTTGTACATGAGTATCAGTCTGTCAGTTAAGTGCTGTATGTGATACACATTTAAGAAATCATGTCTCGAAAGAGATATTACTGACTAGGCAGAAGATTTTTCCACAGTAGGTTGCCATTACTTTCTGCAGTAGACTGGTTATCAACCAAGACAATAGAACCCAATCTATCCTGCTATTTAACCCATAGCTGGAGAGAGAAGAGTTGGATTCATACCATTTCCAAAGTAATTGTTCATTATTGAATGCAACAAATTCAATTGGAGTCAAAGTCAGCTATCTGATTTCTTATTTCGAGTAAAGAATTCAAACCAAAGAGGGTTTTGGCTCACCAATTTCCAATCTATTAAACCACTTCCAAATCCAAACTTACAGCACCTGGTATTTCTCAGCAATCACTTATCTAGGTACAGACCAGAATCAACATTGTTCAACTTGGGTGATCATACAAGACAAATAGATATTTTAAGCAAACATAATATCAGATAAATCCTTAAGGTGTAAAACTACCAGTCACTATGCAGTGTTAATATCTATGTCTACATTGTTATACATATATATATATATATATATATATATATATATAGGGACATGGTTAAGTGGTCAGGACAATTACTTTCTGAACATAAGACCCATGTCCAAATCTCAATATGGGGAAGTGATCCACATGTAACACTTTCGGAAAGTGCTTGAATGCCATAATGCAATTTGACC
Source organism: Ascarosepion bandense (assembly GCA_037127315.1). Lineage (NCBI taxonomy): Eukaryota > Metazoa > Mollusca > Cephalopoda > Sepiida > Sepiidae > Ascarosepion > Ascarosepion bandense. Next base: position 2,127,347 of record JBBBDQ010000729.1, read on the forward strand.
CAAGTCTTGTAAGTGGGGCCAGGTAGATTGTTCAACCTGCTGTTCTGAATACCATGAAAGAGCCACCATTACTCGGTTTAAGTATGACATGGACATAAAAATGATGAACTCAAAAGAAAAAAAAATCATACAATTTATATTTTAAAGCAACTTTGTAAGGTAAAAATTATTTCAGAAAGTGCGATTTCAAGAATGAAGTTTTTCTTTTGAAGAATTATGTTTATGTCTTTAAAAAAAAATTAAGCTTTTGGAAATTCAAAATGAGAGTATCACCATATATTTGCATAGGTGTGAACACTAAAAAGATTAGCTTCAGAAATGTCATGCTTTTAAAGAGATTTTTATACGAGGACATCACATTTAATCAGTCATGAAACACATCTTTAAAATATGAACATCGAATATTTTAATCTAGACATTCAAGCAAGTGTTACTAATTGACAGTCTGAATGTTGAAAAAAAAATTGACTTGAATTAGCATTTTATCTCATTTAATTTTTGCCTAGTTGTGTTATTTGGTGTTGCCCAGGCCTAGTCATTTATTTTTGCTGCATTTTCAATTGTCATAACTAAAGTAGCTAAATACGGTTAAATATTTTTCTTGTTGTCTGTTTACGAAAAATGTTATAATATTATTATTCATAATATTTGTTAACATTTCAAAATATGTTATTAAAAATTTCAACAATGATTACTTCTTTTTATATATTATTTCCCTTTACACTTGTGATTTAAATGCTTAAGTAGTTTCCATTTTTATGCGTAACAAGGAGTTTATCTGATTAACTCTTCAATTATAAAAAGCCAAACAATTGCTTATTTATAAAAATCACAAAAGACCAAATTAGAAATAAGAAAACACAATTTCTTTTTAATTTTTAGAAATGCATATCTCTTAAGGTACCTCCACCAAATTGCTGCAAAATCAGCATAGTATGAAGCAAAAAGGCCTCAAACTTAATTCAAAGAAACTTTTTCCATCAAAATGTTTGTTCTTGTTAAGAGGAAAGATCAAAATATTTTTTAATTATTTAGAAAAAAATTTGAATCCCTTTTAATTTGTTCAAAATTAGTTTTGGTTTTAGTTAGCAGACAACCAAATTGTTACAAGAGTTTACAATGGAAAATGTAATGTTACATAATTCGGTGTTTTTCTGGTGACAAGCACATTAATTTGGAAATTCTTGCAAAAATCAAATAATTGTTAGATTTTAATGGAACTTTCAGGACTTATTCACAAATGAATGAAATTATCTTTTAAGTATTATTTTACAAAATCTTGGTAAAAATATATTTATTTTTACATCTGTTATTTCCCCTCATTGTAAATTCATGAAATTTTAAGAACTTAAATTTTGTTGGGAAAATTGGATTTATTAGTTGAACACAGGACTCATTGGGGAATGTAAATCATCTATTTTCTTTTTTTTTTTAACATTTTGCCTTTATTTCCAAAAATCTACTCTGTAGGGTAAAATAAAAAGTGCAGTAAAACTATGACATTATTTAATTTGGTAAGTTTAATTTGGTTTAATAAATAGTACATACTAAGGACATTATAGTCTAAAGAAAAAAGTTTTTTTTTATTTGTAATGAAAATTTAAAGGAATAGTGTTTTTTTTTTTAATTATACAAATTTATGAAGTTTCAAAGATATTTTTAAAATACTTCAAAGATTTGTTGTCATTAGTTTATTATTTAAGTGAAGATTTTATTTACTCATCAAAAATTCAAAAGTTTGATAGAAATCCTCATGCCTTCATATTTTTGAATTTGTTTTTTGTATTTTAATTTTTTATGGTAATTTTTATTTCACCATATTTCAAATACAGTAAGAAAGTCAGAAAATTCAACTCTGTGTTTAAAAACTAGTTTTATTCTAAAATTCATGCTATAAATAAGTAATACTTGGGTACATCTGATTAATTTCACATAAAATTTGTTAATTTTCTAAAAATAATGTCGAGAAGTATTTTATGTTGCAAGATTTTTAAAACTGTGAATTAACTTCTGTTTAAAAATTTGTTGATTGCTCAAAAATGGCTGAAAAATTAAAAAAAAAATTAAAAATTTTAGATTCCAATCAATATAATTTCTGTTTGAAACACACCAGTGTATTTTGTTAACTGAAAATAGTAAATTTAATAATTTAGCTTTTAATTAAAGCTATAAAATTTTCAAGGATTTTTTTACTTTTTAAAAATTCAATTTAAAGTTAGTTATTGAAAATGAGTAGGGGTACCTACTCTTAAGAAATTTAAGTTAAGCAGCATCAAGCTTAATAGCTTGAGGGATGAAAACTTTCGAATACAAGGTGCTGTAAGCTTGGATGTTTGGGTAGCATCATGGATAAGAGCTTGAAATAGAGAATAATAAAGATTCAAACTCTGTCTAATGTCAAAGACTTTCTTCATGTTTGCTGCTTATAAATTTATGCACACAGAGATACAAAGCGCTGAAAAATTCTTGCCTCAACCACAAATGGATTAAGAGAAATCTGATGCTTGGCTACACTGCGGAAAATGTGGGTTGAGCTAAGAACATTCCACTCACCCACTGGTGTTTTTTATATATATATATATATATATATATATATATATATATATATATATATATCGTGTGCCTCTGCTTGTTTCCATTTCAAGATTCCTGATTTCACACATTCGCGGAGGAATTTTTTCTAGAAAATATCTACAGCTGGTATCTTAAGTGGTGCAACATTTGAGTATGTGCATATGTTTGCTTAACTACTCAAACACTATTGGCCGATGATTGGATGGTAATACAAAACTAGTGTCCATTGGTTGATGTGCAAAATGCTCAGCCACTTTTGCGGAACCTGTACACCTGACTAGTTCACTAGTGTTCTGTTTGTGAATCTTTGTGAATTCACTTTTGTGTTTTTCTTTTTACATATGCCCTAAGATGTCACCTAAACACCCAGTTTTTTCTAAGGCTTCCGGCAAGGAGCCTAAGCAGTAGAATTATTATTAAGTATTTTTGTGTTTATCTGTTACTACTGTGTACATACGTATTTTAATATTTTCAATAGTTGTACCTGTGTATACGTAAAAGAAAATGGTTATTGTTTTTTTGTTTTTTTTAATTGTATCACCCCGAGCAAGGCTACATAAGAGTAGGAAGATTAGATAGAATAGAGTGACGAAAAAGACGAACCTGTTAGAAAGGAGCAAGAGAAGGATGGGAATACAGGCGTGATAACAGTTTCAAAGGGAGAGAGAAAGGAAAGGATATACAAGGTGGTGTAGAAATAACTAGAGTCAAGTGGTTAAGAGATGAGTATTAACAGTGCATTTAAATTCTTGGAAATTGTAGCTGTCAGGAAAGCAAGAATATGAAAGCAAGTTTCACCAGCAGAAAGTGCGAGAAAAGAAGCTGCAGGAGTAGAATTGTTGTCTGCATTTGGTTGATCTAACTGTGAATGGGTGAGACCCAGTTGCCAGTCTGGTTGCACGAGTAAACACCTGTTGCAGAGGCACCAGTGACTTAAAATTGTTGGAGCAGAAGCCATGAAAGTATTAAAAGAACAGACAAAGGGAAGCCACATCCTGTCGGTGGGGAAGTGGCTGGAGTCAAGCTGCCAAGTCAGTACCTATTACATTACTGATTCTCCTTTGGAGCCTGTCAAGAACACTGAGATGAACAGCAGGGGTGCCTGACCATATATAGCAGCAGTACTCCATGCATGGATGAATGGTTGATTTGTATATATGCAGGATGGATTCAGGCGGTAAAAACATCCTGGCCCGACACAGTGACCCAACCTTCCTAGCAGTGGATCTAGCTATTGACTCAGTAGTAGTTCCACTTCAGATCAGAAGAGAGGGTAATGCTAAGGAGGCACAGTATTGCTCTCAGGGAGACTTACTTGGTCCATGCTGATGGAAGGCAGGAGAGGTTGCCTGTGATGATTGACAGACAGCAGCTTGGTCTTAGACGCATTGAAATTTACAAGCCACTTCTTACCCCAATTCACCACAGAATGTACATCCCTCTCAAGATTAGCAGCAAGATTATGTTTGTCTGCCACATCGGGTTTCTTACTGATGCGGGAGTAAATTGCGATGTCATCTGCGTAGATGCCTGCTTGGCTCTTGATCTCATCTGGGAGATCATTTATGAATAAAAGGAAGAGTGCCAAGCCTAGGATAGAGCTCTGAGAGACACTAGCGTGTGTACAGTAGGTTGTGGAGGCATGCCCGTTCAAGGCGACTTTCATTGTGCGGTTATTTAGAAAAGATTGGATCAGATCAAGCAAGCATCCGGTAATACCGTAACCTTGTAGCTTGTATAGAAGGCCAACATGTCAAACCCTTTCTGGAGATGTCCAGAGCAACAGCATGAGCCTCGCTGGACTTCTCAAGGACCTGGAACATGTATTCCATAATGGTCATTAGAACGTCAGCCATGGACCTGGCAAAGCGGAAGCCATACTGCCTGTCAGAGAAGAGTTTATGGACAGTAAGATGTTGAACTATTTCAGCATTAATAATGGCCTCAAACACTTTCCTGAGAATTGGTAGAAGGCTGATAGGGCAGTAGTTGGATGAGTCCGAGGGTTCACCAGAGTTCTTAAATACAGGAATGACAGAAGAGGACTTCCAGCATGCAGGAAAACAGGAAGCACAAAGGCAGTAGTTATGCAGTTTTCAAACAAGATGAAGAAAGAAATATATCTGTTATGGTGAAACACACCTATTCCTCAGATAATGGATTTTCCCTTCTATATTAATAACAGTTAACGGAAAGATAACTCGAGAAGTTCTTAGGAGTTCTATCGGAGTTCAATAGAACTACTAGGCAGTTGATATTAGTCAGCAGTTAGCCAAATACTAAGGAGTCAGCTTTCAGTGGAAGATTACCAAGTTCCTAACATTTTGGGTACATCAAGTCATTAGCAACGATTATAACTTTCAGTGAGAAAACTACTCCACAACATTATATTTTGCCATGTCTTACAGTCATTTCCATCAGGTGCACAAGCATTGTGTTCTCACCAATGACCAATAGAAGAAGGTCTACTGGTCTTTATAATTAAAGAGCTCAATATAAAGAGAAAGGAATGGCTATAAATAAAATTAAATGGTCACTTATCTTGTGTCTCCTCCTGAATTTTCCATGGATAATAATCACTCATAAGGAGAGTTTATAAATTAGAATTTTGCCACCTAGTCTCCAGAAGAGTGGTATGTATAATCTCACCAAAATTAAAATCAGAGACAAGATAAGTGAACATTTAATTTGTTTTATTACTTTATATATTCAATAAATTAATAAATGTTTAAATGATGTATTTCTTGACTGACTCCAGGGTTTTGTGTATCAACACTCATCAGTGTCAAAGCATCTAATAAATCTTTATCAGACTCTCTGACCCTGATGACTGGGTCATATGCAAAACTCTGAAATCAAAGCTATAACAGTTGAACATCTATTAATTTACTGAATATATATATATATATATATATTCAATAAATATAATTAAATATTCACTTTTCTTTCAATTTATTGACTATTGTTACTGTAGTTATCCATTGAGATCTTTCTTGACAAATTTTACTCACCTTAAAATGAAAGTTGTGTTAGGTGTTAATTGAATTGGTTTGTTTTTAAGGACAGCATTTAGGGATTATTTCAAATGGAACATTTCCTGTAAAGAAATATTGCATTAACAATTTGATAACAACACAGATTTTGTTCAAATCATTGTTATTCTCCAAAGATTAATACAAATCCTACTATTTATCCCAAAGCTTGGAGTGTGAGATGGATTAATTTGATTTGTTTTATACATATTTATCTATAAGCAAAGTTAGTGTTTTAAAAACAATGCTGAATTTCATTCATCAATCATGTATAACATGCATTCAACTCCTTTAAACTAATGTTAGTATAATTTGTATTGTTCCAAATTCAGGAGGTGATATTGTGTCTATCTGAAGTTTCAAGAAATTAAAATTAGACATTAAATGCATGCGATACATGATGAACCAATGAAAATCAGACAACACAAAAGTAAAAATAGAAAACCTATTTTTTATGCCATATCTTTCTCTGATAAAGTTTTGATAAAAATGAAAGGCATTAATAAACTTTTCACATTTGTTCTTTTATTGTGTGTATATACATACATACATACATACATGCATACATACATATTGTGCACTCAGGCAACAATCCCTTTTTTATGCAAGTTTCATTAAAAACAAGTTGCTGTGGTTATTTTTTATAATTTTTTTATTTGATCAAAGTTTTTTTTTTTTCAGTAGATAAATTATATCAAAATTAATGGACAGTTCTTATATAATTTATAAGTTAGAATAAGTTTTTCATTGTAATTTACCCTTGAAGATGATTTTGGAAAAGATCAAAAGTACTTGTGTGAGCAAAAACTATGGCACCATTTTTGATGAATTTCATCTTAACATCAAGAAACTGATTAGATAAATGGAAAAAGAATTAATATAAAAAATAAGTAAACATAATATGTCTATATTATTCAATGAAACATATTTGTATCTATGTATAACGTTTGGTGGAGTTCAAAGTAATTCTTGTTTTGTGGAACTGATTGTAATGATGAATGTATCATCCTAGCTACTAATGATACATGGCAGTTAAATAAAATATACTAACGTATGGTAGACAGATTAGGTTGAGTCATAAGTAGTTTCTATTTTTTGGAAACTAATTGTGATTAGATTCAAGCAAGTGTTTGTTGAAACATTTTTCAAATAAAATGTGAAGAATTTTACTTAAAAAGGTATTCTTATCATATGACAACAGCTGCTTGACATATGGCAGACGGCCAAACTTATGTAATGTAAGAACCACAGAAAATAAATTTCAGATTTTGAGAGATTAAGAAAAATTTACGTAAAGGCATGTATGCAATAATATTTGTTCATGTATGCAGTTTATTTTTAAGTGATAATTTGTATGGTTACAGTGATCACAAAGTAGATACACACACACACACACACAATTTTATATATATATATTTTAAATCCAAAAGGAGGATCAGATAGGTAAATCAAAAAAATCTGATCCTAATTAATATTAATTTCATTAATATTAAAATTTATCAAGGTGGAGGGCTCAATGCAAATATTACATTTTATTTACAGAGCCAATTATAAAAATAAAACAAACATTTTTATTTTTAAATCCATTGAATAGCCATTTCTATGAGGAAATCCTTGCTTTTTCAGCAACGGCAAAATGAAAATTTTATTTACTCAAATTCAAATGTGTTAAAACATTTTATACCGGTAGAAGTCCAAAATTAACTATCCATACACAGGAAAATAAAATAGAGTGGGATTAATAATTTTTTAATTTAAGAAAGTAAGAAAGGGAAAGCCGTTAGATACCTTTAGGATTTCCTCGTAGAAATGGCTATTAAGCAGATTTAAAAATCAAAGTTTGTTTTTTTTTTTATTTATTATATATAATTTTTTTTCTCTTTTTAATCATTTTACCCCAAGCAAGGTGGTACCACCACTGATGTGCTGGGAGCTACATAAGAGAGTTAAAGTTTTAGGCAGGAGGAGAGTGAAGAGGAAGACGTGGCAGAGAAAAGGCAAGAGATGGATGTGAACTCAGGAGTGAAAGCAGTTGCGAAGGTAGAGAGAAAGGAAAAGAATATGATACACAGGGTGATATAGAAAGGACTGGAGTCAAGTGGATAAGAGATGGGAATTGACATTGCATTTAAATTCCTGGAGTTTGTAGCCATCAAGAAAGCAAGTATATGGAAGGGAGATCCACAAGCGGAAGGTGTGAGAAAAGAAGCTGATGGAGTAGAATTGTCGGCTGCATTTGGTTGATTTAACTGTAAAAGTGTTGGACCTTGTTGCCAGTCTGGTTGTGCGAGTAAATTCTTGTGGAGGGGGCACCAGTGACCTAAGTTCGTTAATGCCAAATCTTTTCAAAATATTGACTAATAATTTTTCTAACTGTATCAAGAAAATTTAATATGGTAATGAACTATGGAATTTACCTTTTATATCAAGTGTGATGCAGAAAGAAGGCCAGTCAATATATTTCTATGAGTCGTATATTAAAGGTCAAAGCACCACAGGTTGGCCACCCCTGGTATATGGCATAAAGTCAATGCAAATTATGGTGAATTTCTACTTGTTATTTTTTTTCTTTTTCATTATTTCACTCCAAACAATGTAGTAATGCTACTGGAATGCAGGGTTTGAAAATAAAAAAGAAGGATGAGAACAGGGAGAATTGAAAAAAAATGGACGAAAAAGAAACTGGGTTCATGAAGATAGAAATTTATGTTGTATGGCCACCTTCAGCGCATGGACCAAGATGTGTGGCCTAGAAAAGTTGAGAGCATTGCCATCCCGGGCTCCTACCCTAGAGGTCGCCCACAGAAAAGATGGACCGACTGCATCAATGAGGATCTGAAAAGCACCGGCCTCAAAACCTGACAAACAATGGATCAGGGGTGGTGGCGAATGAACATCAGACCTGGACGGCATGGCAGAACTTCCAACCCTCCGACACAGGGAAGTCAGGGAAGAAAAACCGAGTAGTAGTAGTAGTATTTAAATTTTTCAAGATTGTAATTTAGGGGAAAGCATAAAATTGGGAGCTTCACCGATGGGAAGTGCTAGAAAAGAAACTATTAGTGTAGAAGTGGCAGTTGAACAGCAAAATAGTGGGACCTTGTTGCCAATCTAATAGCACGCTTAAAATCATGCAGTCAGGCACCAAAAATGCTCATCAGAGCAGTTGGCATGAATATATTTGTAAAAAAGACAGAGGGAAGCCACATAATGTAGGTGAGAAAGCAATTGCAGTTGAGATGCCTAGTCAGGATTGATTACATTACAGACTTTTCTTTGGATTTTGTCAAGAATCTCAAGAGGGGCAACAGGAGCTCCAAACCATATATGTTAACAGTATTCAGTGCATGGACAAATGGTAGATTTATAAATCTGCAAGATGAATTCTGACAAGAAAATTTGAATAAAATATAATTGTACTTTTTCTCATGAATCAAGTTGAGAAACAAAAATGTAAATAATTTATGACTCTATCTCATATACATACATACATACATATATATATACAAACACACACACACACACACGTATATATATATAAAAACACACACACACACACGTATATATATATATATACACATACAAACACACACACACACACGTGTATATATATATATATATATACATACAAACACACACACACACACACATATATATATATATATATATATATATATATATATATATATATATTCATCCCGGTTAGACATCCGATTGTTTTTTACCCAGGATTGAAACCCAACTGAATTAGCGTCAGTCAGCGATTCTACCGTTGAGCTATGGGTGCTCGGTAGAAGGAGGCAGACTTTTTGGCATGTACATTATCATTATGCATATGCCCATTAGCTGAGAGTGTTCTAATTCATTGCTGAATGATATATATATATATATATATATATATATATATATACACACACACACACACACATATAATTTACTTATTTGAACATTATTTTTAATTGAGACTTATATTTGAGCAGATGTTCTGTTTTTAATCAAACAGCATTTATATAATTATTTCTACTGGCCTGATTATTTATGAGAAATTTTGCTATGAAAGTGTGTGTCATTCGGCAGGATTCGAACCTGTGACCCCGAACAATATAGGAGGAACCACCAATTGATCTGTTGCATCTTCAACTGCTTGACTACAAATGATTCTACAGTTAAATCAAGCCTTATATACACAACTTTCAATTTTTCGTAAATAACCATCTCTGCTCTGAAATTATTGCAATGTAAACAAATGTAAACAGACAATATTTCAGAAAATTCCAGAGATTAATGAAATGGAATAAACAATTGACTTATTTAGTAAAAAAATTTCTCATAAATAAACAGGCCAGTAGAAATAAATATATAAATATGCTATTAAATGAAAAACTGAATATTTATTCAAATAAAGCTACCAGTTAAAAATGATGTTCAAACAAATAAATGAAGTATATTGGCTTTTAATTCCAGTTTGTTAATCTCCAGAACTTTTTGCAACACACACACACACACACGCACATATACATATATATGTATGTATGTGTGTGTGTGTATATATATATATATATATATATATATATATGATTTGTTTGAACATTATTTTTGATCAATACTCATATTTAGATAGATACTCTGTTTTTAATTAAACAGTAAGATATATTTATATCTACTGGTCTGATTGCTTACGATAAATTTTTATTACGAAAATTTGTGTCATTCAGCAGGATTTTCGTAACAAAAATTTATTGTAAATAATCAGGCCAGTAGATATAAATATATAATACTGTTTAATTAAAAACAAAATATCTATCTAAATATGAGTATCGATCAAAAATAATGTTCAAACAAATCATTTCAAATTGTCGGTTGTTTATAACTATATATATATATGTATATATATAGTGTGATGGGTAAATCATCACCACTTTATATTTTTAATTTTGAACAAGTGCATTGTTTGTTTAGATTTTGGTAGGGTCAGTTGGGCACTCTCTGAGAAAAAGAGCACCATTACATAATTGACTCTACCAGAAATTTTCGAAGTATACACTGTAATGCTTGGCATTCACACTAGAAGTTCCAATATGAACATTTCGGAGTATTTGGGTATCAATTTGTATCAATTCAGTGCAGGGAATGCAGAAAGAGTTATGAGTCTAATAGCAGTTAAAAGATGTCTGAAATGATCACTTGTGATGGCGACATTATGCTTCCATTCAACTACTCAGAGGGCCAACATCAAGTACCTTGAAGTATTAGTACTGCACTGGGTCAAGAGGGTAGCTGCTAGAAGACCCTATGTCTGGCAACAGAACTCTGCTCCCTACCACACAAGCAGTCACAGCTGTCAGACAATTCCTGCAACTACATCACCACTGGCCTCCTAACTCCCCAAACTGCAACCCCCTTGATTATTATATGGGGAGTGCAGTTTGGGGAGAGACCAACAAACTTCCTCCTAATACCAAAGATGAATTGAAGGTAAGGGTTATGGCAACATTCACCAACTTAAACAAGGAGATTACCCAAAAAGAATTGTAGGAGATTTTGAAGTCATCTGGAGTCCATGGTTGATGTTAATGGCAATTTTATTGCATATTTTTACTTTGACATCTCATTTTAACAGATTTATCAATGTTATTTTAATTTTTGCATAAAGTTTTTAATTTTTTGCATACAGAGTGCTATGGATAAATTGTCATCTAAATAGATGACAATTTATCCATAGCACTCTGTATATTGATTTAAAGGTTGCAGTGAGGTGGGAAATTGACAGTCTCCTCCAGAATTCTGCACCATGCCACACAAACAGGAGAATTAATGATGGTTTATTAATGATGGTTTACTCCTTAGTATTTCAAGATATTTTTATGTAATTTTGGTAAATACCCGTTAAAATGAGATCTCAGCATTATTTTCATTTTTACATAATTTAGACAACAGTTCATCCATCACACCCTGTATGTATGTATATATATATATATATATACATACACACACACTTACAATTTTTGGGGATCTGTATCTCACTACCCGAGTTTCAACTGTTAGGTCTCTTCAGGCATGGACACGGAAAACTTATGGATATTGCCCCTAAATATAAACACAGAAAGGAAGAGTAATCTGTTGCAAGTGTCTTCGAGGATGGTTTTTCACTGCCCTCCATATATATATATATATATATATATATATATATATTCATTTTTGTCTAAGCTTCTGAAGATTTAATAAAAGTGAAACATGTTATATTGATGTATGTTTCCTATGAATTTTTTGTCTTTATTCAGTCATGTGTGAGTGAGAGAGTGGTTAGAACCTTCATTTTTTAACTGTGGGACCTGAAATAAAATCCCACTTTGATGTGTCAGGAAAGTGCCTGAAAACCAAACCACAGATTCACCCAAGCCTTGCAGTAAAATTGTGTAGACAATTGTTCATCAGTGGTTGTGCAAGCACAGTCAGAGGTCATTATGACTGACGGTTTGAGCATAATAGCTTTGTTAAAAACCAAAAAAAAAAAAAAACTGTTCATCATAGCAGAGGAATACAGAGGGTGAATAAAATAATGGAAACAACTAGTAACATGATAGCACAATTTAGAAAATTTGATTAGGCTTTCAAAAGCTTGTCTATTTTTATGATTATTGATTTAATATTGGCAGCACTTCATCTTTTTGCTAAAATTGTAGTTTCTTTACAGATATTATTTAAATAATAAAATCTTTTGAGATGATAATGTGCCTATTCATACTGTTACGGGTTGTGGCTGGGTAGCATGAAGAACATTCTGTGGAACTCCCTTCTGAATACTTGCTTCCCTGATGGCTACAATCTCCAAGAATTTAAATGAAATGCCAGTTGCCATCTCTTATCCACTTAATTTTAGTTCTTCTATCATTCTTTCCCCATCACACCGTGTATCTTGTTCTTTTCCTGTTTTCACTCTACCCTTACAACTGTCTTCGCACCGGTATTCCTATCCTTCTCTTGCCCTTTCTCTGACACCCCCTTGTGACCTGTTTGTCTTTTTCTTTGCTCTCCTCGCGTTTGAACTTTCACTTTCTTGTAGACCCACCTGCACACCAGTGGCTACACTGTCTTGCTTGGGATGATATGATTAAGAAGAAAACAAAAACTTGCACTTTGTGGAAATGGGTTCACAATAAATGAGTATTGCTAAAAATAACAAGATGATATCCATTATTTACATTGTTTGGACTGTTGCTTTCATGTTTATTGCCCTGTTTACGACATTTCAGATGTTGTATGCTCCAGCCTTCTTCAGATGCTAGGCATTTTGAAACAAACCCTTTATTTCAATCCCTGCGAATCCATTGCCAGATCTGCCGCTATGAAAGTCGGTTCTCTGTGTAGGGCCCGGAAGTTTTTCCTGCCTGAATCTATCCTGCATATATATATATAAATCTACCATCCGCCCATGTATTGAATACTACTGCCACATCTGATCGGGTGCCCCTGCTACTCTCCTTGGGCATCTGGACAAAATACAACAGAGAATCTGTAATGTGATCGATACTGACTTGGCAGACCGGCTGCAACCACTTTCTCACCAACGTGACGTGGCTTTCCTGTGCCTCTTCTACAAATACTTTCATGGCTTCTGCTCCGATGAACTTAGATCATTGGTGCCATCTAGGTACAAATTTACACGAGATACTAGATTAGCAACTAGGTCCCACCCTTTTACAATGAAATCGATAAAATGCAACCGTCCAACAGCTTTTTTTCTCACGCTTCCAGCCTGTGGAATTCCTTTCCACATGTCTGATTTCCCGACAGCTACAATCTCCAGGAGTTTAAATGTAAGGTCAATAGATACCTGCTATCACACTAACTTGCACCTATTCTCCCAACACTCTCACCATCTACCCAATCCTCATTCTCAGTATCCTTACCTGCCTATCACCCTCCTTCTGACATGTCCTATATCTAACCATCCTTTCTCACCACTTTCTCCTCTATGTAACCCCCTGCACAATAGTGGCAGTGAAATGCCTTTGCTCAGGGTGAAACGATTATAAAAAAAAAAAAATATATCATTATCACCCAGGCTGGGGCATACGACAGCCAAAACATTGCAATAAAGATGAGGACAACAGTCTGAATAATGTAAATACTAGCTCATCTCAAAAGTATAGACAAACAGATGATATCCCTAGATATGGGCAGTGGAACAAAAACAGTTTACCTGTATAAATTAAATAAAGGGTTCAGTTCAGAATTCTCTGTAGGTTACCCAAATCAATATACACCTGAAGAAGGCCAGAGAGCACAATGGCTGAAACAACTATAACAGCTAAGATGAGCACAGAAATCTGAATACAAATAGTGTGAATAATCACTCCTCATCCCAGAAATTCAAACAAAATGTATATCATGATTATGAAACAATGTGGTTTGCATGCAAATACAAGTTACAAGAAAGCTTATAATCTGCTTTCCTTAATATTCTCCTTAGTTATGAATAGTGAGTGGCTGAGGGGAGGAAGTGGATTTTTTTTTTTTTTTTTGCTTTTTGTTACCCTCAGGGAGAAAAGAGAAAAATTACCAAAATGAGGCAAAAAAATAAAATAAAATAAATGAATAAATAATCAAATCAAGTAATTTTTTTATTAATATTTTCTCTAAGGTTTTTTTTCTTTTTAATTTTTTTTACATTTTCTTTCCATTAAAGAATGCATTAAGTTACTTTTGGTGAGAGAGAGAGCTGATTGAGGAGGGGAAAGGAGGGGGAAAAATGATAAAAAATAAAATGTTTTCATTATCAAATGTAATATAATGTTGTATCATTCAATTTGCTTCTAATGGAAAACAAAATCAGATATAACTTCATGCATCGAACAAACATGTATAGATATGTAAGTAAATTTATATGTAAATAAATAATTAGTTTCTCGAGCAGAAATACTTGTTTGTTGCGAAATAATTGTAAGGATAGATTTATTAATCACTTGATCAAACAAATGATTTTCTCAGCTAACACGCAGATTGTCTTTGTCCAATTTTTTCTTTTTCTTCCTTTTGTGAATATCTGTAGATGAGAATTAATGAATTTTGATGTAAAGGTTTTGTTCTGACATAATGGTTGTTTTAACAAACAGTGGCTTCCGAGTGCCAGTCGTTTGTTCTCTTGACTCAGTTTTAATCAAAACATTTGTGACAAGACATTCAAAAAGAAAACATGGTTTCCTGGTTGCCAAAAAGTATAAATAAAAAAACGTTCAGATTCAATTGCGGAAAATTGAATAAAATATTCAGAAATAGAATTGTTCCAAATTTTAGAGGTGTATAGAAATAAATTATTTTCAGTTTTTCTTTTTCTGTTATGTTCTACGTATGTCATCTTTAATGATATTTTCTCTTCTGGAAATATTCAACTGCTCTTTGCTAGGTTCTTTCCTACTTGCATTTTATGCTAAAATTGTGGTGTGGTGGATATTGGCTCAAAATGAGAAATAGGAGAGCTGAGTTCGAATTCTTTGCATTCACTTAGGTGCAAATACCTCTGGAAAAAGTATTAATCCATTGCTTCTCCTTCCAGCTATGGGTTAAGTAGCAGAACAGATTGGATTCTATTGTGTTGGTTGGCAACCAGTCTACCACAGAAAGTAATGGTAATCTACTGTGGGAAAATATTCTGCCCAGTCAGTCATGTCTCTTTTGAGACATGATTGCCCAAGCATGTATTATGTATGGCACTTAACTGACTGATAGCATGGACCAAACATGTGAGCAACACTGGAGTTTTAGAGAAAATGTTAATAAAAAGGAAACTTCTACTTAACATCAGGTAGACACACAGGTTTCTGGTGCACTTAATGAGGAAACAGGGCTCAGAGAATCTAATACTCACAAGTCGGATTGAATACATGAGAAACTGAAAATCAACACATAGTTTACTTGAGTAAATGAGTAGCAAAACAAGGTTTAGGAGAAATAAAAGACAATTTATTAAGAGCTCCAAGAGACTGGAAGCTGTGTAGAGCAATGATCGCCTATGTCCTGAGGGGGACACGACATATAAAGAAAAAGAATCAATGACCGGTAGTCATTCCTTTCTGGTTTAAGCATTCTATCCTGAAATTATTCCATTCTACTTCCTTAATTCTATCACTGATTTCTCTGATTCTCACATCGCCTTCAAAATAATACCTCAGAAATATTGGAAACTCCGAAATTGTATCTGCCATCAGAATGTCTAAATCAAAAAGTACAGATGACTTGTATTCAAGCCATCTGAAGATTGTGTGAATGTGAAACTTAGGTTATGACTAGAGCCATCTTTTCATAAGATTTAACATTAAGCATTTTTTGCTGTTTCGGTAATCCTTTACTGTGTAGGTAAGTTTGTATTAAGCATTTATTATCATGGCTCTATGTTAATTTGTTTAAAAAAATATATGTTATATTCAATTTCATCATTAGCAAATTGAAAAATAAAGCTTCTTCAAGTTTACATTTTTTGTTTATTTTCAAGGTTCTATATTATGCTTCAACTATAAACTCAGACTCTTAAATTCTTTAAAAAACCTAAAGAAGTACTCTCCAATCATATCATAAGCAAAATGAAAAATAAGGCTTCTGAAATATTTTGATATTTTACCCTTATTGCATAAAATGGAAAATCAGTTCTCTCCTTTAGGATACTTTTCTTTTTATATTTAAGACAAATTTATTACTTCTGCAAGTTTGCTTTTTTTGTTGATTTGTAAGGTTCTATGTTAGGCTACAACTATAAACTCTTACTCTTAGATTATTTTTAAAAAAAGCTATATAAGTACTCTATAATCATATCATTAGCAAATTGAAAAATAAAACTTCAAGTTTTTTTTTGTTTTTTTTTTGTTTGTTTTTTTGTAAGGTTCTAAGTTATGCTAAAACTAGAACTCTTAAATTATTTTTGAAAAAAGCTACATAAGTACTCTCCCATCATATTAGCAAATTAAAAAATAAAGCTTCTGAAATATTTTGATAATTTACCTTTATTGTGTATATAGAAAATCAATTCTTTTCTTTGAGATAACTTTTTTCATATCTAGAGCAAGTTAATACTTTTTTTCATAACTTTTAAACAAAAGTTCATCAATTTATGACACAGGAACAAAATTACAAAGAAAGTGATCACCCTATTAATATTAATAATAATAATAATAATAATAATAATGTTTGCATTAATTCTTCAGGAGATATTTTGTAGAGATATTTGGCTAGAGAGCAAGCAAAGAGAGAAGTGAAAACCAGTCTTTCCGAAAGGCATCAATGCAAAGTGAACACTATTTGAAGTCTGTTTCCATTTAACATGTTCATGGCTGCTATGCCACATTGTCACACCATAGGAAGGTTAGCTGATTCTAAAATGCATGACTAGGCATCTTGGTTAACCCTCTTTTATAAAAAGGGAAAATGCTAAAAATCTGTACCCTTAAACATTGAATATTTTTCTCTTTCCTGGTATGGTGTTTATACTATGTATTTTGAAATTCTTAAGAATCTGCAGTATTATAGCTCCTAATCTGGCAACTTCAATTATTTTCCTACAACTATAATGTCACTTCCTCATACCAATTTTTACAAATATATTTATAGTAATTGTTCTAATGCACTATTCTCTTTGATACCTTGATTTCATGGATTTAAGCATTTTACTAGATTGGTAGCTAGGTCTCATCATTTTACTGTAGAAACTGCTGAATGTAACTGTAATTTCTATTCTAATAGTTTCTAATCATGCTTTTCTTTCCTTTCGTAGACTCTTATCCAGATTCTTAATTCTCTGTCTACTACAATCTTTTAAAATTTAAATGCAACTGTTGTCTTGTCTTCTTGGATATTGTTCTTTTTATCGTCTCTTCTTCTCAACAATAATTTCATTTTATCGTCTCTTCTTCTCAACAATAATTTCATTTTATCGTCTCTTCTTCTCAACAATAATTTTTTTTTATCGTCTCTTCTTCTCAATAATAATTTCATTTTATCGTCTCTTCTTCTCAACAATAATTTCTTTTTATCGTCTCTTCTTCTCAACAATAATTTCTTTTTATCGTCTCTTCTTCTCAACAATAATTTCTTTTTATCGTCTCTTCTTCCCAACAATAATTTCTTTTTATCGTCTCTTCTTCCCAACAATAATTTCTTTTTATCGTCTCTTCTTCTCAACAATAATTTCTTTTTATCGTCTCTTCTTCTCAACAATAATTTCTTTTTATCGTCTCTTCTTCTCAACAATAATTTCTTTTTATCGTCTCTTCTTCTCAACAATAATTTCATTTTATCGTCTCTTCTTCTCAACAATAATTTCATTTTATCGTCTCTTCTTCTCAACAATAATTTCATTTTATCGTCTCAACAATAATTTCATTTTATCGTCTCTTCTTCTCAACAATAATTTCATTTTATCGTCTCTTCTTCTCAACAATAATTTCTTTTTATCGTCTCTTCTTCTCAACAATAATTTCATTTTATCGTCTCTTCTTCTCAACAATAATTTCTTTTTATCGTCTCTTCTTCTCAACAATAATTTCTTTTTATCGTCTCTTCTTCTCAACAATAATTTCTTTTTATCGTCTCTTCTTCTCAACAAAAATTTGTTTTTATCGTCTCTTCTTCTCAACAAAAATGTTTTTATCGTCTCTTCTTCTCAACAAAAATTTTTTTATCGTCTCTTCTTCTCAACAATAATTTTTTTATCGTCTCTTCTTCTCAACAATAATTTTTTTTTATCGTCTCTTCTCAGCAATAATTTTTTATCGTCTTTTCTTCTCAACAATAACTTCTTAGTTTTCTTTACTCTATTGTCTTTCATTCTCAGTAACTTGTATCTTAGTGGGTTTATTACCTTATGTGATACAAAATTTTTATTATTATTTTTAAAATCTTACTTTACTTCCAGCTCTTTATAGCAGACAGGGTTGAGCTTAGTAATAGGTCAGACCTTTTTGTGCCCAGGCTATAGAGAATCTGGATAATTCTTATTTTGTCTTCATGGGATGGTAAATAAGTCGACATACCAATTGATGTGATTTATTTTTTTATCTTTGTTGATATGTCAGGTGTCTGTGTAACTATTAAAGCAATTGATGAAGCTAAAAATTTCTTTAAAACAAAGAAGACGGCTGAACAGCAGTCCTATCCATTGCCTTGTGTGACAATGAATGCTAAGCAATTTTCTTATGGATGAAAAGAAAGACTTGAAGCAACAGATGCTGACAAAAACTATGGACTTGAACATACGAGCAATGAGTAGGTTTCAAAGAAAATGGGAATGAGAAGCATCAATCAGTCAGTTAAGTGCCATATGGGATACACACTTGGGCAATCATGTCTCAAAAGAGACATAACTGACTGGGCAGAAGATTATCCCGCAGTAGTTTACCATTGCTTTCTGCGGTAGACTGGTTGCCAGCCAAGGCTATAGAACCCAATCTGTCCTGTTATTTAACCCATAACTTGGGGAAGAGATGGATTAATACCTTTCCCAAGGGTATTTGTGCGTAAGTGAATGCAAGGTATTAACTGAAATTTGAACTCGGCGACTTGAGTTCCGAGTCAATATCCACTGCACCACAACGCACATCATCCACTAGAGGTATGCTTTGGTTTACAATAAAAACACTTGAAATCTCTGGGATAGATTCTGAGGGAACGGAATTTGAAGAATTTAACAATCAGAAGATAAACTAAAAGGAGGAGCAGTGAGAAACATTAAGCTACTTGCGTTTCTGTGAATGGATGGCAAAGAGGGGATAAAGATGGTAAAGAGTCAAACTTTATTTAGTATAGCAAGGGGAGAAGAAGTTATGGGGAGACATGATGGCATACATCATGAAGGGACAGGATATATAAAAGGAACACAGACTGGGGAAAATGTATGCATTTAGAAGTCTTGATATTTGTTGTGATAACACGATTGTTAGTGTTTGTCTGGAAAGTTCTTGGCACTGGGCCATGCAGAACACTTCTCATCCTGATCCACGCCTTTACTGTCTTTCGGGCCAGAATCAATGCTGACTGTGCCTGCTAATACAAATGCGATGAAAAAATGCAATCAGTTAATCAAGAGTTAAAATTGTGTCAACTCCCCGCCCATAAGAGATATTTTTCTTCATTGATAGAATTGGTATAACCTGCCGCCAACCACTCTGAAGTAGAGAGATGTGGAACTAGAGAATGTCTTTGTTAGATGCTAATGAATAAAAAAAAAAAAGATGAATTTGATTTATGTTCTTGAACATGATTTCTTTCTCTCTCGTTATCTTTGTTCTCTCTCTCTCTTGTTATCTTTGTTCACTCTCTCTCTTGTTATCTTTGTTCACTCTCTCTCTTGTTATCTTTGTTCACTCTCTCACTTGTTATCTTTGTTCACTCTCTCTCTCTTGTTATCTTTGTTCACTCTCTCTCTCTTGTTATCTTTGTTCACTCTCTCTCTCTCTTGTTATCTTTGTTCACTCTCTCTCTCTTGTTATCTTTGTTCACTCTCTCTCTCTCTTGTTATCTTTGTTCACTCTCTCTCTCTTGTTATCTTTGTTCACTCTCTCTCTCTCGTCATCTTTGTTCACTCTCTCTCTCTTGTTATCTTTGTTCACTCTCTCTCTCTTTGTTATCTTTGTTCACTCTCTCTCTCTCTTGTTATCTTTGTTCACTCTCTCTCTCTCTTGTTATCTTTGTTCACTCTCTCTCTCTCTTGTTATCTTTGTTCACTCTCTCTCTCTTGTTATCTTTGTTCATCTCTCTCTCTTGTTATCTTTGTTCACTCTCTCTCTCTCTTGTTATCTTTGTTCACTCTCTCTCTCTTGTTATCTTTGTTCACTCTCTCTCTCTCTTGTTATCTTTGTTCACTCTCTCTCTCTCTTGTTATCTTTGTTCACTCTCTCTCTCTCTTGTTATCTTTGTTCACTCTCTCTCTCTTGTTATCTTTGTTCACTCTCTCTCTCTCTTGTTATCTTTGTTCACTCTCTCTCTCTCTTGTTATCTTTGTTCACTCTCTCTCTCTCTTGTTATCTTTGTTCACTCTCTCTCTCTTGTTATCTTTGTTCTCTCTCTCTTATTATCTTTGTTCTCTCTCTCTTATTATCTTTGTTCTCTCTCTCTTATTATCTTTGTTCTCTCTCTCTCTCTTATCTTTGTTCTCTCTCTCTCTCTTATCTTTGTTCTCTCTCTCTCTTATCTTTGTTCTCTCTCTCTCTCTTATCTTTGTTCTCTCTCTCTCTTGTTATCTTTGTTCTCTCTCTCCATTTCTGCTCTATCTTACCATTTCTGCTCTCTCTCTCTCTCGTTATTTCTGTTCTCTCTCCCACTCTCTGTCATTATTTCCTTTCTTTCTCCCACTCTCTCATTATTTCTGCTCACTATCATTATTTTTGCTTACTCTTTCTTTCCCATTATTTTTTCTCTCTTTTGCTCTGCCATCTCTCTTCTTCTTTACTGTCTTTTTTCACTTTCCCTTTCATCTATTCTATCTCGGCCTCACTCTTTCCGATCTCAATACTTCTTTCTACTTTTGCTACAGTCTCTTTTTGTTTTTTACTCACCCTGTTATATCTCATTCTCTCCACCTTTTTACATCCTTATTTTTAAATCCCGCTGCCCTATCTCATTGTCTTTGTATCCCCCAGCCAGTTCTTTTTCTGTTCTTTTCCAGTCCATCTCACTCGACTCAATATACCTGAAAAGAGAAAGTGGGATGTGTCAACAAAAAAATGTACAGATAAACTGCAACACCATATGTAGTGACATGTTTATATGAAGCAAACATGGCCGATGTTGACACCGTTGTTATTAACCTCTATGTCAAATTAGTTCCAGCTATGGCTGCTTCTTATGTCTGTTGCTTGTAACTTATTGTTAATTGTGTACATAATATCTGCCATACACTAAATACCATCAACTTTGTTTGTACTCCCCTCAGTGAACACGAATTATCGATTGGTGCAGTACTCATCACGGCAGCCATATTGTCGACGTTCACACTTTTCTGTTAAATCAAATAGCAACAGCAAATACACTCCATTATAAGCTGATTATGCTTGATCAGTTCCTTATTTTATTATATCTGGTTTCTTTATCACTTTTCACGCCTCCTTGTCCTTTTTATTTCTTTCTTCCGCATTTTTCCCCACCTTCTCTTCTTACTTTTGCTATCATTAAATCTTGCCGCTTCTTTTTTTTTTTTTTTTCAAATGAAGATGTTTGTTTTAACATTCTGATATATTCTGGTCAGAGCAATGTCTGGCCTGTCGTGAATTGTTTTGATGCAGTAGGGGTGGGTTAAGATTTTGGGGCTCCTGCAAATAGAAGTCTTTAATGCTAAGGCAATTATGCACTTTTTAAGAAACAGTTTGGGTAACATGTTTAAAAAAAAATAATTGATAAAAAAAATAAACTGTCTCTGTTTTATTATTATTTGCAGTAAAATGTTTTCCTTGATGAATATCTATGATGGGAAGTGAAATATTGTCAAACATTGGAAATGGGTTCAATTAAAAGTCTATATTTTAAGAATTAGTACACTAAAATTAGCTCATCTCAATTTCATAGTGAAGATCAGGCCTCACCCTTGTCACAAGATTAAATTAGAATTTGTCTGTACTTCTAAGATGAAATAATATTGACATTACACTTTATTGCTATGTTTACAACGTTTTGGTCATTGTACACTCTGGCCTTCTTCAGAAGAGAGAAATTTTTAACCGAACTCTTTATTTCAATCACTAGGGTATATAATTCTCATTTTATGTGCAATGCAACTTCCGGATGTTATTTATTTATTTATTTATTTCCCTCTTTAAGTTATTTTTTCACAACTGCTGTAGCCAGGTAGTGAACTCACAACTCCTTGGGTCAAGTTACTGGAACTAATCAGTGCCTATATCCACTGGGCCATGTATCCTTAAATTATATACCCCAGTAATTGAAATATAGGGTTTGGTTTAAAATTTAAGCAACAGA
Source organism: Ascarosepion bandense (assembly GCA_037127315.1). Taxonomy (NCBI): domain Eukaryota; kingdom Metazoa; phylum Mollusca; class Cephalopoda; order Sepiida; family Sepiidae; genus Ascarosepion; species Ascarosepion bandense. The sequence continues at coordinate 2,149,912 of JBBBDQ010000729.1, forward strand.
AGAAGGCTGGAGTCTACAACAGTTGAAACATCGTAAACATGGCAATAAAGATGAGGACAACAGTCCAAACAGTGTAAATAATATAAGATCAAAATAGTATGCAGATAAACATCTTCAAGCCCTTTATATATTTTGCATTGTAGAGGAGCTCAGCTATATCTTCCAAAACGGCCTTGTGTCAAACATAACTGAACTCACTACATTTAATAGATCAGAAGGTTGAACAAGCATCAAAGGATAAATGAGATTAATTTAAATATTAAATAAATTTTGTTAAAAGTTTAGTTGATGTTTTTTTTATGCATGTATGATAGTAAACATTTCGAATGTTGATTTCTTTTTTTTTTTTTACATTTGTTGACTGGAAGTTGTGAGGAAAAAGAAATGTCAAGATGAAAGAGTGATAGTGAGCTGTGTGTGTTGTCTGATTTTCTTGAATGTCTAGACAGACAATTCGTGTCTCGATATCTGTTCTTTCTTTCATTGATGATGAGGCAAGAAGGAGAATCAATAAATGCAACTCAAAAGAGAAGGTGAGTGTGTAAGAAAACGCAGGTTGCCCAGTCGCCATTCGGGAGATGGGCTGAGGCTCTCTGAAAAGAAAAGGCAAAATCACACGTATTTATGTATTTTGACAACCAAGAATAGGATCAACTTTAAATATATTTTTCTATCTTCTAGTTGGTCAATAAATAAAATTCTGTATCTATTTTTGATCTTCGACTATGTCCGCATATGGCAAAAACACTTAAGCCAATTATCTAATGTGAAGGGATTTTTCTATTGCTTAATTTGTGAATATAAATTTTTTCATTGGCTCCTGAAAAGGTAAAAATATGTATAAAATCGAATTTATTTGCCAATCAAATATTGAGTATCTATGCATGAACAAATAATACGTAGTTACTCAGGCATCTTTTTTTTTTAATCATGTCACCCCAAGCAAGGCATTCCACTGCCACTATAGCGCAGGGGGTTACATAGAGGGATTGGGTATAGGAAATGTCAGGAGGGTGACAGACGACTTAGGATGTACATAGGGAGAGAGTTGGAGAGAGTGGGTGTGAGTTAGTGTGTTAGAAGGTGTCTATTGACCTTACATTTAAACTCCTGGAGGTTGTAGCCGTCGGGGAAGCAAGCATGTGGTAGGGAATTCCACAGACTGGAAGTGCAAGGAAAGAAGCTGTTGGAGTAGAAATTGCGGTTACATTTCATCGGTTTCACTGTAAAAGGGTGGGACTTAGTTGCCAATTGGAAAGTTCTCAGTTGTCTGACAGCATCCTAACCGTTAAAAAGAAAAATATCGAAATGACATAACAGTTGAGATAAGGAAGAACTTTAATTTCTCGTAGTTTACAAAGTTCGATCATTGACTTCTCTCTTGATATATCAGTTATTAGATAAAGAATCTGTTCGAGATATAAGACAAGTGAATAATCGAGAGAGGTACATGGAAGAAATGGTCCTGGATATGACAATAAACTGCATCTGGCATTAAGGACTCTGATTGTAAGGAACATGGTAGCACCTGTTAGGGTCCCAGCTATGGGCAAATAGTTTGTCCCCAAACTAGGGTCAAAACACTATGAAATTATAAAAATAGACTTTTATAGTAAAAATTCCAGGAATACATTTTTGAAGAAGAAAAAATATTACCAGCAATACATTTTTGAAGGAAAATAAAATGTTAACAGCAATACATTTTTGTACATATATATATATATATATATACCCACACGCACACACCTGACTGTCAATAAAAACTACTTTACAAAAGTATGTCAAAGAAAGCTGATCTACAAACTTATTTCTTACAAAGAATATATATTCTATTCATACAAATTTATTTTAAAAATATTAACGGCATTAAATAACCCATTGAAGTTAATATGCCATAAAACAAACCAAACTATGGAAAAAATACTACAGTATCCTATGTGTAAAGAGTTCGAGTCATGTTTAGTTAGACAGCTGTTGTTTGGCCATGCCATCTACTGATAAATAAAATAAATTTCTTTGAAGAAAAAATGTTGATTCTTTGATCAGTTTTAGACATTTGTATAGCAGACCCATGTTGGCTTGTTTCACTCATCTGCCAAAGATTTCATGCTAACAACCACTTCTACCTGCTAGTCATGTCTCTCGAAAGAGACATGACTAGCAGGGTAGAAGATTTTCCCTCAGTAGGTTATTACTTTTTGCTAACAAAAGCTATAGAACCCAATCTGTCCTCTCTTTTTTTTTTTTTTTTAATCATCTCACCCCAAGCAAGGCATTCCACTGCCACTATTGAGCATGGGGCTACATAGGGGAAGGTAAAGAGAAGGAGTGGTTAGACATAGGGAATGTCAGGAGGAAGGTGACAGATGAGTAAGGATAGCGAGGATGAGGGTTGGGCAGATGGGAAGAGTGCTTGATAGAATGGGAGCAGGTTAGTGTGTTAGGAGGTGTCTATTGACCTTACATTTAAACTCCTGGAGATTGTAGCCGTCTGAGAAGCAATCGTGTGGAAGAGAATTCCACAGTCGGGAAGTGTGAGGAAAGAAACTGCTGGAGTAGAAGTTACGGTTGCATTTTATCGGTTTCACTGTAAAAGGGTGGGATCTAGTTGCTAATCTAGTATCTCGTTCAAATTCGTATTTATTTTATCCTGTTATTTAATCTAGAGTTGGAGGGAGAAGCGACGGATTAATACCTTTCCCAAAGGTATTTACACATAAGTGAATGCAACAAATTCAACTGGAATTCCAACTCTGCTAGCAACCACTAGATGGCATTAACAAAATATTGACAAAGAAAAGGATGTAAAAATATTATCTTTACCCACAGGTTGCCTTAGAGATAGGACGTGTCAGTTTTTCAACAAGAATGAATATTTTCAGTTAATATTTCCCCTATAACAGGGAGAGATTTATGTAAGAAAGTTTGGCAGACCTGAAGGAGACTACCACCGCCTTTAAATTTGTTGTTTTTCATTTTTTTTTTTACTTTACTTTTTTTCAATGCAATCTTATCAATTACACCCGAAACTTTCCGATTGACAAAAAAAAAAAAATGGAAAAATTTTAATATTTAAACAATTTTAGGTGGGGGCTCAGTTTTTCATGCAACATTATAGTAAATCGATCCTCCTTTTTGGAACCACTCACCGGTACGACATTACCACCACCTGTAAATTTGTTGATTGTCAAATTTTTTTTTACTTTTTTCAGTGTAGTCTTATGGATTGAACCCTAAACTTTCCGACTGAGAAAAAAAATTGTAAAAATTTCAACATTTAAACAATGGGGGGGGGGACACTTTTTTATACAACCTTATAGTAAATCAATCCTATGCCATTAACATTTTTACTTGCGTGTATTCAACAACTTTTGTGAAATTTTTGAATAACGCCATTCTTGTTGCTTCCGAGGAAGATGCCATCATAAGAACTAAAGAAAACCTGAAAAAGACCAAAACAAGATCAACAACTCGTCCCAAGAAAACCAAAACAAAATGACCCCATCGCAAGTGGTTCCAAAGTGGAGGGTCAATTTACTATAATCAAAATTTTTTTGATAATCGGAAACTTTATGTAATAATTGATAAGACTGCACTGAAAAAAAAAAAAAAAGGAGTAACAACAAATTTAGAGGTGGTGGTAGTCTCCTTCAGGTCTACCAAAAGTTTTATTCTCTTGTATGGATTTCTCTCATTATGGGCATTATTATATACTAGAGATAATAATACTATAGTTCACGGACAGAATGGTTGAAAGGAAAAAGAAAAACAAACATGCTTTGTCCTCAGATAGTCCTTTATACCATTAAGACATATACAAAACTGAATATAGATAGATGCACATCTCCGTCACAGAGAAAAGTGTCATATTGAAGCGTAGGGAGCTGGTTAATCTTTCTTGTATTTGGCCTTGTGTCTTACTTAACCGAACTCCCTACAGCTTACAGGATTTATGCAGAATTATCATCAGAAGGTTGGTTGTCCGCAGGATGGAATGTGTGGAATAGTGTAAGAATAAAATATACATTTTGCTTTTCAAAACAAATTTATTAAAGGGAAAGAATGACATAAGTTGTAGGAGTTAATGTACAATTAGAAACATTATTAAGAAGTTAAGAGTAGAGTTCGTGTTCAATGAGAAAGTTGAGGTGAGTTAAGGGTATCATGATTCATAAAAAATGTTCCTAATAGTAATTGTTGAAAGGGATAAAGGAGAAAGAGAACAAGGTGCAACCTGACCTTATCTCCATGTCAATTTGAAGTTGAAGTTACATTTTAGATGTTTGCCTCGCGGCTCCCATCTGTGATTGTGATTGACGCTGACCGGGGCCTTTTATAGTATTCAGATTTTCGCACATGCTCCCATTCGTCAAAAATCATTTTAACATCTACTTGCGAAATCTGGGTTCGACTTTTTCTTTCAGCACATAGTCAATCTTCTTTCTATTTGGGAAAAGCAGGATTTCACACGTCATTGTGAATTTTTGTAAAAGTGAAGAAGGTTGATTTTAATTAATTTCTTATTTGCTACAATATCTCTACACAACAGGCAAAGTGTAAAGATAAACAAAAACGAAAGATCTTATATGATATAGCGATACTTCTGTGTTTCTCAAGAAGCCATGTTTAGGACTCTAGATTCAAACAGTTCGGATTCACCTACTATGTCCCAGGAAAGGACATATTCCACGAAACAGTGAGTTTTTAGTTTTCACAAAATGGGACATGCAATGAGGAAGGAGGGCTTGGAGAACTTGATACTAATAGGCCAGATAGAGGAAAAAAGAGATGAGGGAAAGCAACAGATAACATATTTGAAGGACCTAATCAGGTGGATGATGGAATGAGGGTTGCATGGTATAACAGGAGAAGGCATGCTAAAAGCCAACAGGAGACGTGGGAAGCAATGATCGCCTACGTCCTGAAGGGACAGGGCACATAGAAGAAAAATGTTGTAACATTAATATGCAGACAGAATATAATCGCTAAAAGAAACGAATTAAAAACAAATGCATTGTTCTCATTACTTAGACTGTTTGGGCTGCTTTCCTCATCTTTATTGCCATCTTTACAATGTTTTGTACACTGATGTTCTCAAGGACACATAGCCCAGTGAATATAGACGTTGGTAAGCTCCAGTGACTTGACTCAAAGAGTTGAGAGTTCAATACCTGGCTACAGCAGCGGTGAACAAATAGCTTAGGGAATTGAGTTAAAGATTGAGGTAACTTTATGGCATCCGGATGTGGCATTGCACATGGAATTAGAATTATATATTCCAGTGATCGAAATAAAGGGATTGGTTCAAAATTCCTAGCACCTGAAGAAGGCCGAAGCGTACAAAACATGGCAAAAAAATGGGGGGAAAAGAGCCCGAACAATGTAAATATTGTATTTCCGTCTGAATCTATCTTAAACATTTATAAATCTACCATCCGACCGTGCATTGTATACTGCTGCCATATCTGGTCGGGTGCTCCTGCTATTCTCCTCGGGCTTCTCGACAAGGTACAGCGGAGGGTCTGTAATGTGATCAATACCAACTTGGCAGACCACCTGCAGTCTCTCTCTCACCGGCACGACGTGGCTTCCTTGTGTCACTTCTATAAATATTTCCACGGCTTCTGCTCCAATGAATTTGGATCACTGCTTCCCCCTAGATACGAATTTGCATGAGAAACTAGATTAGCAACTAGATCCCACCCTTTTACAGTGTAACCGATAAAATGCAACCGCAACTTCTACCCCAACAGTTTCTTTTCTCACACTTCCCGACTGTGGAATTACCTTCCACATGATTGCTTCCCCGACGGCTACAATCTCCAGGAGTTTAAATGTAAGGTCAATAGACACCTCCTAACACACTAACTCGCTCTCGTTCTTTCAAACACTCTTCCCATCTGCCCAACCCTCATCCTAGATATCCTTACCCATCTATCACCTTCCTTCTGATATTTCCTACACCTAACCACTCCTCCTCTTTACCTTCCCCTATGTAGCCCCATGCGCAATAGTGGCAATGGAATGCCTTGCTTGGGGTGAAATGATAAAAAAAAATACTACCTCATTTCAGAACTATAGACAAATGCATTATTCTCAAAGGTATTTTATATCCTACTGTCACACCAGAAACTATGTATCTAAACTTATTTATAAATGTGTGTGTGTGTCTGTTACCTATAGACTCCAAAACGGCTGAACCGATTTTCTTGAAAATTTACACAGTTGTACTATCAGCGTCTGCGAGTGTTCTTAGCTAAGTTTTGTGTCGAGGTACCCCCGATAAATATCGATAATCGAAAAAATTGTGTTATAGGAGTGGTCCGATTTTAATCAAATTTGATACACTCATAGACAAAGACATAAGAAATTATATTCAGAAGTTTCAAGGTTGCAGTTCTTACAATAGTGCAGAAAATTTGATATTGGTAGCAGGAAATCAAAATTTGACTTGCATCCATTCATGTTTCTTTCAGTCTACGGTTTCGCTTTAACTGGAAACAACTATTGCTTTTTAGTCTTTCATGCCAATGTCCAAAGAGTGTGAGCTCCAAAACCATGGATTAGTTTTAAAGCTTTCATTACACCCGAACAACGCCGGGCTATACTGCTAGTATATATATATATATATTAGCTGCGATTGGTAAATTGTCGCAATTTTTATTAGGTGCAATTGGTAAATTTTCGCAATTACTTAATTATTTCAAATATTCTTTAGACTGAGTCTGAGCTACAGGACCATGGATTAGTTTTAAAGCTTTCATTGCACCCGAGCAACGCCGGGCTATACTGCTAGTAAATATATCAATACATGTCACTAATTTTTCCCACACAGATAAATTGTGACACATGTATAAAAAAAGTGGGGGGCAAAAGTGAGAGGCTCTTACTTGTAATATTTTCCAAAGAAAGCATTGTTGATCAGTGGTATGTTCTCCGAACTTCGAGGTACTATGTTGGTTCTTCTGTTCTCTCTGCACTGTGGGCTTGAAAATGTCTCGCCTCTTTGGGGCATTTGGCATGTATAGACATGTCTTGTTGCGACATGTGTTAAACAGCAACTCCACTTTTGTCAGCCAACACATGATCTTTGTGACTTTTATGATTTCCTCTCAACCAAAGGGAGAAAATCAGCCTTTGCTTTTTTTCCATCTCTCTCGAGGGTTTTTCAGTCACCTGCGAACCTGATGTACACAACACACGATTTTCTAATATTTATACCAGTCCAACAAATAATTTGTATTGATAATAACAAATAAATCACTAAATAAGTAAACAATGTAGGAAATGAAAATAATTAATAATAAAATAAAAATGTAAGTAATAAGAATACTTTAAAATATAGAGAATAATGATGAAGAAAGAAAAGCTAGATTATAAAAAAAATACTTAAATAAATGTGAGAAATCCCATCATGCAATGGAATTGGCGTTTTTGTCATTAATTAAAACATAAATCAAATATTCTCTCTCTTCACCATCAAGGCTTAACAAAGTAGATGTCTGGGGACAATGTTTTTTGACAGACTCTGTGGCTTTCACCAGATAAGCATTTTTTTTTATTTCTATATCTTCTTTTATGTCCTATGTTCCCTCAGGACGTAGGTCATCATGTCCCTCCTCATTCTTAATATATTTTGTTTTGTTGTTTCTCTCAAGTCCTGCTCTGTGATTCATCAAGTATATTAGAGAAATTATTACGGAGTTGCCAACTGGGTGCCCAGTGATTGGATGAAAAACAATCAACCACGGGCTACCTTTTTAGACTTTCAACAAACTCCCCACGTGAGCGGGTTTTACAAACTCACTTCCTCTTTTGCTTGTTGGAACCTTACAAACAAGACGTCCCCGTCTGCTCTCCGTCATCTAGACTCAGGATACTTGAGGGGATTTGACAGCAACTGAAGCACAAAAGTCATGGCTCTGTTTCTGCAACCCAGCCATACCGACACAGGAAATATAAACTGTTAAAAGGACGCATCTTTCAGATAAGTTCCGCAAACCCGGCTGTTTGCAAGAGACTGTCCTTTCTTCTTTTCTCTCTTTTCCTGTAAATACAAGTTTATAATATGTTCATCTGTGTTTGTGTTCCTTTCTTCTCACTGGCGTCATAATATTGTTACCAATTAAAATTAGGAAATTCCCAATAATATCACACGTTTTCCTCTGTTCATTTTTTTCTCTATCCGCCCAGTAGGTATCAGATTCTCTAAGCCCTCCTTCCTTATTACGTGTTCCAGAAATTTCAACTATCTCTTTCTGAAGTTAAGTATAAGTTTACCTTTTTATGTCCATTCTCTCCAAAAACCTCGTCGTTGCTCACATGTTTGGTCCATGTTATCCTCAGCATTCTTTTGTAGAATCACATTTTTTTTTTGAGCCTCTTCTTCATATTTGAAGAGAAAGTCCAGCATTTGCCGTCATATAGGAAGACAGATATCACATAACAGCTCAGCAGTCTTTTCCATTTTTCCAATGAAATTTTCTTGTCTCTTAATACTCTACTTAGCTTTTGGAGTCTGACGATCTCAGTGTCACACTTTCCGTTCTCTGTTCGAACACTTCCGAGGTATTTTTGTTCTTTGAAATACACAATATTTTCTACTAAATGTATGCCAGAGCTTTTTATCGTTTTTATTTACGCTTATTGTATTGTATCTTTTACATGATTATTTTCATAATGTATGCATTTTTGTTGTAGGACTGATGTTTTTACGGTTTTTTATTACCCCAAAACAGAATTACATATAAAAATAAAGTACATTTACTACAAACCTTCCAACAAACGCTTCTCAAATATAAATCTCTCAAAATGTTTCTTATGAACTCCACACACAGTACATAGACGTGAGAAAAAGGACATCATCTTATGCACACTTAGATTTTTCCGTGTTGTATTCAAGTTTAGTTTTGCTCAGTGTTGAAAAATAACAAGTACAAAATCCAGGATCATAATTCTAAAAATTATAAAGAATTCTCCCAAGTCCCATATCCGAAATACTGAGGATGCAGATCAAAAGTGATTGAAACTCCATATCCGCAACTTGTAACAGTCAACTGCTAAGACAAAAATATACAACTGTCATCTTCACCTACGAAGAACAAAGAATATTTCAATTGTTTAAAGAAGCATTCATTTCTTAGAGTAAGAAATGCTGATCGGTCAAAACTAATAGGCCAAGATGACCGTCTTTTGAGGTCGTTCAAAAGTAAACCTGTTCTTGATTTTGAGTTTAATTTTCAACAAACAACATACAGAGCATCTTTTTATCTTCGCCTTAAGGCGAAGGTATTGTACTCTGTCGCGTTTGTCTGTCTGTCTGTCTGTCTGCCTGCCCGTTTTCAAGATATTCCAAGACTGGCTGGATCGATTCGGATAAAACTTTGAGGGATGAGTGGTCTCATGTCTGACTCGAACTGATTAGATATTGTGCATGATCCTATTAATAAAATTTAATTTTTACCTTACAATGATCAAATACTGAATTACTGCCTCCTCAGATCATTTTAAAATACTGAATTACCTCCCCGTTTCATTTCAAGTGTGCATTTAATGAGAGTGGTCGAGTGATTTTTTTTTTTTTTTTTTTTTTTTTAGTCTTGAGAGCGGTCAAGTTCTTTGTAGTTGTTCGTTCTCATTTTAGTAATAATCATTTGCTAATTGCTAAGATCATGTCGATATTGCCTTGGCAAAGGTTTGCGGTCTCTGACTGCTCTTTCTAGTTCCCCCCGCTGATTTTGTCCCCACACTCAGTCATAAAAGCGTCTATTTTAATTTAATGGACCAAACATGTGAGCGACAACAAAGTTGTACAAAAATGGAAACAAAAGAGAAACATACTTTACATCAGGAGGAAATAGTTAAAATTTCCATAGTACATAATGTCGAAAGAGGGCTTGAAAAGTTTGATACTCACAGTGTAGTGGACGAAGGGTCCATTTACTAATTTATGTTTGCGAGTCGACTCGACGTAACATGGTGTCATGATTTAAAGCAGGTTTTAAGAAAGAACAAAAAGGCGAAAGTAACCAGAAAAACAATGTATTGACAAAGGTTACATGGGGTTGAGAGAGCATGCATAAGAAAGTGAAAAGGAAAGAGTCATTCCCCTTCGTCTGTTCGTAGAAACAAAATAAGATGTATGAAGTTTTTTCTCTAGCTGAAAGAAAGGTTTGTAACAATTGTTAAGATTTTCGTAAAGAGTTCAAAGTTCAAATCCTTGATGAAGAAAGTCAGACAGAAGACAAAGTTCTGTGTCTGTGTGTGCGTTGAGTAGAGAGAGAGAGAGACACTTACATGCGAATGTAGCAGTCGGTGGATTTCTACTGATGAAGGTTGGAAAAATTGTGGAATTATGTGTAGGAAGTTATTTTATGTAAAGTCCTGTTTGAATGAAAGTTAATGTGCATAGTGTTAATGTAGGAGAAGAAAAATAAAAGAAATTTTGCGCCACTAATGGCTACACGCCATTAGTGCGCGTGTGTTGTGTGAGTTAGGAAGACATTGCTCTTGTCCCGGGACGAAATCCTAACTAGTGTACCACGTGCTGTTTTCCGTTTTTATTAGCATCGTTTTTGACGGGAACCAGTCATCACGTGGAACGCCGAGTGACCATGCGTGTGTGTGTGGGTGTCAATGTATGAAACCCTACACACAGGACAGATTGAAAGCAAGAGGAAAACTTTGCATGAGCTTGGTTAGGGTTGAACAAGGTTTAAAAGAAATAACAAAAAGATTAAATTTATTAAGAGCTATGAAAGACAGGAAATTTCAGAGGGCCCATAATCGCCTACATCCTGAAGGGGGAGATCACGTGAATAATAATTCTTACGTAAAAAGAATATATCACATGAGACGTAATAACAAGTCAGAAGATACTAGCAATTTGGCACCTTTATGCCTTGTTTGTACTTATGTTTTAGTGTATATACGTATTTGCGTAGATGTTTTGCTTATTTATTAAACAATCAAGAGCACATCGGATCTAATGATGGTTTCTCCTGTCAAGAAGGACGCAGGTCTGTATCCTGCTGGAGAGCGCATGTTTTTATTTGATAAGATTTTTTGTATATTCAGGCCGTTAGATGAAAATAAATATACTGTTTAATATATGAACGGAGCGTCTGCTCAGGTACGAGTATCGATTAAAATTAAATCGGTCGGATTAATAAATAAAAATCAATTACTGCTTTAGAAAATAGTTTTCAGTGACTTGTGCAGTATATTTGCAATGTGGTTCAACATACATAAACCAATTCTGATTATTTAATAGCCACATCTTGTATCTGTCGTACTCTTTATTTCCATGAACGATAAGGAAGGTGTTTATTTCGTATATTTTCTCATTAAAAATAGCAGTTTCTTTATGTGGTGCAGTGGATATCGACTCGGAACGACAAATCGAGGTGCCGAGTTCGAATTCCAGTTGAATTTTTTGCATTCACTTATGCACCTTGGGAAAGGTATTAATTCGTCTTTACCCTCCAGTTATGAGTTAAGTTTTTATAGCCTTGGCTGGCAACCAGTTTACCGCAGAAAGCAATGGCAATTTACCGCAGGATAATCTTCTGCCCAGTCAGTCATGTCTTTTTCGAGACATGATTGCCCAAAGCGTGTATCACGTATGGCACTTAACTGGCTGACTGTGAATTGTGTAAGCGTTATAGTAAGGAAATAATACCATTTAGATGCAAATAATTACCGAGAGTTGAAGAGAATGAGAAGATTATAGGTGAGAGAAAAGGACAATAAAAGAACAGGTGTCAGTAAGGCATGAGATAATGATTTGCATTGCATTGCATTTAAATTTAGGAAGGAGGCAAAAAAGTGGAAGTGTTTCACAAGTGAGAAGCGTGAGGAAGAAAACTATTAGAATAGTACTTTCGGTTACAATTAGCTATTTCTATGGTAAACCAATCAGATCTAGTTACCAATCTACTTGTACATTTAGATTCCTGTAGTCAAGGAAAATCCATTATAACAACTGCTATGGAAACGAAAAGGAAATTAATACTGAGCATCAGGAAGAGACAGCTAAAGTTCCTGGGACATGCAATGAGGAAGAAGAGCTTGGAGAACATTATACTAACAGGCCAGATAGAGGGGGAAAAGAGACAGGGGAAAGCAGCGGGTAAGATATTTGAAGGACCTAATCATTTGGATGACGGATCGAGGGTTGCGTGGAGTAACAGGAGAAAGTGTGCTAAGAGCCACTAGGGACAGGGAGATGTGGAAAGCCATGGTCGTCTACATCTTAAAGAGACAGGGCACATAGAAGATGATGTAAATATAGGAAAAACAGAGAGAAGCCATGACACGGTGTTAGGAAAGTGACTGAAGTCGAGATGCCAGGTCAGGAACTATAACATTACTGCTTCTTTTAAAGATAGTGGGTGTATCCGTGTTTACACTTATCCTATCAAGTATATTACAAATGTTTTGTGCCAAATATAAAAGTAATTATTGTTAGACTTTTATAGCTGTTGCTGTTTTTTTTTTTTTTTTTTGTATTTCCTTGAATCTGCTTGTCTGCTCACCTTTCTTCTTTATGTGCTGTGTCCTTTCAGGACATAGATGATCAAGGACCTTTACTTACCCCTATATGTGGCTTTCCCTCCGCCTTTTCTACAAATATTTTCACAGCTTCTACTCTGACGAGCTTTTTTCCCTGGTGCCTGCGTAAAAGAATTTACACGTGCTACTAGGTTGTCAACTAGGTCCCGCCCTTTTTACTGTCAAAATAGTCAAATGTGAACTGTCACTTCTACTCTAACATTCTCTTTACTCTTACCTCCCGCCTGTAGAACTCACTTCTGATTGATTGCTTCCCTGATAGCTACGATCTTCAAAAATTTAAGCGCAACGTCAATTGCCATCTATCGATTTAAAGCTCATCTTTTTTTATCTTCAACATTTCCCGTACTTTGTTCTTCTCTCTCTCTCTCTCCAAACTAGTGGAAATACTGCCTTGCTTGGGTGAAACAATTCTAAACAAACCCCTTTTCTTTTTGGTACCTCTCGCCATCCACTTGCTGAAGCCAATCAAGTATGTCTCGTGTTGCTTTCCTCTGTCTTTTTCCTCATTACGTGCCCCAGAAACTTCAGCTATCTCATCCTAGTGTTAAATGTTTTATTATTATGTAAATTAGTCCTACCTTTACTTACTTGTTATTCAGAGTAGTCCATTTTTGTGTGTAAGTAGTCCATTCAAATGGTAGGTAGTAATTGTGGCGAAAAGCCTACATCTCTGCTACCTGGATTACCGTCAAATCTTATCCTAGCCAACAATTTTTGCCACAATTCTTTTTTGGGCATGTGACCATCTAGGTTTGATACTGAACCAGACTCTCTAAATGCAGAAAGGGAATGCAAACTCTGAAAGAAAACCTTTGAGAATTACCTAGAAAGTTCTACACCAGAAGAGCGCAGTCCTGTTTTGCTAGATAGAAAAACGCACAATGCTATCATAAACAGTGTTTCTGCATACGTGTTTGAGTTGATATGTGATGCAGACAATTTCAACTGAGCAATGCAGAAATTAGATGATTAATATATAAAACCAATGAATATTCTCTACAATAGGCATTTGTTGATCACTTGTAAACTGGAGCAAATTCAGTCTACAGATTCCTACAAACATGGATTGGAAAATTAGCAGAAGGCTGTAAGTTTGAAGTTGTTGACGCCAACCAGAATAAAGAACAGTATAGGAGAGATGTTTTCATCAATGGTATCAGTTCTGCACACATCAGATAAAGAGTTCTTGAAAACCGGGAATTGAGATTGGCAGATGCGTATCAACAAGCCAGGACACTTGAGCAGGCCCAAAAGTAATCCACTTCATATGACAGCTATAGTATAGATACAGTTGAAGCTGCTTTATCTAATGATTATGTTGCTGCTACCACTTCAAATAAGCCCTCAAATGGCCCCAAATGTTACTTCTGCAGCAACCAAAAACATGCCAGACATTCACGCCCAGTAAAAGACTCTTCGTCTTACAAATGCAAAACGAAAGGTCACTGGGCAAGAGTATGCCGAGGAAAAAGGTTGGCCGGTGTTGCAAGTTCATACAATAATTTTCCAAGCCTGTTTCTTGTAAAATTAACAAATTCTCCTCTCAAAGCTATGATTGATTCTGGCAGCTGTTCGACATTCATCAACAAGAATGCTGCAGAGAAACTGAAATTGTTTCAGCGAGATCAAAAAGTGTTTCTCTGGCTGATCCAACCTGCAAGACAAAAGTAATTGGTGAAGTGGTTGCGGATTTACCGTTCATTTGTATTCAGATATAGTGATGGAAATATTGAACTGCTTGGTTGACGATGTTATCATTGGAAAATATATTCTTCAGAAACATAAGAAAGTAACACTAAAATTCAATGGCTCTAAAGATGAATTGATTGTTGGAGCAGTGAAATCCACTGAAACCTTCCCAGCTATTCATATTGCTCATATATCTTTATTTACAAATGCAAGAAGCAGTATCAAGCCTGTTGCGACTATACTCCCAAATTAAGAACCGAACTCTGGTTTCCTCACAGGCTACCCCCCGCCGGGTCATGGAAGCGAACACAGGCAGATCACCGGTTGACATTGTTTACGGTCAGAACTACGACTGTATCTGATCGTTTTCGAACCTCCGACTTTCGGTCTTGATCGAGGAAAACATATTTACCACACGCCATCGCTGCAGTTCGTTTTGAGACGATCAGAATTCACCTCTGACGTCGCCACACGAGTGGCCCCGACCGCTCCCTTCAATCATTGCCTCGCTGTAGACGGAAACCGACAGACGTAGACGAAGCTCTTTTCTATTATTTGATGCATATCGTATGCAAGCTTAAACAGCCCTCTCTGGGCCCTCTATTTTTTTCAAAGTGAACGTATCGGCCGCTGCGGACACTCGGTCAAGAGCACCATCAAGTATGTCTTGCATTTCTTTGCCCTGTCTCTCTTTCTCTCTACCCGTCCTGTGAGTATCAGATTCTCCAAACCCGTCTTCCTCATTACGTGTTCCAGAATTTTCATTCTGATAAGTATAAGTTTCCTTTTTTGTTTACATCTCCAAAACCTCGTCATTGCGCACATGTTCATTTCTCGATTTCCTCAGTATCCTTCTGTATAACCACATTTATGTTGCATCAAGTCTCTACTTCATCTTTGATTCGATCTTAATTGGAGTAGATAGACTCCACCCACGTTTATTGAACAGGTGAAGAGGCTCATCTCTTGTTTCCTGTTTAGGATGTGGTTTCTGGCTTTCTCTTTTCCAATCTTTTCACTCTTACGTAGCCCCCTGCGCATCAGTGGCGTTACCGCCTTGCTCGGGGTGATATGATTAAAAACTAGTATTCGCTGCGATAATCACATAAGGATCAATTACTCTTTTATTTGGTTCCAACAAAATCTTTCTGTTTCTCAATACTCTGCTTAGCTTTTGAAATGCGTCCTTGGCCGATGCCAGTGTGCCTTTTGTCCTCTGTCAGAACCTTTTCCGGGTATTTACATTTTTGCACCTGGTTGATTTCAGTATCCCCAACCTGAAGTTGGTATTTTGGGTTTCTCCTTTTACTGATGACAATGCATTCAGTTTTCTTGTAGTTTATGTTTAGTCCTTTCTTCTTTAGCTACATTCTGTAGAACGTTTTCTTAACAATAGTGAGATATCACTTTGTTTTTTTTCTACAAAATGAATTTTCACCTGTTCTATTTATCAACTCTGTCTCTAGTAAATATTTCTTTTGTATTTCCTTTGTGGTATTTCAGAAAATGCTTGCTTAAATTATCATTGAAAAAGAAATGTTACAATGGGTAGACCCAATCTTAACAATATAAAACAAACAGATGATACGCGCACAAAAAAACAGGAACTCCTAGACAAATGAAAGCAGGAAGAAAGGACTACCAACTCTCAAAAGACGATGTAGTATCAATAGCAAGAGAGACTACCTAAAATGCAAGTTACAAAAGGGACATGCTAAAATCAAACAAGCATATAAACTTAACGCTGCAGTGTCGTGAGAGACGTTCGAAAACGTAACACTGACATCCGAAAACACATTGGAAAAGCTAAGCAAAGTTTTAAGAAACAGAATTATTTCATTAAAAACAAAAAACAGCGTACTTATCTGTTACACTAGTACTATAGCTCGGGGTTGCTCAGGTGTAATGAAAACTTTAAAACTAATCCATGGTCCTGGAGCTCAGACTCTCTGGACGTTGGCACGAAAGACTAAAAAGCAATAGTCGTTTCCAGTTAAAGCGAAACCGTAGACTGAAAGAAAAATGAATGGATGTAAGTCAAATTTTGATTTCCTGGTATCGATATCAAATAAGTTTTTTCGTCGTAAACTGAATTTTGAAGGCTAAATAAGTCCTCTGCCTTATATATATATATATATATATAAATTAGAGAAAATTTTCAAAATTCAAAGGTGTCGGATGTACATTTCCACATAGGATCTCTAATAGAGAATCTACATCACGTCAGCGACATTGTTTTTCAAAATGGCGAAGGCCCTGAGTTAGAGTGTAGAGGGGTTTTTGGTTAACAACGGTCACAAAGTGGAAAAGGACAGAGCTGGTAGTCGCGGGGTTACAGGGTGTTGAAATGGCATATTTAGGAAGGGGAGGACAACTAAATGAGTTAAATTACTCTTTAAAGTTAAGATTTTGGGCTGTTTGAAGAGGTGTATTTAGGCGAGAAGGAATGGTTTTCAATATAAGATTTAAATTTTTTTTTTTTAGTTTATTTGATTAAACCTTTTAGGTAGAAGCGAATTAAATGCCAATTACAGGAAATTATCAGTTCAAAAATTATTAGAGAAAATATTAGAGAAAAAGAATATATATATATACATACATGTGTTAACCAAGGAAAAAGGGGTTTAGGAAAAGAATCCATATTTTCTAAAGATAGGCAATTAAAAGAGCTTGGGATAGGAAGGTAGGGGGTTTAAAATACTTTTTAAGGTTAACGTTGGGGTAAAATTAAGATAAAAACTTAAATTGAATCCTTTTAATTTATATTCTAACATCTAGTTAACGGGGATTTAGATTCTAAATTTAAGTATTCGAATAAAGTGCCGTCACAAGGCAAATTATTCGAATACTTAAATACTTAAAGACAAAATTTATTAAGAGCTAAAACGTATAAGAAACTGTGGAGAGCCCTAACTGCCCACGTCCTGAAGGGGCAGAGCACAGAATAATATATGATCCATTGCTTTTTAATGTCTGTGATTAGAAGATAGGTTAAAAATTTAATAACTGATATGTATCAATAAAGTCAGATTTTGAATGTAACGGTGAGTTAGGAATGAGCAGAACGTTTCTTCTCTTTTTTTTTTCTTTTTTTTTTTTTTTTTGATCTTTCAAAGAATATTGTTAAAGAATTATGTCAAAACAGACATTTTGGAGGCAATTAAACATTACACGTTTTGTGATAAAATAATTTTGACAGTTGCCAAAAGATGACCAGGATGTGGAAAACTGTCTAAAGATGGAAGAATTCTTCTCTTTATTCAGTTAAAAACTCATAATTGCGCGAATGATAAAAAATGGAAAGAGACTGATTCAAGTCGGAAGTAGAAAAATATTGGCGTCTGGCTCAGTTGAATGTGTCAAGTGCAGATGAAATGTGAGGTAGGTATTAGAAAAAAAATGTCTGTTCTGAGAAGAAAGATTGTAAAAAGAAAAATGAGACAGATTCTCTGTTGTATATTGTTTTTATTATTTAATGTCGTCAAAGCCGAATCTTGGTAAAACTTCTAATTCTCTCAGTCTGCGAAGTTTTATAACAACAGACGGAAAGTGCGACACAGAGATCCGAAGGCGAATTGGCATGACGAAGGAAGCATTCCAAAAGTTGAGTAAGGTCTTGAGAAACAGGAAAGAGAGTACTGGATTGCTACGTGTTGTCCGTTCTTCAATATGGAAGTGAATGTTGGACAATGTCATCAAATATGAAGGAAAAACTTGAAGCAACTAAAATGTGGTTCTACAGAAGGATGCTGCGAATATCATGGATCGAGCATGTGAGCAATGATGAGGTCTTTGAAATGATGGAAACCAAAAGGAAATTAATACTGAGCATCAGGAAGAGACAGCTGAAGTTCCTGAGACATGCAATGAGGAAGGAGGGCTTGGAGAACCTGATAATAACAGGCCAGATAAAGGGAAAAAGAGACAGGAGAAAGCAGCGGATAACATATTTGAAGGACCTAATTAGGTGGATGACGGAACGAGGGTTGCGTGTTGTAACAGGAGAAGGCGTGCTAAGATTCACCAGGGATAGGGAGACGTGGAAAGCCATGATCACCTGTCTTGAAGGGACAGGGCACATAGAAGAAGAATATATATATGCCAACGGTTTATTAGAAAATATATTGTTGGCATAAAATGGGAGATCAATTCTATATTATAATCAATATATAAACTGATCCCTCATTTTGTGGCCATGCTAGTTTCTATACATTAATATTCTTGATTTATGGGCTTGAGTTAGTGAATGGCAGAGCGGGGTTTGGATGGTGTAACAGGAGAAAGCGTGCTAAGAGGCACCAGGGATAGGGAGACGTGTAAAGCCATGATCGCCTACGTCCTGAAGGGACAAAATACATAGAAGATCACCTGACTAAAAAGGTTAAATAAGTTCAGTAAGAAGACACATCCTTATCTGATGACCTTTCTATTTTTGTGTATTTATTGAACTTTTGTTGCGCAAAGGTTGTAAACGTTTTGGTTTTTGTCTCGCTAGCACAATTACAACTGAACAGTGAGTTCGATCCTCACGTGGTCTCTCATACTTTCAGCCTTGTGCCACATCTAAGCTTCGCTTAGAAAATCAGCTTCTACCTTCTAAACAATTTCAGCAATTCTTTTCCTCTTTTAGACACTCTACTGACCGCAACATGTGTAGCCTTTCTATACAGCTGTAACGGCTCCTCTTGTAGTCTCGTTCTACTTATTTTTATTTCCTCATTCACTGCCAAAATTTACCTATCTAGAAAGATAATCTCACGAGAAAGTATCTAAATCGGGGATCTATTTGTTTTAAATTTGTAAACAGCGAAGCCGCCATTTTTTTCTTCACACGCGAAGCACATTTGAATTTGTGTTCCCCCTGGAGGTAAGTCATTTTCATGAGCATTGCAAAAAAAATTTTGTGACCTTAGGCCTCTTTGCTCTCAGCAGTCGTTCACTATACTCCCCCTTTGAACTCATGGTCACAGCAAATGCAACCAGGGTTGAGGCCTCTTCCATCGGGTACTCCTTCGAGTTGGGGGTGGGGGTTATATAAGCTTTGTTTTCAGATGAATCACCACTGGACGAGTCATTGGCTTCTCTTGCGCCAGACTCCGTGCTGCTGGTATCAGGAAAATTGCCTGGCGAAGTCAATCTCAAGTTGACTCACAGCTCACTTTCCTTTAAACCACCTCCATGTTCAAATAGTGTACTAACCCCGAAAATAACGCAAGTCCTTCACAGGACAGGGAATTGCTTCAATCTGTACTGAATGCAGACTATTACTCTTGATTCTTGTTGCAAAAAATTTGTTTTTCTATTGGTAAAAAGAAACCACAGGAAAGCATTCCAAACAAGCAAACCAAATTCACACATCTTGTCTTAATCTCCGAAACGCTATTCTCACGCGAACGATCGCTTGAATAACAACGACCCCCTCAAAATGAGCATTCGACCTGGCTACCACTCAGCCAATGAGCGCCCAGCACAGTAAATATAAACGGCTACAAGCGACACCAATTCTGTTTACCCCGAAGTGCTGTCCAATTCTCCATTTGACCAACGCTCACCAATTCGCCGTCGCCACACTCCCTTACAAAACCTAGTCGCCGAGGCAAGTCACTGCTACAATTATGCTTAAACTTCGTCGTACATCTACATTGTAGAGTCTTAAACCGAGCAATGTCTCCCATTTCGTATGATCATCGAGTATTCCATGGTACAGGCAAAGGCATCGCACCAATGCTCCATTCGCGGACGTGATACTTACGTAGCGCGTATGCCAGCACTGAAGACGGTGCGAGGTTGTCCTTAGGCGTAACATTATGCCAGTAGACTGCCTCTGGTATGGAGCACCGCTTTCTAGCAGCAATGGTTTTAATGCTTCTGTGACGCTTTTCTATTATACTCTTCCAGATCGCTGCATAAGCATTGTAGAGGTCAGAAAGCTGGATTTTGGTAGCAAAATAATTTCCTAGTGTCGTACCCACAAATAGAACCCAAAATTATAAAAAGAGAAAGAAATGATCTTCGCAGAGAACCAAGAAACTTAAGCTAAATATCACATTATACGTGCAGATACATGTATTTATATATTAAATTTTGGTGGTTTGTTTTTGTGTTTCTTTTTTTGTTTTTTTTTGTGTTTTGTTTTTGTTTTGTTTTGTTTTGTTTTTTTTGTTTTTTTTGTGGGTTTTTTGTGTTTTTGTTTTTGTGTTTTTGTTTTTGTTTTTGTTTGTTTTTGTTTTTGTTTGTTTTTGTTTTTTGTTTTTGTTTTTTGTTTTGCTGTCATGCAAAGACAAAAGTTTGATTCTTCACAATGATTATCTTTCTTTAATTTAAATCTTTAAGTTTTTGTTCACCTCTGCTGTAGCCAGGTATTGAACTCCCAACTCTTTGGGTCAAGTCACTGGATCCATCTAACGCTTTTATTTACTGAGCCATGTGGCCAGTCACTTGAAAAATGTCGTGAATATAACAACAAAGATGAGAACAACAGTTCGAACAATGTAAGTAATGTAAATAATTACAATACAGAAATATAAACAAAAATTGTGTTTTTGGGAGGTTCACTATTTGTCTATAACTGGGACACTAACAAGTGCTACCACTCAGGGTCAGGGTGAACCTGGTAACAATAGCAATTAAGAGGTAGTCCCCCACTCCTCAGCACCTATCTCCTAATCAGAAGCCTTGCTGCCGGATGTAGTTTATCGTCATACCTATTACTAGGCTACTGATTGTTTTTGTATGCAAAGTGAAAAGTGAGGAAGAACACCTGCATGAAGTGCATATATGTTTGAATGGCAAGCTTTATTTTGTGCGAGCTGAGAAACAGTCCAAAATTATTAATATATCTTTTGTTTTGAAGCAATGGAAATTGTTTCTACAATCATGAATTTGGTGACGTAGTAATCGTGAGTTCAGTCCTTTGGGTGGGCAGTGATTCGGTGGATACATGGCAAGCAATAATTGAGCAGTGCAAAAAATCAGTACTTAACGAGATATCGTTAGACATGCGCAGTTGAACCAGAAGAGTCTACCCTTGTAGATTAAGTAAAAGATTCAGTTCAATCTTTAGATATGGCAGTGTGTACTTGGATTCATTGGAATCAGAGTGAGTAATAACTGAGTTTCTTTATTATTTTTTATTTTTTTCAATTGGAGTAGATAGACTGAACTATCGCCCGGTTCACATTCCACCCACATCTATTGAACAGGTGTAGAGGCTCATCCCTTGTTCCCTGCTTAGGACGTAGTTTCCGGATTTCTTTTTTCCAATCTATTCACTCTTACGTAGCCCCCTGCACACCAGTGGCCTTACCGCCTTGCTTGGGGTGATGTGATTTTAAAAAAAAAATATTAAAAATAAGAACTAGACGAGATATCTCTAGACATGTGCAATGGAATGAGGACAATCTACTCCTATACATTAAATAAAAGAGTCTCTCCTGAATTCCCTATACGTTACACAGATTGATATAGACCTGATAAAGCCTGAAACGTGATAACAAATTCAAGGACAACAATCCGAATGTGAATAGTTTAAATAAGATAATTTTAAGATAATTTTTGAAATTTTCTTAACTTTTTTTCTGTCAGTCAGCCTGCAACTGGTAAGTTTTAGCCAGTGTGATCTTATTTTGCTGTATTTTTTAAATTTTTTATTTTTATTTATTCCTTTGGTTCTTATCTTTTCTGTCTAATTTTTGTTCCTGTTTTGTTACTAACCTAAGTTCTCTACTTGTCGCTCTTGTAATGCACTGCGACTATGTTTGTGTAAATTGTTTTTAATTATCAAATTTAGGCTTGGCATATTAGGGTTAGGGTTTTGGTTATATGTAGGAATTCTAAGACCGGCCATGTTTTTTTTTCTTTTTTTTATTGTTCTCTCTTCCTCCCCTACTCCAACAGCTTCTTTTCTCGCGCTTCCTGCCGGTGGAACTCCCTTCCACAACTCTGCTTTCCCGACAGTTACAATCTCCAGGTGTTTAAATGTAGGGTCAATAGACACCTCCTATCACACTAACTCCCATTTATTCTCAGAACACTCTCATCTACCCAACCCTCATTCTTGGTATCCTTACCCGCCTATCACCCACCCTCTGACATTTCCTATATTTAATCATCCTTTCTCCACTCTACGTAGCCCCCTGCGCAGTAGTGGCAGTGACATGCCTTGCTCGGGGTGAAACGCTTATAATAATAAAAAAAAATAAAAATATACCAGATATTCAGTAAAAATTATCCTCACCTTTACTTGGTGAGTATGGATATCTACAAATTGTCATTTCGACGCATATCTTATACACTTTAACTTTATCATATTTCAAAGGAAACACACTTGAAACACTCACTAATTGCCTTATTATCTCTGGAATTTAACCTGAATTCAGTGATTTATCTTGATGCCAAAAAAAATGTGTGAATGATCAAATGGATATTGGCTTTGAATTAGAAATTGGAGGGCCGAGTTTAAATTTCAGTCGTGTTTGTTGCATTCACTTATGCACAAATACCCTTGGGAAAGGTATAAATGCATCTTCTACTCTCAGATGTGGATTAAATAGTAGAGTTTGTCATTGTTAATCTCAAAAAATTGTTTTTTCATAATTTTCTTGCAAAAAGAGAATTATTCTTACAATCTAAAATATATCCCAGTTTCAAATAACCTGCAAAGGGTTGATTAGATGTAAAAGAACGAATCAATCAATCACAAAAATATCTTATGTCGAAAGAAAATGTCGATACCGATACATGGAGTCAAACATGGATCTCCAGGTAACAAACGTAACCGTTGAATGAATTGTGCTCACATGATTATAAATATTTACTATATAAAGAACCAAAACACAAATTTGAGTGTATTCTGCGTTATGCGGAATTTTCCTTGTCAAACTCTCTCCTTTCGGCCAGAGAGGAACCAAGACTAGGCTCTGCCGAAGGACAGAACTTCGTCTGGGGAAAAATAGACAATATATTCTTGCCTGAGCTTAAGGGCTTGGATTTCCCACTTTAAATGACCTTATGTCACATCCACCTCGGTCATTTTCCCTAGTGAGGGGGTAGCAGATATTATTCTATATTGTGCATCAGCATAACGCTTATTTCGTCAGACACTCTGCTTTTGGGCGGATAGGAACCCAGACGGTGCTTGGCCGAAGGGCAGGGTCTCGGCTCTTGAAAATTGGACTAGGTGCCCAAACCTACCATATGCAAGGCCTGGGAATTTTTTGCCCTGGCTTTAGGGCTCGTATTCTTTACTATAAAAAGGCCTTGTGTAACTGTACACGAAGATACCGAATTATTATTACTCGCTAATAGCGAGTTGGCAAAAGTTTCGTTCAAAATAACTTTGCGAAAAGCTAACATAATAAAAAAAAAATCACAGTAAAAGTCAGTTGCAGTCATGTTTTGATAAACTTCTCAAAATTTCAAATAGTTTTCATGATGTGTTTTCTCCTTAGTCTATTGAAAAAAAATAATTTACTAGTCTCTAAGAAGAAATGGATTAACGTTGTTATTGCTTTTAATTTTCTAATTTTTAATTATTTAATGCGATATGACCACTTACAGTCGGTGTGGTGGGGGGTGAAATGAGCAGTTGCTTTACCCATGCCTAGAAGATTATCGAAGAATAATCTTGACATATTTGGGAAGACATTAGAATAATTAAGAATCTCTACTGGCAGCAAACTTGTACGGCGAGATTATTTTGAGGACCTTAGACATTATGCCAGGATTTGTCATCAAAGGCCACAATTTGAACAACATAAGATACGCAGATGATACAGTGCTGATGGCAGGCATGAAAAGGAAACTACAATACCTCCAACAGAAGGTAGCTGAAGAGAGTGACAAGAAAGGACTACATTTAAACTGCAAGAAAACCAAATGCATGGTCATCAGCAAAAAGAGTAACCCAAAATGCCAAATACAGGTGGAGGATACTAAAATCAAGCAGGTACAAAAGTTTAAATACCTGGGAACGGTTCTAACAGAAAACGGAAAGTGTGACACAGAGATTCGAGAGCGAATTAGTATAGCGAAGGACGCGTTTCAGAAGCTGAGTAAAGTATAAAGAGACAGGAAACTTTCACTAGAAAAAAGAAGAGAGTACTAGATTGCTGTGTGATGTCAGTTCTTCAATATGGCAGTGAAAGTTGGACAATATCAACAAAAATGAAGAAAAACTTGAAGTAGATGAAATGTGATTCTACAGAAGGATGCTGTGGATATCATGAACTGAGTATGTGAGCAGTGATGAGGTGTTGGAAAGAATGGAAACGAAAAAGAAATTAATATTGAGCATCAAAAAGAGACAACTGAAGTTCCTGGAACATGCAATGAGGAAGAAGGGCCTGGAGAACCTGATACTAACAGGTCAGATAGAGAGAAAAGGAGACAGTAAAGCAGCGGATAACATATATATGAAGGGCCTGATCAGGTGGATAACAGAACTGGGGTTGCGAGATGTTACAGGAGAAAGCATGCTAAGAGCCACCAGGGATAGGAATACGTGGAAGGCCATGATCGCCTATGTCCTGAAAGAACAAGGCACGTAAAAGAAGAATGACGAAGAAACACACGAGGAATTTTAACAAAACAAGATAAGGATTTTATTTACAAATTTTTCAGATACTTTAAGTTTGTAGACTTAAAGGATCAGAAAAATAAATCAAGTCTGTACTTCGAACGATTTATCCTGAAAAGGAAATGTTCATACAACAAATTAAATGATCTGAAGCAAAGTAATAACTCGGATATAAGATAACTTTTATCTGGTCCCGATAACTCTCTTATATCAGGGTTACACTGTATTCAAAAATGAATAAAGAAAAGAGAGTTCATTGCTTACCGAAGGGATTTACCCTTGCATACGTTCAAAAGTAGATGAAACAGGATAGTTTGAAATACTTAGCTTTTTTTTATTATTGAAAGAGCTTTTTTTTTTAAAAAAAAATGTTTAGAGACTAATAATAAAAAAGACAAATATTTTTACACTGGCAAGTATTTCAACGCTGCTGTAGATGAATTGAAACAAAACCTCTTACATGACATCAGACATTCTTCTGTCATTAATTTAATTTTTCTCATTTTATATCAAAGAGAATTTTGCGTAGGCTCGCTACTTTTCTTTTCTTATTAACTGACTAGCTAATTACTTTGAAGACAAAATTTTTGACTTAAAAACAAATTCCCATAAGCTCACAAATTCTTTTTCTTCTTCCTCGGATCTCCGTATTTGAAGTCATTCACTACACGCTAAAACACAAGGGGTTACTTGGAGTGAAAGAGTATGAAAATACTTTAGTGAGGAGAAAGGACAATATAAGGATAAAATTCAAGTAGACAGATTATGGTGATGTTGCATTTGAATTTTTGAAGATTGTAAGTATTGAATAAGCAGGAAGAATGACAAGAGCCGTACAAGTAAAGAAACTACTTTTTTTTTAAATCGTTTCACCCCAAGCAAGGTGGTATCGCCACTGGTGCGCATGGGGCTACAGAAGAGAAGAGTGAAAGTTTAAGCATGAGGAGATTGAAATAAAGACGAACCGGTTAACAGAAGATGTCGGAGAAAGAGCAAAAGAAGGATGGGAATACCAGTGTGAAGACAGTTGTGAGGGTAGAATGAGAAAGGAAAAGAACAAGATACACGGGGTGATGGGAAAATGACGGGAGAAGGACTGAAGTCAAGTGGACAAGAAATGGGAATTGACATTGCATTTAAATTCTTGGAGATAGTAGCCGTCAGGGAAGCAAGAATATGGAAAGGAGTTCCACAGGCGGAAGTGCGAGAAAAGAAGCTGAAAAGTAGCAGTGGCGGCTGCATTTAGTTGATTTAACTGTAAAAGGATGGGACCTTGTTGCCAGGCTGGTTTCTCGAGTAAATTTTTGTGGAGGGGGCATCAGTGAACTAAGCTCGTTGGAGCAGAATCCATGAAAATATTTGTAGAATAGACAAAGGGTAGCCACATCCCACCGGTGAGAAAGTGGCTGGAGACGATCTGCCAGGTTGGGGGCAATCACGTTACAGATTTTCTTACATAGTTACATTTAGCCGCTTCAGCAATAAAACAATGAAACTTAGTAGCCGATATTTTAAGATTATTATTGATTTCCCCTCATTACTCGAGCTAAAATCCTATAATGGCTTCACACCTCCATTTTCAGTAGTATGCATCCGTTCTTAAAATTGTGACTGTATTTGTTGACGTATGAACATGATACTTTATTTATATCATGTAAATGTCATATAGGTTTCGAGTTTTTAAATACATATGAAATTGTGGCTTCCTAAATCATAAGTAATTTTATTAAATATTGGCTGTTTTAACTTTTAAAACAACTTCTTAAATTTATAAGATTTTGTGCAGATTGATTCATTTCCTGGGTGATAATAAAATAATACTATCTTATGTTAGTCAAACACTTGTGTTGCTGCATTATGTTTTGGTTAGAGATATGACAAATGAATCTATAGGAAAGGGTTGTGGGTGTATATCCATATATATAGTTTTCGACGATTCAATCATCAGTAGGGTAAGCGAATTTGTAAACAATATTAGTCATAAATAGGGATTTGTGTTTTTATTATTATCAGCAACATTATGAAATTTTTATAAAGGACTAGCAGTATAGCCTGGCGTTGCTCGGGTGTAATGAAAGCTTTAAAACTAATTCATAGTCCTGGAGCTCAGACTCTTTGGACGTCGGTACGAAAGACTAAAAAGCAATAGTTGTTTTCAGTTAAAGCGAAACCGTAGACTAAAAGAACAATGAATGGATGTAAGTCAAATTTTGATTTCCTGTTATCGATATCAAATTTTCTGCACTATTTTAAGAACTGCAACCTTGAAACTTTTGAATATCGTTTCTTATGTCTTTGTCTAGGAGTGTATCAAATTTTATTAAAATCGGACCACTCCTTCTATAACCCGATTTTTAAGATTATCAATATTCATCGGGGGGGTACCTCGATACAAAACCTAGCTAAGAACACTCGCAGACGCTTATAGTACAACTCTGTAAAATTTCAAGAAAATCAGTTCAGCCGTTTCGGAGTCTATAAGTAACGGGCACACAAACACAGACAAAGTTCCATTTATAAATAAGTTTAGAGAAAAAATTACAGATGTCTGTTTCTATCTGTTGGCTTCATCTTTTTTTGGATTATATTTTTCATAGTTATATTTCCATATATATTTGCAATAAAATAAGTTAATGGTAATGTTGTTTCTACTATGTTTATTTGTGTTTCTTACATTTTTCTACACAAACCTCATGTTGATTGCCTGACTACTTAAAGCACACTGCAAAATACGTGTTCTGCACAGACGCTATACTTGTACTTTAACCAAAATATAATGAAATGATTATTGACCAGTCAGAGTGTATCGGAGGGACCTGGTAATGTTTCTTCGATTCGGCCTTGTGTCTTACTTAACCGAACTCCCTACAGCTTACAAGTTTATCCAGAATTATCATCATCAGAAAGTTGGTTGTTGGCAGGATGGTATGTGTGGAATAGTGTAAGAATAAAATGTACATCTTTCATGTTAAAATAGAAATTTATTAAAAGGAAGAATAACAAGAATTCATAGAAATTAATGTTCAATGAGAAAGTTAAGGGTATCAAGATTTCGTACAAAATGTTCGTAGTAGTAATTGTTGGAAGAGGTAAAGAGAAAGAGGACAATGTCCAAGTCGCTTGAAGTTACATTTTAGATGTTTGTCTCGCGGCTCCCAATGACTCTCTGACTGACTGACGCTGATGAAGTCTTTTATCGTAATCTAGATTTTATTTTTCGCACTTACTCGCGAAGTCTTTTTGTCTTGTAAGTCGCTCCCTTTGACCCAAAATCATTTTAACACCTACTTGCGAAATCTGGTTTCGACTTTATCTTTAAGCAGATGGTCAATCCTTTTCCTATTTGAGAAAACCAGGATTTCACACGTCCTTGTGAATTTTTGTAAAAGTGAAGAAGGTTGATTTTAATTAATTTCTTATCCGCTACAAGAGCAACCCCAGTTCTAAAAACTCAAATCTTAATTTGAATGAGACTTAATGGCTATATATTTTCTAATTCAAGCAAACTTAAAACAGAGACCAGCTCCAACAACAGCAACGACCGCGTTGAAACAGAAAGAACAAAGACTCCATCAGCAATATTTATTTCACTTGTAATTTCACCTTTTTCTCTCTCTTCCTGTTGCTTCAACAAAAGCAATAGATAAGAGTTACGAGTTTTGTATATAGGTAAATAGATTACATTCACTTACGCATAATTTGTGCATTCTTTGTACTTTACGTTCGCCGAGGTGGAGAAGAAATTAATCTCTACAACAGTAACAAGAATGTTCTTTCTTCTCGATTACCCATTTCCACCTCCGCAACATGTTCAGTTTTATTATAAAATTTACATATCTTCTTTCAACAAGATAATATATGTATTCAGCGGACCTCAAGTGGAACGACTACGTCGAAACCATTGCTAAATCCGCAGCTATGAAAGTCGGCTCTCTGTGCAGGGCCCGGAAATTCTTTCCGCCTGAATCTATCCTGCAATTATATAAATCCACCATCCGCCCGTGTATTGAGTACTGCTGCCACATCTGGTCGGGTGCCCCTTCTATTCTCCTCGGGGTTCTTGACAAAATAAAGCGAAGAATCTGTAATGTGATTGATACCGACTTGGCTGACCGCCTGCAGTGTCTCTCTCACCGGCGTGACGTGGCTTCCCTGTGCCTCTTCTATAAATACTTTCATGGCTTCTGCTCTGACGAACTTAAATCACTGGTGCCCCCAAATGTGAATTTGCACGAGATACTAGATTGGCAACTAGGTCCCACCCTTTTACAGTGAAATCGATTAAATGTAACCGCAATTTCTACTCCAACAGCTTCTTTCCTCGCACTTCCCGCCTGTGGAATTCCCTACCGCATGCTTGCTTTCCCGACGGCTACAACCTCCAGGAGTTTAAATGTAAGGTCAATAGACACCTCCTAACACACTAACTCACACCCACTCTTTCCAACTCTCTCCCTATGTACATCCTAAGTCGTCTATCACCCTCCTTCTGACATTTCCTATACCCAATCCCTCGATGTAACACCCTGCGCTATAGTGGCAGTGGGATACCTTGCTTGGGGTGACACGATTTAAAAAAAATTGTTTTGGTTAGATATATGACAAATTAGTTTCCGGGGTGAAAATTGTGGTTGTATATTCTATACACAAGCATATTTCCAGAAAGTATCTAGAATACTTTTACAAACTTTGAGTGAGTTCTCATACCAAAACAAGGACAGAAGTTCATATAAACATGTCTACAAATCCTTCATTTTTTAGTTATCATTTTTAAAAGCTTACAGTGGATGCTGTTAAATGCATAGAGTGCAATGGACAAGTTGTGGTCTAAATTATGCAAAATTGAAAATAACACTGACATCTAATTTTTACATATATATTTACCAAAATTACACAAAAATATCTTGAAATACGAAAGATTAAATTTATAAAATAAAATTGTCATTGGCTTCAATTACAGCCTCCATACAACTTCAGAATTACCTGCATCTCTTTTGGGCGGTCTCCTTGTTTAAGTTGGTGGAGGCTTCCATAAGCCTTGCTTCCAGTTCATCTTTGGTGTTAGAAGCAATTTTATTGATCTCTCTCTCAATTGTGCCTCAAACATAATAATCAAAAGGGTTGAAGTTTGGGGAGATAGTTGACCAAATGTAAGAGGCAATGTGACCGCAGAAATTGTCTGGGTTCTCTTGCTTGTGTGGCTTGGTGAAAATTCCTCTTGCCAGACATAGGGTTTTCCACAATCCACCTTCTTGATCTAGGCCATTACTACCTCTTCAAAGCACTTTAGGCGTCCGTGTTGAGTCTAAAGACTTTGCAAACAAATATGAGAGTTCTTTTCATATCAGAACAATCAGAGTGAGTTTTCCAAGCTGCCGTACCTTTTGTAATCACTATTATACTCATCCATCACTTCCCGAATCCTCTGAACTGTCCTCAGATTGACACTAAACACTTTGAAATGTTCATATTGGAGCTTCAGGCGCGAATGCCAAGCAGGAGAATATGGCGTTTCTAAATGGTCTGGTGGAATGAATCACGTCATAGTACTTTATTTTCGGATGTGCGTTGTGGTGCAGTGGATATCGGCTCCGAACTAGAAAATCGGGAAGCCGAGTTCGAATTCCAGTTGAATTCACTGCATTCACTTATGCGCAAATACGCTTGGGAAAGGTATTAATCCGTTTCTTCCTTCTAGTTATGGGTTAAATAACAAGACAGATTTGGTTCTATAGCCTTGGTTGGCAACCAGTCTACCGCAGAAAGCAATAGCAACCTACTGCGGGATAATCTTCTGCCCAATCAGTCATGTCACTTTCGAGACATGATCGCCCAAGCGTGTTTCACGTATGGCACGTAACTGACTGACTTTATTTTCACATTGCACCGAACTGTGCAATCGACAAAATTAAAAACATAAAATGGTGACAATTTATCCATCACATCCTGTATCGGCTTACGGCCATATCACGTTGAATACACCGGTTCTCGCTCGATCACCGAAGTTAAGCAACGTTGAGCCTGGTCAGTACTTAGATGGGTGACCGCTTGGGAATACCAGGTGCTGTAAGCGTTTAATGACGGATGTGCGTGCTTACGGCCATATCACGTTGAATACACCGGTTCCCGTCATCAGCTTTGTGTAGAATTACTGTTCCTATACCTAGTTACTAGCATCTGAATCTAATACGATTTCTACTTTCCGATCATAGTGAAATGATATTCGTGTTTTATTGATTTCTTCAAACGCATTTTGACACTTATCTGCTCAGTTCTACTTTAATGTCTTTTAAAACAAATTGTTCAGTGGCGCTCTTAAATATTGCATGTTACATATGTAGATTTGATAACTTACTTTGTTTTAGGTACTTGATTTTTGGCAAAAACAATAGAAAAGAGTTAATAGGAAGTTCACGGGAGAAGTTCTTGAAAAGTTCATAGGAGTTCTTTTAGAGTTCAGTAGAACTACTAGGCAGTAAATATTAGTCGGCAGTTAGCTGAATACTAAGGAATCAGCTTTCAGTGGAAGATTACCAAGTTCCTAATATTTTGGGTGCGTTAAGTCGATTAGCAACCGACATAGCGCGATTATAACCTTCAGTGCGAAAACTACTCAACAACAATTTGCAAATAGACCATTGTAGGGGGTAGTGATATGATTCCAAACATTTTAGCCCAGTCAAAAAATCAGCACAAATATGATCTTGTTTTCTTTACATTCACTGCTGGTGCGTTTCTATCTAATTATTGGCGTTAACCTGTAGTCGTAGGGATATGGTTAATGTTTAGTAAAATGGCCGTGTGTCATACATAACCAAACTTCCTACAACTGGGGATTATTCGCTTTCATCAGAAAGTTGTAGATTGGAATGTGTGCATTTGTGGAAGAATAAAAGTACACATTTTGTATGTTTGAATAGAAAATTATGAAGAGAAAAGAATAACATAAATTGGTAGACGTTAGACGTTCCAAGAGAAATAGTATTAAGAGGTTAAGGGTATCAAGAGTTCGTTGAGTTTTTTCGTAGTTCTTGCAAGAGTGAGTTTGTGTGTACGTAGGCAGGAACGTCTGTGTGTATGCATGGGCGTTTATTATTGAGTAGGAATGTCTTTGAAGTTATCGCTCAGGGTGAATGGTGAAAAGGAAGGAGGTGAGAGAGAAAGATAAAGACAATAATAGCGATCGATTCATGTTTGTCAAGGGTACATGTTAATTACGTTCGTCATCTTAACTCTCTGACGACGGTTAAACTTGGCGCGTCTTTTATTTCATTTAGGAATTCACTCCCAGGGGATGTGATTCTGGCCTTTCTGTTGGACGACAAACATTTCGCATCGAGGTGTGAAATTTTGTGAGTTTTGTGTGTGTTTAACAAAGTTCGTAATTCGAGAAAAAACGTTTATTTCTAACAAAATCAGTGAATTAGTGCTTAGCAATTAAACTTTTAAATCTAGAACTTGTTTTGTTCACTACAAACTCTTTTTTTTTCACTTGAATATTTCCTTTGACTTTAGAACACCGACCCAACTCAACTGACAGAAGATCCGGAAAGCATTTTTCTTTAAATTTTAACTTATTTTTTAATTAGTCACTTCTTGAATAATTCCATCCAGCCAATAACAAAGAAGTTTGTAATATTTTTCGACACATAAGCTTTAACTTTTACACACTTGCTACAAAACAAAAGCTGCAAGTCATATTACCAATAACAAATAATGTTATATAGCCCTGCTGGACAAACAACGAGGAACACACACACACACACACATATATATATATATATATATATATATATATATATATATATATAATCATTTCACCCCAAGCAAGGCATTCCACTACCACTATTGCGCAGGGGGTAACATAGGGGAAAGTGATGAGAAAGATTGTTTAGTTATAGCAAATGTCGGAAGGAGGGTGGTAGACGGATGAGGATACCGTGGATGGTGGTTGGGTAGATGGGAAGAGTGTTTGAGAGAATGGATGTGTTTGAGAGAATGGATGCGAGTTAGTGTGTCAATTTACCTTACATTACAATTCCTGGAGATTGTAGCTGTCGTGGAAGCAAGTATATGGAAGGGAATTACAGATTCTCCGTTGGATTTTATCAAGAACCCCAAGGTGAATAGCAGGGACATCCGACCAGATGTGGCAGCAGTATTCAATACACTGTCGGATGGTAGATTTATATATGTGCAGGATGGTCTCGGACGGGAAAAACTTCCGGGCCCTGCACAGAGAACTGACTTTCATAGCAGCGGATTTAGCAATGGATTCGATATAGTCATTCCACTTGAGGTCTGCTGAGAGTGTGAGG
Source organism: Ascarosepion bandense (assembly GCA_037127315.1). Taxonomy (NCBI): domain Eukaryota; kingdom Metazoa; phylum Mollusca; class Cephalopoda; order Sepiida; family Sepiidae; genus Ascarosepion; species Ascarosepion bandense. Next base: position 2,183,071 of record JBBBDQ010000729.1, read on the forward strand.
CCAAAGAGGCGTAGTGTTTTACTCTCAGGGAGGCTAGCCTGTTCCATGCTAATGGGAGGTAGGAGCGATTGTTTATGATGGTTAATTGATAGCAGTTTCTTTTTGGAAGCATTAAAATTTATAAGCCATTTCTTACGCCAGTCCACCACTGTTTGGAGGTCTTTCTCAAGCTCTGCAGCGAGGTTCGCTTTGTTGCCCACACCAGATTTTTGATCGAGGCGAGAGTAAACTGTGGTGTCGTCGGCGTACATGCCTACTTGGGATCCTACGTAAAAACATTATCTTAAATTTGAATTCTTCGTCGGTAATGGTTGTGTGGTGTTGGAGGGTAGCCAGAGAGAGAGAGAGAGAGAGAGAGATCGCACACATACAAAGGCACCGTTGGGAGTCGTTAACCAGTCTCTACTTTTACAACTAGCGGGGATCTATCTCTTCGGCCAAAAAATCTAGATTTATATAACCCCAAATTTTTTACGCATTTTTCGCTTTTTTGGGTTGTCGCTTAATTGACGTTATCTACGGCAAGATATACCTGTCAGTCATTTTCACTAGCTATCGCCTTTCAAGCCGGTTGCCGCCCGTGTTTCTGCGTTGTCCCGCAGACCCCCATCCACAGTCGGATAGATTTGTCAATCATATCTTTGCCGCTCAAGGTAATATATTATAATAATTTCTTACCCTACAGGCCACAGGCGATTTTCAGTTTGTTTTTTTTTAATGAAGGTTCCCATTTGCTTTCCTTTTGGCTTCGTTGATTATTGTAATATCGCTACCAGCGTTTAGTTATATTTCCGTATCCACATTATTAATGCGCAAATTTTCTTCAATTTTCTGTAACTATTTTCCCATCTCAATGCTCTGTACGAAATCTTTTTTTCTGGGAACTTTTCCTTGCTTTGTTTTTTATGTCCTACTTTTTCACATTTGTCCCACTTTAAATTCTTAAAGGGACAGTTGTTTCTGAGAAGTTCCCTTCCATATTTGAAAAATGATTTTTTTTTCTTATCTACATTTTTCTTTGGCTTCTATTTACACACATTTTTCATGGGCTTCTATTTACACACATTTTTCATGGGCTTCTATTTACACACAGTTTTCTTTAATTTCCTCCGTATAACATTGTGGTGATACCGAGCAAAACGAGGGACCGGATGTTTGCACTCTCAGGACCAAAAAGCAAATGACCAAAACTGGTCGGTGCGCACCCCGGCTCCACGCAGATGTTCCGGTTGAAAACTAAAAATTAATTATTAAATTCCAGTTCGTGAGCCTACACGAACTTTATTTATCGGCCAATGGGAAGCCCAGAATCAAATACGGATGTGAATTCCCAAATGATCTGCTGCGATCCAAAAGACGAAATAAAAAGCCGATACAGAAAGCATCACGCACAGACAGACAGACTCGAGAGAGACGAGTGTAATTAGTATCTCCCTTGACCGAAGTCAAGCGAATTACTATGCTCGCCTCCCTTCCCTCTCATCTTATCCTTCGCTGTCTCTAAACTACTTGCTGACCAAGGGAGCGGATATATCAAAGACATTCCTTACTTACAACGCTCCCACATACCTAAGCATTAATTCTCTTTTCAGTATTTTATTGCCATGAACATTTTAACGTCCATTGGACCTATCTTCAAAGGATTACTTTAATTGTAAAAACCTTAATTGATATGTGTATATATAAAATGTTGTTTCTAAACTCAATTTGCTTTTCTTGATTTATAATCATTTTATGACTTACAGTGGGCTATCTACAACAAGGCCAAATTCCGTTAATCTGCAGCAACATACAACTACTCTCCACTAGAACGGATAAACCACTATAGCATCTCAGATTTAGGATTCTTTGGGGATGATCCCCAGTACTATAAACATAACTATTTTTAAAATTAGTGAGAAATTCAAGGCGACTCAAATGTTTTGTGGTGATACCGAGCAAAAGCGATGGACCGGATGTTTGCTCTATAACGACCAGAAAGAAAATGACCAAAAGTCGTCTGTGCGCAGTGGATCCGCGCAGATGTTCGGGTTGAAAAAATAAAAATTAATCAAATATTAAATTTCCACTTCGCGAGCCTACGCGACTTTTATTTATCAGCCAATGGGAAGCCCGGAATCAAATACAAGTGTGAAATCCCAAACGAGCTGCTGTGATCCAAAAAGAAGATATGAAAAGCGGATACAGACAGACCCCAGGAGGCAGACCTCAAGGAGAAGAGTGTAATCAATATCCCCTTGACCTAAGTCAAGCGGCTACTACACTTGCCTCTTTCCTTCTCCCCTGTCTCAAAACTACGTACTGACCTAAGAAGCGACTACATCAAAGACATTCCTCACTTACACACTCCGCACATTCCTAAGCTTTAAATCTCTTTCAGCATTTTATTTGCCATGAACATTTTAACTTCCATTGGACCTATATTCATGTATTCCTTTAATTGTAAAAACATTAATTGATATGTGTATATATAAGAATGTTATTTTTCAACTCAATTTGCTTTTCTTGATTTTATAATCATTTTATGACTTATAGTGGGCTATCTACCACAAAGCCAAATTCCGTTAACCTGCAACAGTATACAACTACCCTTCACTAGAACGGATTCCCACTACAAACAAGAAAAAGAACAGATACCCCGCTATAGTTTATTTTTCTTCTGTACAATTTACAGTAAACATTTCCTAAGATCAATTCTATGAATATGATAATTTATTTTTCAAATAGACTTGTGGATTTTGTACCTTTTCTCAAATTTGGTAATATATATGTATATCTTTAGATCTAACAATCATTTCCTTGTTTCATTTCAGGTAAGTGACTTGAATATTTTCTTCAGGCATAAAAGTAAGTAAAAAAAAAAATTTTTTTTGTTTTTTCTTTTGTTATATTGGCAAATGAACACTTTGATGTTTTAGGTTTCAACAAGATTTTCACGTTCAGGTCTTCAGTAAAAAAAAAATCAAAACCAATCACTAGATAGGAAAAATATTGTTTATAGAGGGAAATAATTAAGTCATTGGTGGGTAATTTTTCTTTTAAATTGATTTTCCACATGACAGTAAGTTGAATTAATGATGAAATATGAGTTAAAGATCAAATATAGATCGGAATCTGACAGATGAAGAAACAAATAGGAAAAGTTTATCAACTTAACACATTTAACTTTCATTAAAGCTTCGTCAGTGATTCAGTAAATTTCGGGAAACAGGCAAATAGAGAACTTTGGTATTTTTAATTTTGTTTGGATTCACTCTCTTTGGTCAGTACTGTATCACGTGTATTAAAACTATGTATAATTCTATATGTATTTAAGTTTGTTACATATTACTTTAAAAACAAGTAATTTATTAACAGTCTTTTGAGCTCTTTCGTACAACATCTCATCAGGAGAAAATCGTTGGAAACACGAATTCGTGATTCCACCGATTTTCTCCTGATGAGATATTGGACGAGAGAGCTCTAGAGACTGTTAATAAATTACTTGTTTTTAAAGCAGTTAACAAATTTTGTACCTCCAAACATTTATTTGTTTGTAAGCAAAACATAATCTTAGACAATTCACTTAGTAACAATACTTTGTCAACATGTTACGCCTATGGACGGTTTGGTATTGCCTTCTTGCGGGTGGGGACTGTTTGGTATTACCTTCTTGCGGGTGGGGACTGTTTGGTATTACCTTCTTGCGGGTGGGGACTGTTTGGTATTACCTTAATTGTCATAGTCGACCCACTTTGCTTTTGCTTGTCTTAAAGAAGACCCATGTCATCAGTGAGTGTGTGCAAGATGGTACTGAAAAGTTGTCAACTCACTTCACAAAATCTGAATAAATAATCAATTATCAGATATTGGTTACTTTTATTTTTTATTTATTTTTATTTTTATTTATTTTTTAAAGGGTTTCTTGGTTAAGCCCAGAACTTTTCAGCGCCATATCATGTCCTCTAAGGATTTCAACTTTCTAGAAAATTTTTGCGTTCAGATGTTAAAACGGTATGAATTAAATTAAATGAGAAAAAACAAATCAAATATGAAAAATGGGAATAAAAATGCATGATATGATGTTTTGAAAAACTGGGTTATCCCAAACAGTTTTTGTATGACAATATTACCTATATCATTTGATAGAGCTCAGTTTACTTTTTACACAAATGGAAAAACAAGCCAATAAATGATTGCATGTCAACACAGTAAGGAAAAAATTCAAAATATTAGATTGGAAGATAAGTCTTGTTGAATTTAAAACAAATAGAAACAAATGTTGTTTGGTCTTAATTGATAAACAGGAATTAACTTAAGTAGAAAAGTCTAATTTCCCATTTAAAGTTCCCCCATTATGGACATTATTATATCTGTAGTTTGATTACTGTATTTCACAGACGGAATTGAATACCTGGAAGGAAAAAGAATGACAAATCTTCTTTGTTTGCAGAGAGACTTTTATAATGCAATGTCAGACATAACATTACAAATACATATATACTGTACGTACCTCCACTAAATCGGTAAAAAATAGCATAGTATGAATAAAAAAGGCCTGAATTTAATAAAAAAAAAAAAAACTTTCCTATAAAAATATTTATATTGTTATTAGGAGGAAAGATCAAAGTATTTTTTAAATTTAAAAAAAAAATTTAATCCCTTCTAACGCGTTCGAAATTTTGATAAAAAATTTTGTTTTGATTGGAGTTAGCGGGTAACCTAGTCGTTACGAGAGCTTACAATGGAAAACGTAATGACATAACTCATTTTTTTCTGGTGACAAACAAATTAATTTGGAAATTCTTGCAAAAATTAAATAATTGTCGGATTTTAATGAAAAATTGTCAGTACTCATTCACAAATGAATGAAATTATTTTTTAAATATATTGGTAAAAATAGATATATATTTTTACATCTGTTATCCCACCGCCACGGAAATTCATGAAATTTAATAAATGAAATTTTATTGCGATAAAAGGTTTTCTTAGTTAAACGCAGGGCTTATTGGGAATGTAAATCATCTATTTTTTTTTTTTTTTTTTAAATGTTGCCTATATTTTCAAAAACCTGCTCCAAATAGTAAAATAAAATATGCAATAACGACGACATTATTTGATAAGCTTTTAATTGCTTGAATAAATAATAAAAATTAAGAACATTATAGTCTGGAAAATGTTTTTTTCGATTACTAACGAAATTTTAAAAGAATGGTTTTCATTTTTTTAAATTATAATAATTTATAAAGTTTCAAAAATATTTTTCAAATACTTCAAAGATTTGTTGGAATTTGTTTAAAAACTAATAAGATTATATTTAGTAATTGAAAATTAAAAAGTTTAATACAAATCGTTCTGCCTCCCTATTTTTAAAATAACTTTAATTTTTTATTTTATTTTGGTGTATATTTGAAGTATTTTATGTATAGTAATTTGTATGTGCAATTTAAAAGGTTATATTATTTAGAGTTTCCTCCCCTTACCCGAAAAATATCCATACAATTATAGCACCTGTGATCACCACACACTTATCTTATCTAACAACCTGTCAACACATTAAATATACGGCGAACAGGTCAAAAAGTTCAACTCTGTGATTAAGAAATAGTTTTATTCTAAATTTCATGCTGTAAATAAGTAATACATGTGTAAATCAGAGGAATTTAACATTAAATTGGCTAATTTCGCAAAGTAATGTCTCACAGATGTATATTTTATTTTTGCAAGATTTTTAAAACCGAGAATTAACTTTTGTTTACAAATGTGTCGATCGCTTCAAAATGGTCAAAAATTTAAAGATTTTAAATTCCAATCAATATAATTTCTGTTTGAAATATGCCAGAGTATTTTCTTACTGGAAATAGTAAATTTAATCATTTAACTTTTAATTAAAATTGAAATAAAAGTTTAAAGAAAATTTTATTTTTAAAAATTGAATTTAAAATTTAGATATCAAAAATGAGTGGAGGTACCTAACAGATATCCCATGCAAAGAATAATATATTATATATCTACGCATCAACCAGAGTGTAAAAATCAAAGTGCAAGGTCTTACATATAATATGGAGATTCTTCTGTATTTCTGGAGAAGCCATATTTAGGAGTGCAGATTCATTTACTATGTCTCAGGCGAGGACATATTTCGTGCAGGGGAATTAGTGAGTCTTGAGTTTTCCCAATTTGAGGACAGCCTTCCAGTGTTTATTTCTATATCTGGGAAAATATATATTCCCAAAAGAAAAGAGCACTAACTTTAGCATTTGTTGAAAAAGACAGATTTTAGACCAGTCTAAAAAGCAACCATTTGATTTGGTTGCTGTAAACAACCAAACGTTGACCATAACTTACCAAATGGAATGACATCATTAACCCTGGAACACTAACCATCAATTAAAGTTAAACCACTACTAACCATGCGTATATCATACCCAATTTTGAAAATATCAAAAAATATTAAATATAAATCTTTATTTGAAATATTTTACATGCAGGCACTTCAACCTTTGTACTTTAAGTTAAGTTTAATAGGAACTGAAAAACATTATTTATGTAAGAAAATCAGGAACTGATATTGTAATTAAATTGGTGTCATTTGCACTGGGTACTATATACCCAATTCCAGTTGAGTTCCTTGTATTCACTCACACACAAATAGCCTTGGAAAAAGTATTAATCCGACTCTTCCCTCCAGTTACAGGTTAAATAATACAACAGATTGGGTTCTATAGCCTTGGCTGGCAACCAGTCTACCACAGAAAGCAATGGCAACCTACTGCAGGATAATATTCTGCCCAGTCAGTCATGTCTCTTTTGAGACATGATCGCCCAAGCGTGCATCATGTATGGCACTTAACTGACTATATACCCATGGTTAGTGTTCTCAGGTTAAGCAGTTGTCATATTTCAAACATATGCACCGTAGTGGAGGTGCTAGAGGGTGTCGTCAGTGATGTCATCACGAGGATCACTAGGGGGTTTCAGGTCTCTCAACATCATACCCCACCTCACCGTGCCGACCCGACCAGAGATGATCAGTTTCTGGTCCACCCTCGATCAGCGCTTTCAGACACTGGAAAAATTACATTTGGGCCAGTACGAAACCTTGCAAGTGCTTCTGATTGGTGGCAGTCAGAGCCGCTTTCCATTTAGAGGTGAACCGTACATGAGCTCGTCCAAAAATATGAAACAAATATACCCATGGTTAGTGTTCTCAGGTTAAGCAGTTGTCATATGACTTATATCCACTAAGAGAGATAATTGCCTTCTGTATCCCTACTGTATCCTTAATCAAGATAATACTTTACAAGTTATCAGATAATCTCATCTATTTGGCAAATTGTTGATCCCTTGAGTACAAAGTTCTTCAGAATTTCAGGGCAAGGACACACTCAGTATCATTATTAAACTCTTGGAAATTAATAAACAGTTTTTCTTTTAAAAAATGTCTGGATGACCTGAAAAGATGATAGGCAAAGTAAAGAGAGCGAGAGAGATAGGTAAAACTTTCGTATCTAGTACCATCATTTTCTCCTGAGTGATTTGAGAAATGTTTCTGGTATTTTTATGATTCAATTTTGAAGAATGTTGCTCTTATCTGAAATGATGATAGTCAGATGGAGGAATGTTAGGAGAGTAGGGAGAACAATGTCAAACTCCCAGGTTTATTACCATAATCTTTTTTTGAGTGACTCGTCCAATATGTGGTTTGGCATTCTCTTGATTTAATTCTAGAAATGTTGCAATGATCTGAAAGGTAAGGAGGATAGGGCAAAACTTTCATATTTAGTACCATCATTTTTTCCTGAGTGATTTGGTTAGTATATGACCATACATTATCATCTAAAAGCAGCATATTTTTATAATTAAACAATGATGGATACTTTTTCTGCAAATGTTTTTGCAATATGTCGAAAAGACAACGATATTTCTCATAATTTCGTTGTGATTTAGAAGTTCATATCTCATCAAATAAAACCCATAACTCTTTTCTGGAGTAGTATTAACTTTCAGTTGGATTCTACTTTTTCGGTGAATAATATCACCGCTTGATGAAGAAAATAATGAAGAAGTAACAATTTTTTTTATGGAATATTTCAACTATTTCTGGAATGTAAAAATTTGCGATTTACATTTTGTTTTCTTTACTTTTACTTTTTTTTGTAAATGAGTTGAATATTTTTACAAGGCCAATTTTTACCTTATCAACTTATGCACACAACTTTATTTCTAACTTAAGAAATGACACTATTGAATTTTTATCAACCTCCACTTCTTTTTTTTTTCACTCTGCTCTCTCTCTCTCTCTCTCTCTCTCTCTCTATATATATATATATATATATATATATATATATATAGTTAAGGAAAAAAACTGTCAAAGACCTTTGGGGATTTGATTTTTTTTTTATCCTATCTTAGCCTCAGAGGTAATTTGCAGATTCTGTAAAAGTTATTTTTGACTAGCAACTTGAGGTTCTAAAAAATCATTCCACTTTTCTTGTCCCATAAGTATGTTGTGGATTTGGAACTTTTTTTTTTTCAGCTTCTTTTATTTTTCTATTTTGGAATACACTAAAGGAATAAAGATATTGATAAATCTATGCAACAAATCCAAAAAGCTATGAACTCAGTTGCTTTAATAAGCTTCTTTTAGAAAAATTACCCAGGTATCTTTCTTTAAGAAAGACAAAACTAGTGATTTTTTTTAATTTTATTTAAGTTCATTATTTAGTGTTTTCTATCACAAATAAAATTTGTCAATCAAAGCAATGTAAACTTTGATTCCACCAATTGATTTGAAGGAATTTGAAACTACAAAAATTCTGCTGATAACAAGCAAGAGAAGTTTGATATTGAAATTCAAGAAAATAATTTTCTGCAAAGTTATATGCAATAGCTGGCAATATATACCTTATATATTATAATAGTATCACCCAAATGCAAGACATTTTACTGCCACTGTTGAGCAGGGGCTTACATAGGAGGAAAGTTATGAGAAAGACTGACAGGTTACAGAGGGTGTTAGGGTGTGGGTAGGAAAAGGATGAAAAAACTGATAAAAGTGGAGTCAACGGAGAAAAAAGCATGAGAGAGAGGATGCAAGTTAGTGAGATAGAAGCTGACTATTGACTTTATATTTAAATTCTTGGAGATTGTAGCTGTCGGGTAAGTAAGTAAATGGAAGGGAATTCCACAGGCAGGAAGTGCAAGAAAAGAAGCTGCTGGAGTAGAATTTGCATTTTTTGGGGTTTCATGGTAAAAGAGTGGGATCTAGTTGCTAATCTTGTGGCTTGAGTAAATTCATATATAGGGGGAACCAGTGAGCTAAGTTTATATATACATATACATATATATATATATATATATATATATATATATATATATATATATACTGTTAAATATAAGAGACAATGAATGTCTATTATGTTTAATCATGAGCCGTTCTAAATAGTGGATGTTATTGTATTACCGTCTAAATAACTTCTCTGAAGATGACTCATCTTCAGAAAAGCTTAGAAGCAAATTAATAAAAAATTATCCAAATGTTGGAGAATTTTTGTCTTTATTTTCAACTGAAATTTAAGCCAAAATACGTTTAGAACGGCTTGTGGCTTGAGTAAATTCATATATAGGGGGAACCAGTGAGCTAAGTTTATTTATATATATACTGTTAAATATAAGAGACAATGAATGTCTATTATGTTTAATCATGAGTTGTTCTAAATAGTGGATGTTATTGTATTACCATCTAAATAACTTCTCTGAAGATGGCTCATGTGAGCCGAAAGCTTAGAAGTAAATTAATAAAAAATTATCCAAATGTTGGAGAATTTTTGTCTTTATTTTCAACTGAAATTTAAGCCAAAATACATTTAGAACGGCTCATGATTAAACATAATAGACATTCATTGTCTCTTATATTTAACAATATATGTTTAGAAAATTATTTGCTGCCTCAATACACTATATATATATATATATATATATATATATATATATATATATATAAAAACAATCTTCCTAATATCATCAGTACTTGATTATTTGAATCCTTTGCTAGGTTAGCTGCTCAGAAAGTTGGTTCACTGTGTTATGCGAAACAATTTTTTCCTCTAGAATCTGTCTTAATTATCTATAAGTCAACCATTCATCCATGCCTTGAATATTGTTCATGTGGTCCAGTACCCATAGTAATTACCATGGCCTCAGCCAACTTTAATTTGCAAATATTTAAATGCAATGTCAATGGCTATCTACTGTCTTTCTGATTACTTTTCTCTTCCCACTTATTATTAATGTTTTTAATTTCTAATTCTTCCACACTCAGTAACCCCTTCTCTTATAGGATTTAATGCCTTGGTTGGGGTGAACCTGATTAAAAAAAAACAAATATACTACACTATTTACATTGTTCAGAGTATTGTCCTCATCTTCATTGCCATGTTCATGATGTTTCAGCCATTGTACACTCTGGCCTTCTTCAGATGCTAGGAATTTTGAACCAAACATTTTATTATGATCACTGGGATATATCATTCTCATTCCATGTGTGATGACACTTTTGGTAGTCATGTAGTTATCTCTCTTTAATTTTAACTCTCTGGGTTTGGTTTGAAATTCCTAGCACCTGAAGAAGGCTGGAGCATACAACTGCCAAAATGTCATAAACATGGCATTAAAGAAGTGAATAATAGTCTGGACAGCGTAAATAGTGTAAATACTACCTCATCTCAGAAGTATTGACAAATAAATACATAAACAGAAGTTATCATCTGTTAGTAAAACTTTCGAGTTGTTGCATATTATTTTGGTTAGACATATGATAGATGTATCCTTGGGAGAGGGTCGTGGTTATATATTTGATATAAGATATTGTTTCCTTTTATTTTTGTTTTCAGCAATGTAGTCTTTAGTAGTGCAAGTCAATTTGTCAAAAATCAGTTAGTCAGTTAAGTGCCATACGTGATACACGCTTGGGCGATCATGTCTCGAAAGAGACATGACTGACTGGGCAGAAGATTATCCCGCAGTAGGTTGCCATTGCTTTCTGCGGTAGACTGGTTGCCAACCAAGGCTATAGAACCCAATCTGTCCTGTTATTTAACCCATAACTGGAAGGAATAGACGGATTAATACCTTTCCTAAGGGTATTTGCGCATATTTTGTCAAAAATACTAGTCATAAATAGAGGAGTTGTGGTTTTTTTTTTTTTTTAAAGTAAATATTGCTGTAACATTTTTTGGGCAAATAACTCTGATTAATCCAGTATTTTTCTATACTTTTGAGGTAGTATTTACATTATTTGAACCATTGTTCTCCTCTTTATTGCCATATTCACAAGATTTTGTATGTTTCGTGCCGTTGTACACTCCTGCCTTCTTCAAGTGCTTGGAATTTCGAACCGAATTCTTTATTACAATCACTGGGGTATATCATCCTCATTAGACAGGCTATACATTGTTTTCCTTTGTAACTCTTCCATTAATTATGTATTAAGAGTGATTTCTTCTTTATCTAAACTTATTTATAAATGGAACTTTGTCTGTGTGTGTGTGTGTGTGTGTGTGTGTCGGTTACCTATAGACTCTGAAATGGCTGAACCGATTTTCTTGAAAATTTACACAGTTGTACTATAAGCACCTGAGAGTGTTCTTAGCTAGGTTTTGTGTCGAGGTACCCCCGATAGATATCGAAAATCGAAAAAATCGGGTTATAGAAGGAGTGATCAAATTTGATACACTCATAGACAAAGACATAAGAAACTATATTCAGAAGTTTCAAGGTTGCAGTTCTTACAATCGTGCAGAAAATCGATAATACATATATATTTATAAAAGGCAAGATGTTTGTGTGTGTGTCTGTTTACTTGCCTGTATGTCTGTATTTTTTTCAGCCCTTTTATTTTAGTTTTTGCTTCGGGTTTGGTTCTAAGTAGGTATAATTGTAGTTCTTAGTCTCAGCCATGATACCATTTACTCAGAGGACTTATTTAGCCTTCAAAATTCAGTTTACAATGAAAAAAACTTATTTGATATTGATACCAGGAAATCAAAATTTGACTTACATCCATTCATTTTTCTTTCAGTCTACGGTTTCGCTTTGACTGGAAACAACTATTGCTTTTTAGTCTTTTGTGCCAACATCCAAAGAGTTTGAGCTCCAGGACCATGGATTAGTTTTAAAGCTTTCATTACACCCGAGCAATGCCGGGCTATCCTGCTAGTGTTGTCATATTTGAGCTGGAGCTGCCCCGTCCTCACTTTCAGAATTTCTTGAATTCAAAAGCTTTTCGGAGTCCTTGTTAGAAAATAATAATTTTAAACCCTCTAACTTCTCTCTCAAAGGCAGAATAGTGTATTTCGTTTATCTCTACTTCCATGGAACATACCTTGACGAACAGTATTTATATTATTCGGACCATTGTTCTTATCTTTGTTGCCATTCGTACAATGTTTCGGCCGTTGTACACTTGGAATTTCGAACCGAACCCTTTATTTCAATCACTGGGGTATATCATTTTTGTTCTAGTTGTCATGTAGTTATCTCCCTTTAAGTCCACTTTCTGAGATATTTGTAGCCAGGTATTGAACTCACAATGCACTTTTAAAGGTTACCCTGATGTTATATGGACCACAGATCCTTTGTATTTTTTCTGATAATCCCTTAGGTTAAGTCACTGGATCAAACCAATGCTTTTATCCACTGGGCCACATATTTGAACACATCAGTGAATGTATTTTGGTGACTTATAAACTTCATGTCTCAGAAACCATTTTTTACCAAAGCTCATATTGCAATCTTTGAAGCTAATGACTGGTTCCTGTATTCATTTCTTTGCTTGGTCAGCTTGGGAGATTTTTGTATCCTAGCACATGCACTGATTCCTTAAATTTAGGTAGTTTCCAATAGTATTCCCTGTCAGTTATTTCCGCCTCATCTTATAGGTTCCCGCTCGATCACCGAAGTTAAGCAACGTTGAGCCTGGTCAGTACTTACGTGGGTGACCACTTGGGAATACCAGGTGCTGTTAGCGTTCACGGATGTGCGTTGTGGTGCGGTGGATGTCGGCTTGGAGGGGGAAATCAGTGAGCCGAGTTCCAATTTCAGTCGAGCACACTGCACTCACTTGCGCACTAGTACCCTTGGGAAAGGTATTAATCCGTCCGTTCCCTCCAGTTATGGGTTAAATAACGGGGTAGGACTTGGGACCCTGCCCTTAAACAAATCCCAATGAGACTTGCTCCGTCAGGGAGGAAGCCCGCTCAACCCGACTAGGGTGAATGCGGCATACATACATACATACATCTTATAGGGGGTGATGATCTCCTTTTCCCCCTGTATATGTGGTTAGCTATGCCTGATTTTTCTGTTTTCTCTTGTGTTACGGACTTGTAATTTTCTTGCAGCCTTACCTTAAGGGGGCAACCTGTTTCTCTTTTATATTGCTTTATTTTCTGCCTTTTAGCAATTGAGGGCAAGTCCTTCTTTTTTGCATTCTTTTACTGACATTTCAAGGAGATCTTGTAATTTTCTATCTGTATCTGCCAACAACACAGTATCATCTGCATGTTCTATGTTACGATTATGCCCACCAACAATAAATCATGGTAAGGTTTTCAGCTCTTTTAGAAAATTGGGTCCTGTGCAAAAAATCTTCTGCTTAGTCATGGATCGCAAAAGACATAATTACCCATGGCACTTAACCGACCAATATATCTGCTCAGTTCATTTTCTGTCCATATGTAGATGGTTTATTTTCAGAAGTTCTAAATTATTCTAACAACTTTTTCAAATAGATTGAGTTTTCCTAACAGTTCAAATTGGTCCTTGTGCTATAACACATCACTCAATAAATTCTGGGCCTAACTAATAAGACAACAATTTTTAGGCAACATTCAACTTTATTCATCAACATAGTCTCCTCGTAGGGTGATACACTGATTCCAACACTTTGGCCTCAAAATACACCTCAGTTTCTGATATCACTTCTTCATTAAAGCCAAATCTCTTTCCCTGGAGCATTCTTTTAAGGTCTGCCAACAGCCAGTAGACACTGGGGGGCAAGATCTGGAAATAGGATGGATGCAGAAGCAGTTCAAAGTGCAATTCGTGTATTTTTGTTATCGTTGCGATCAACTTGTGACACAGTGCGTTGTCTTGGTGAAAAATGACTTTTTTTTCTTCATTTGTGGCTAATTTTTGGCAGTTTCTTCCTTCAAATGCAGTAATATTTGCTATTGATGGATATTCCTTTCTGAATGTAATCAATGAACAAAATACCTAGTGTATTCCAAAATATGGAGGCCAAAACCTTGCCTGCTGACATTAGCATTTTTAGTCACTTTAGACAACTTTCACTGGCTATTGTCCAGTCAGCTAACTGACGATTTGACTATGGTGTTTCATCCATAGTCACATATTTACACAAAACTCCTTGTGTTGAAATGGTTGCAAACAATGCTCTGAATCATCAATGCGTTGTTGTTTTTGATCGACTGTGAACAAATGCGGCACTCACTTTGAACACAGCTGTTTTAGTGACAATTATTCATGTAAAATGATGAATACACTGCCTTTTGATATGTTCTAATCCTCTATTATCTCATGCAACTTCAATTTATGATTGACCAAAATGAATTTGTGGATTTTTTTGGTGTTTTCTGAGACAACTGCCGATTTTGGGTGACGAGCATTCAGCATCATTTGTATCAAAATCTGAATTTTGTGTGTCGATAAAAATTCAGATTTTTTCATTGTTTTGAAAATTTACAACAGTAGCTTCACTTAAAAAGCTGTAATTTGTAAACTAATAATTTGATTGGGTTCAAATTTTGTCATGTGTCATTTGAAAGTTAGTACTTCATAAAAATCATATGGATTTTTTTTATGAGCGGTGCCATCAGGCCCGGGAATTACTGAGTGATGTGTTACTCTGTTAAATACTTTTGCATAATTTATAAGTCCTAAATATATTAGGGTGTCCCAAAAGTTTGTAAACACTTGCATAAAATTGAAATTTTACTCGTCAAGTAATCTAAGGTTACCAGAAAACACTTGGAAAAAATTGAAATTTTACTCGCAAAAACAACAAAAATTATTGCTCAAAATAAAGACCATCATTTTCCAAGATTTTCTGCCATTGATCTGCATGCTTTCGGATCTGGTTTATGTACCATTCAGGAGGCTTTGAATGAAAGAATTCTTGACATGCTTCCTCTACTTCATCAAACGAGTCAACTCGGCAATCCTTCAGAAAGTGTTGCATTGAGCGGAAAAGACCGTAATCTGATGGAGCACAGTCAGGACTGAAGGCTGGATGTGGCAGAACCTCAACGCTGTCCAGCTCTTCAAAGCTTCCAGCAGTAACGAATCAAAACTCACAGTTCAATTTTATTAATTGCCATCTAAAATACAAAGATGAAGATCACTATAACAATATAAACGCAAAATTGCATAAAAATTCAATTTTTTGCATGTGTTTACAAACTTTTGGGACAACCTAATACATCCTCCTACATTTGTATTGCTCTCTCTGATATTCCAATCATAAATATCACATTTTTGTTCCGGGTTTCCTTTTTGGTCTAATTCTGTTTTGTGCTTTGTTGATTATGATTCGCATCGTTAACTTGGTTACATGGCTCATTAAGCTGTTTGTCTAATGAGTTTGTATTCTCTGCATCTTGTTTCTTTGGTAATGCTATGAAGATAAATTTACAGAGGTTTTTTGGTATTCATCAGTTGTCTATTTTGTTAAGAGCATTTCTGTTACGATTCCATCTATTTCTGCTGATTTGTTCCTGTTCATCTTGTTCATTGCTTTACTTCAGACTTTGATATTTCTGGCCCTTCTATAATTTTAAGCATTAAAGGAGGGCTTGGAGAATCTGATACTAACAGGCCAGATAGAGGGGAAAAAGAGACAGGGGAAAGCAATGGATAATATATTTGAAGGGCCTGATCAGGTGGATGACAGAACAAAGATTCTGTGGTGTAACAGTAGAAAGCATGCTAATAGCCACCATGGATAGAGAGACATGGAAAGTTATGATCACCTATGTTCTGAAAGGACAAGGCACATGAAAAAAAAGAATGTTTCTCTCTAATTAAGAAAAAATTCTCTGACCTATTTGTTCCATCTTTGGAGTATTTTCCTTTTTCAATACTTGAGTTTTTTACAGCTTGTTTTTTCATCAAAATCTGACTAAATCAACGTTCTTACTATAACCAAACATTAAAAAAAAATACCTTAAAACCCTATCTTTTTGGTATTAAATAACCCACAGAGGTGTTGATATGCTGTTAAACAAAACTCAAATTCATTATTTCTTATTCTGCACACTTTTCATCAGGTCATTCCTCTTTAGCTTGGTTACATTTGCCAGAGGTTCTTAGTATTATTTACCAGAAACTTCAGAATAAAAAATGGAATCAAAGGTTTAAACACTATATATTTATTTATTTGACATTTTGTTATGTAGAAGTCTGAGTATATTCTGTGTTGCATCATTCTGGTGTTGTGCATCATTAAAGAGATTGTTTCGGAGTGAATTAATCAAGAGACTTATTGTGTATTATTCAAAGGGTTTGTTTTGTATGTTGACTTTACAGGAAGATAACAAAATTTCATAACTCGCAAATAATAAGTTCCCAAAATTTCCCTTCAGAAGAACATTACGGAAATTAATGTGATAAAACTTTCTTTGGAGCAAGTCCTTAATTCAAGGTAGCAAAAGTTCATTTGGCTGGGTATCTGATAATTTACAAGTCAGACCTTGGTAACATTTGAGTGTGTGGTTACTTTTGAAACTTGTGGTGTCAACCTGCAGTATATTCTCAGCTCTCAGAAGGGTTGAAAATGTCTTACACTGATGACTACTATTTTCACATGAACCTCCTTGCCAGTTTTTTTTTTTTTTTGTTTTGTTTTGGTCATTTCTTTTCTCTCTCTGCCAGCTGTCTGTTTATATTTCATAAGAAATGGTTCCAGTTTACTTAGTCTTTTAGAAATCAGTTGCTTTGGTCTTCTTAAGCTTCCATAGTTTTACTATAACTTAGAATACAATTGGAATATTGTTATCCCCACAGTTGGCACTTCCTGAAACTTTTATTGGTAGCTACATAAAGAATTTGCTTCATTGAGCCTCCTCCAGGACTTCTTCATATCCATGTGTGTCTTGTGTGCTCCTGAAATTAGGTGTTGGTAATTGTTAAATTTATTTACTGTGCACCACTGGACCCATCTTTCATTTCAGTAGTTTAATTTTTTTATTCTGAGTTTGTTTTTATTTTGAGCTTTGTTTATTGATTCTATCTGACTTTGGCATTCAGTTATCGCATGATAATAACTTCCTGTGATTTACATAAAGCATTGGTGCTGCCCAGTGAGCTGTAGAGTTCTTTAATCATTGCCACAAACTTCATAACCTGTGTGTGTATATTTTATCCAAAACTGACAAGGCTCTTTTGATTAGTTTTATTTGATGTCATATTAAACCTATAAAAACAAACATATTAAAATTGTACATAAAAATCAACAAACAGGGGCAAAATGAGCAAGGATAATAAAAACTACTGTAAAGAGATTATTTGAAACAATAACAACAATAAACAAGAAATTAACAAAAAAGAGGTTAACCAGTTTTTGATTTACACTCTTCAGATTCAATCTTTAAAAAAAATAATAATAAATTAAGAACAGCCATGGAAACAGTAAGAAAAAACATTCAGATTACATTAAGCCCCAACAGTCATTTCTTTTGTCTATAGAGGAAACTACTCTCAACCTAACATATAATGTCTCTAATATTTTTTAAGTGTCAGGATATGGTAACAAACACAGCTTTCTTTTTTTTTTATTGCGCTGGTCTTCTAAAAGTTCAAGTAATACTCATGAAGAACCAGCATCATTGGACTGGACATGTTGTATGCAAGTCAGAAACCAGACTTTATTTTTCTCAAAAAAATCTCTGAAAAAGCCCACTGTAGGGGGCAAAAGCCTCTCTTATGCGACAAAGACACTCTGAATGCCTGCAAGTTGCTCCCCAACACATGGGAATAATTAGAATTCAACAGGAAACAGTGGCCTAGTTCTATCCATGATAGTGTGAATGAATTTGAAAATGACCAGGTATAAAAGCTGGAGAATAAGAGAGCAGTACAGAAACATGGTGCCTCCTCAACCTCCAAATCAGCATGCTCCACCAAAATTTGCACTTCAGATTTAAGAATACTCTTCATTATTAAAATTTCACTAGTAATTATACTAAAATTTAATTGGTAATTATACTAAAATCAAATTAATCCCCAGCAGCCATATCTTGCTTTCAGAAAATGCTGACGAGACTAAACAAAAGTTTTCTGAAGTACTTTGATATAAAATTCTGAGTACAATCAACATGAAACAGAGTACATGCTCTCTGAGTATGCTGAACATTGGTTATTTTTTATCAGGTGCTCTGTAATAGCACCTGATAAACAAACTTATGCAAATTATCGCTCATTAAATCCCTCCGGATAAATGTTGAAAAATGCCGAAAATCCTTTTCTTGAGAAGCTGAGTTGTCCAGCCAATATAGTCAGCATCATACTGACATTTAAAAGAATAAATAACAGAATTTGTTTTGAAAACAGGATGGCTGTCCTTGCAAATAGATCAGATTTTAACATCGACCAAGACAAAAACATAACTCTTGGATTAGCAGAAAAATGACTTTGTGAAATACTGACCAAGATGTACATAGTAAAAATTGTGCCATTTTTGCTAATATTGGGCAGTTTTGAATAAACAAATCATTTTTTAGGGCCAAGACATTTAAGTCCACAAAACTCTGCAATCTTCTTGTACAAAAAGAGTCCCACTGAGAATATTAACATGAAATTAGAGTACACCAATGTAATAAACTTTGAATTAAGACTTAGTACCAAGATATCTACAACTGTTGCCCTGGATATTTCCAAAGCATTTGACAGTCTGACATACTGGCCTTCTATGCAAGCTGCGAGGCTATGATATAACTGGACAATTGTTTGACCTAATCCAGTCACTCCTCTCTAATCGCACAATGAATGTAGTATTAAATGGACATGCCTTCCAAAACTACCATACGAACACGGGTGTCCCTCAAGACTCTATTCTAGGTCCTATACTTTTTCTGATCTACATTAACGATCTCCTCAATGTAATAAGATCCCAAGTAGTCATGTATGCTGACAACACCACTGTTTACTCTCACCTCGATCAAAAATCTGCTGAGGTTGACAAAGCAAACCTCACTACCAAGCTTGAGAAGGACCTCCAATCCATGATGGACTGGGGTAAGAAATGGCTCATAAAATTTAATGCTTCCAAAACAAAGCTGCTATCTATTAACCATCATAGACAATCACTCCTACCTCCCATTAGCATGAAACAGGCTAGCCTCCCTGAGAGTAAAACACTATACCTCCTTGGCCTCACATTCTCAGCGGACCTCATGTGGAAAGACTATATCGGATCCATTGCTAAATCCACTGCTAAGAAGGTCGGTTCACTGTGCAGGGCCAGGAAGTTTTTCCCGTCTGAGTCCATCTTGCACATATATAAATCTACCACCTGCCCATGTATTGAATACTGCTGCCGCATCTGGTTGGGTGCCCCTGCTATTCACCTCGGGGTTGTTGACAAAATTCAACAGAGAATCTGTAATGTGATCTATACCGACTTGGCAGCTCGGCTGCAGTTGCTATCTCACCGGTGTGACGTGACTTCCCTGTGCCTCTTCTATAAATATTTTTGAAGCTTCTGCTCCAACAAACTTAGATCACTGGTGCCCCTACATATGAATTTGCATGAACTACTAGATTGGCAACTAGGTCCCACCCTTTTACAGTGAAATCAATTAAATGTAACTGCAATTTCTACTCTAACAGCCTCTTTTCACGCACTACCCACCTGTGAAATTCTTCTTCATATACTTGCTTTCCCAATAGCTACAATCTCCAGGAATTTAAATGTAAGGTTGGTTAATAGACATCTCCTATCTCGCCAACTCGTATCCATTCTCTCAAGCTCTTTTTTCATCTACTCCACCTCCATCCTCGATATTTTTATCTGTCTATTACCCTCCTCCTGACATTTCCTACAACTAACCACTCTTTCTCATAACTTTTCCCTATGTTACCCCCTGTGCAATAGTGGCAGTAGAATGCCTTGCTTGGGGTGAGATGATTTTAAAAAAAAAAAGAAAAAAAAAAGATATGGAACAGTTGCTCCTCAATTCAATACTGAACAGTAGACAAGGATGCAAACAGTTCAGTATTCGATGAAAACCCTCTGCTTCCAACTGATCATTGAATATGCAGAATATACCATCTATAGATGGTACATGACAGTTGAGTTGGCAAGCAATAGAAAATAATTTTAGTTTATTGAATTCTGTAATATTTGCCATAGTGGACTCTAAAGAGCTACCCATAGCTGTCCCTTTCAGTCTGTCTTTACTTGATATTGTTCAAGCTAAACGTCCTAGACATGGTAGCAAATAGTTTCTGAAATACTGAGTGGGAATAAAGATGCATCATCACACATATATCTATAGCTTTCTGAATATGAATGCAAATAAATTGCTGTGTTAAATGAACACATCAAGTAATCTTGGAAAGAGAACAATTTTGAATACAATTTCAAAAAGTAAACAAGGCCTGAATAAAATATTTTCACTACAGGTTTTAGATTCAGTTAACAATTTGGCCAATTTATGCTGGACAGATCTTATCATTGACAAGATGTGTTGGACCAGAACATTTACCTTCTGATTTTAGGTAGCATGTATAGCCAAAATTTTAATAAACTTGAAGGCCTAACAACTTTATGAATATCTCCCAGGAGCAACTTCACTTTCATTAACTTGTTGATGTTTCGAAAAATTTACTACAATAGTTTTGCTTTTATCAAGCAACTCCAGGAGCAACTTCTCTTTTAATAACTTGTTGATGTTTCTAAAAATTACTACAATAGTTTTGCTTTTATCAAGCAACTCCAGGAGCAACTTCTCTTTTAATAACTTGTTGATGTTTCTGAAAATTTACTACAATAGTTTTGCTTTTATCATACAACTCCACCATTTTTAATTTCATAAATTTCTCTTTATCATGCAAAATAGACATTATTTTGTTACTGTAGCAATCCCCAAATATAATGAACACTCCAGACCCTTTGGTTACATAATTATAAAAGATATATTTTAACATAAACCTTTTAGCACATGAAACGTTTAACTCTGCCATAGTAACTTGGCTTGGCCAATACGAGAACCACTATAATCATTTAATCTTCCTTGAAGTGTCCTAACTATCTCTTGGAGTTATACTTAGATATGTGAAGATAGTTCACAAATGAAAGGAAAATATTTTAGTGGTGATGCGAAATTAAGCAGTTGGCCTGCCTGTAGAGTGCCATCTTATGTAGAAAACCCTTATTGTTATAACATTTTGAAGAAAGAAAAAAAAGAATTTATGCCTCTTCTTTATGTACTGTTGTTTGCTTCACCATCTAGTAGGTGTTGAACAAAGTCTATTCACGGTGGGTTAACTCCACATGTGTATGGCTACTTCACACTATCATATTACAACAGATTTGGCGTTTGTGACTAAAATTTCTTGTACATAAGCATCTGCATTTTGAAAAACCTTTTAGTCTTTTTATAGCCAAAATATCATGAGGTAATTGGCAAATTTCAATTTGTATAGGAATTGAAAAGTTTACAATGAAAGAGTTGCTGAGGCTGAAAGCCAACTTTGCTACTGACACTTAAGAAGCAACTCAAAATATCATGACTTTCAAAGCTCAAATATAAAAAAAAACATTAAAGAAATCAGACACAGAAGTTAATGGAATAAAAATAAAGATAACAAGTTTGTCTAAGTAGATAATGGAACAAATAAATTAGATTATGTTAATGTACTAAGGAGGATAAACTGGTTGCTGAGAATGGTTTCCATTGAAATGATTTTGCTTTTCAACAAGAGTAAAAACACAACTTAATTTTACTTTAATCCACTGATTTGAAAACAGTTCTAAATTTTGCTTTATATATTACACACAAGCACTATATATATAAGAATACCTAAAGTCCTCATCTATAACCAGCTTCACACTGGACAAAGGAATGTTAGATAGCAATAGCTCAGGCATAAAGACAGACTAAAGAGTAACCTCCTAACTATTAATGTGCCTCATACTAACTTTGAGTGAATTGCAATGGATGGAAATAACTGGACATATTTGTGCCAGAGTCGTATCAGAAATTTTGAAATCACTTGTATTGACCGATAAAGAGACAAAAGACAGTGGCAAAAAAGCGTCACCAAATATTCCTGTGGTTATCTTCCAAGATCCTCACTGTTGCACAATAAGTGGACTTTAAATTTAAAAATTGTGTATTTAGGCAGCAGTCTCTCTTTTATGCAAGTTTCATTAAAATGCCTGAAACTTTTCTTGTTGGCTGCTACATCATATAATTTCAAAATTTGTGTATTTAGTCATTTAAAATAATATCTGTCATAGAAAATAACATTGCATGAAAATTCCCTTGATTTCTCAAATATATATATATATATATATATATATTACAGAAATTAAAGATTAACAAAACAACCGACAATTTGAAATGCTTTGTTTGAACATTATTTTTGTAACATGTTTACATTTGTTGACATTACGATACATTTCAGAGCAGATATGGTTATTACGATAAATCAAAAATTGATTTGTCTGTTTAGAGTGATTGTCATTTGTGGTCAAGAGGGTCTAAGATGTGCCAGATCAATTGGTGGCTTCCTCTATGTGGATAGCAGTCACAGGTTTGAATCTTGCCGAATGGCACACATTTTTTGTAACAAGAATTTATCATAAAAAATCAAGCCATTAGAAATAAATATATAATACTGTTTGATTATAAACAGAACATCTACTTAAATATGAATATCAATCAAAAATAATGTTCAAAGAAATCATTTCATATATATATATATATATATATATAACATAAATATGGTAAGAAACATTACCTTTAAACATCTTTCATGAAACATAACAAACAAGAAAAATTGAATTTTATTTAGTTTTTTCAGTGTTCTAACATTTTTCCGTTTAGTAGGACTAATAGAGTGCAAAAATTGTCCAGATTGTGTATTGTTCCAAGCACTTTTGGACACTTCTTTAGCCATTTCCAAGTAGGTTTGTTTGAAGTGTTGGTAATTTTTCTTTATGTTTGACTGTTTAAGATGTATTTTTTGCATGTTTTCAGTACTAGTAGAAGCGTTTATTCCAAGGCTTTGCTTGTTGAGTGCAGTAAGAATTTGAGTGAGCAACTTTCGATATTTTTTTAAAAATTTCAACATGCTATTCTCACTGTTCAGTCAGATGAGATTGATAGTTGAAGAGACAGGGCCTTTCTTATAGATTTAATGTTTCTAATAATGTGATTTATATAGAATGCTAGTGTTTTTGACTATAATATTTCTTTAGGGTGTTTGTAAATTGCAATTAGCTTGATGATTTTTATAGAGCTTTGATTTGATAAGTGACATGTGAGGTGTCTATTCAAGAATGTTGCAGTATGTTTATAGGTAATTGATTTATAACAAGAAATTCAATTTTTATACTGAGCAGTGAAATTAATATACTATATTGATCATCACTAGTTTAGATTTGATGGGGTTATTTTGATTAGTGATATATGAGAGAGTGTGTGTGTTTTTAAAATGCTTTGAGAAAATGTTGGGTAACTAGAGTTGATATTAGCATAATTAAGAAAGACTATTCAAGTTGTATCAGCCTGAGGGAGGAAGAAAAAACTTATGAAAGAAATAGATTCCGACCAAAGTTTCTTCCTGTGACAGAATAAGAAAGTTCATTTCAAGTAAATAGTCCCAATACTCCCATCTGTATTTAAAATGGCTATGAGCAAGATTGAATATTGACATTGAATGTTGTGACATTTTAGTATCTATATGCAAATAAGTAAGAACTTTTTGGTCTTTATTAGATTTTTTTACCCAATAAAATTCAGCTTTTAGCTTTTATTTTCCTTTTTTTTTTCACCCCCAAAGTATTTCTTGAATCAGAATGATTATTTTGGTTTCCTCATCTGACAAAGATTCAATTCTGTTCATGTGTTATCTGATAAAAAATGAAAAAAAAAAAAGTTGTGCATCTAAGAACCAAGGGAAACACGGGCAACAGGAGGAAGACAGTGAGGAAATTTTGAGAAGTGAAGTGGGAAGAGAAAATAATACCAACATTAATGAGAAATTAAAGTTTCATTCTGTTGAAAATGTCTGAAAATGCAACGAATATATCTAAAACAAAGAGAAACCTGCTAATCAAGAACAGATATCGCCTTGCTATGTTTATTACATCAGAATAATGTATACGAAAACAGTTTAACATGTGTATAGCTAAGTATGTATGCGTGTGTATACATTGTATATTTGGGCAGCAACCTCTCTTTTTTTATACAGGTTTCATTAAAATGACAAGTTGTGATGGTTATTTTTTTATATAATTTTTCATGTCATCTTATGATTTTTTTTCTTTCGAGGACATAAATTATATAAAAATTGTTCAAATGTTTTGTCTAACCAAGTGTTTTTGGTGATACTTCTAGCCATTTTTGAGGATGAATGTTATTTTACATGTAACAGAATGTATGTGGTGTTATGTATGATGTAGAGTAATGAAATGTGTTATGTACCAAACATGGTAAGCATGTTGTTAGCGTCTTTGTTGCTGATGTTATTGTGTTAGGTTTTTTGTCTTTATTAATAAAGCCTCTGTTATTTGCATGTGGATGATGCTGTGATATTTGTGTTGTCGATGAGTATGTTCCAGATAGGGTTTGGTAGGTTTCCGTGTGTGTTTAAATGGGATTGAGTTAAGCTCCATTCAGAGAGATGTAGTATTAGTCAGTGTTCGAGTCAGTATCATAGTGGTGTGGCTGATATAGTTGTGTGTATGTATAAAAAGAAACTCGATACGTAACGCCACAAATTTATTTGTCTGAAGAAAGTCAATTTTAGACTCGAAACACGTGTAGCGTCACAAATACCATTATGGATACTAGATGTATCATAACATGTATAATAACAAAAACAATAAATATACACTTTAAAGAAAACAGTCACAGCTTCTCACACTTTTTATTGTGTGTGTGTGTGTGTGTGTATATATATATATATGTGTGTGTGTGTGTGTCTGTGTGTGCCTCTCTGTGTATCTGTGTATTTCTCTGCGTGTATATATGTGTAAATGTATTTATGTAAATTTACATTTATGTGTGTGTATATATATATATATATATATATATATAATAATGGAAGCATGACTAATAAAAATGAGAAGTCCTACACTTAATAATATCAATTATGAACATAAGTAAATTGTTACTGTGTTCATAATTGATATGAACTCAACATACACATGACTCTATATACATGAACTTTACACATGTTTAGTCACAAGTAAAACAAAATTTATCCTTGACAATGGGTAAAAGTATAGCCAAAAGCACTAAAAAAACCTTGAAACAATTTTTATATAATTCGTGTTCTGAAAAGAAAAAAATTATAAAAACACATGAAAAACTATATGAAAAAAAACTTAATAATACCTTGTCTGTCATTACAATGACTGACAATGAAACTTGCATAGAAGAGATATTGTTGCCCAAATAATTTCATATATATGATAAAAATGTAGTTTTAGGGTATGCTATAATTATGTGTAAAAGTGCTCAATATCTTTTGTATATATAGTATATATAAAGTGGACATTGAGGTCAACACCAAGTTGAGACAATTTTATGCTTGAATGCAATGTTTAGTCTTGAAGTTAACCTTCAAGCATAAAATATATGGCCCTGTTTGGTTTTGACCTCAATGTCTACTTATATATATATATATATATATATATATATATATAATGAATTTTTATTTGTTAAACATGACTGTTTTTTAATTTTTTAGTGGATATTAATAATTTTTAACAAATAAAAACTAAAGTCTATCAGCTAATGCCTGTTTTGTAAATTTTCATTGATATATATATATATATATATATATATATATATACTAGCAGTATAGCCCAGCGTTGCTCAGGTGAAATGAAAGCTTTAAAACTAATCCATGGTCCTGGAGCTCAGACTTTATGGATGTTGGCACGAAAGACTAAAAAGCAATAGTTGTTTCCAGTTAAAGTGAAACCGTACACTGAAATAAAAATGAATGGTTGTAAGTCAAATTTTGATTTCCTGGTATCGATATCAAGTAATTTTTTTTTTATTG
The DNA here is from genome assembly GCA_037127315.1 of Ascarosepion bandense. Classification (NCBI taxonomy): domain Eukaryota; kingdom Metazoa; phylum Mollusca; class Cephalopoda; order Sepiida; family Sepiidae; genus Ascarosepion; species Ascarosepion bandense. The sequence continues at coordinate 2,209,372 of JBBBDQ010000729.1, forward strand.
TAAACTGAATTTTGAAGGCTAAAAAAGTCCTCTGAGTAAATGGTATCATGGCTGAGACTAAGAACTACAATTATACCTGCTTAGAGCCAAACCCGAAGCAAAAACTAAAGTAAAAGGGCTGAAAAACTGATGTTGATCAGACTCAGTATGTATTATCGATTTTCTGCACTATTGTAAAAACAGCAACATTGAAACTTCTGGATATTGTTTCTTATGCCTTTGTCTATGAGTGTATCAAATTTGATTAAAATCGGACCACTCCTTCTATAACCAAATTATTTTCAATTATCGATTTTTGATATTTATCGAGGGTACCTTGACACAGCGGATGTGCGTTGTGGTACAGTGGATATCAGCTCGAGACATGATCGCCCAAGCGTTTACCACATATGGCACTTAACTGACTGACCTTGACACAAAACCTAGCTAAGAACACTCGCAGACGCTTAGAGTACAACTGTGCAAATTTTCAAGAAAATCGGTTCAGCCATTTCAGAGTCTATAGGTAACCGGCACACACAGAGACAAAGTTCCATTTATAAATAAGATTAGATTATATATATATATATATATATGCACATATATGCTTTCAGAGTGTTTGGGTGTCAATCTGAGGACAGTGCAGAGGATCTGTAACGAGCTGGATGAGTCTAACAATGATTATGAAAGTACAGCAGAACTCACATTGTTCTGATAAGAAAAGAACTCTCAAAATTGTTGGAGGCCTATATCATGTGCCATGAGGAGGTAGTACTGTCATGAGTCAAGAGGCTGGCTACTGGAAACCCTATGTCTTGCAACAGAACTCTGAACTATGACACACAAGCAGGAGAACCCAGTCATGGCTGTCAGACAATTTCTGCATTCACATCACCCCTTATATCTAACCACTTAACTCCCCAGACTGCAACTCCCTTGATTATTGCATGCTAGTTGCAGTTGTGCAAGAAACCAGAAAACTCTTTGTAACACCAAAGATGAACTGAAGGTAAAGATTATGGTAATATTTTCAAATTTAAACAAGGAGATTGTCCAGAAGAGTGGCAGAAGATTCCAAAGTCATCTGGAGGTTGTGGTTGAAGCCAATGACTATTTTATTGAATAAGTATACTCTTTAGTATTTCAAGATATGTTTGTCTAATTTTGGTGTATATATATATATATATATATATATATATATATCTGTTAAAATGAGATGTCAGTGTTATTTTCATTTTTGTGCAATTTAGACGACAATTGTAGATTGTGTGTGTGTGTGTGTGTGTGTGTAAAAAGCAATAATAAAATCTATAACAGTAAAAAGGTTTCAGGTGCATGTAGGTCATCTAAATATCAGGTATAAAACTTTATCCTACGAAAAAAAAAAAACTATCCTCCAATTCGCAATATTTACTCCTGTAATTCTATGGTAAAGTTGACAGTTGTTGACCACTATCTTTCTAGTTGACTCCCAAAACCAACAGATAAGTAAATCAGGTTGAAAAACCTTTCTCCTCCAGTTTAGATGAGATTTCAATAAGTAACAAATTCAGGCATCTTTATTAAGATGCTACATAATTAGTGAGTATATCTTCCTGTCTACACAAATAAATCGACGACTTTGAATAATTTCCATGTGTTGCCATTTCATACCCATCACATCATCTCACAATTTAACCCCTGCCTCATAGGAGTTTGTTTTCATAAATTGGATGTGAGTCAGCAATTCATTAGAATATCGACTATTAAAAACAAAAAAAAATGAGAAAAATGTGTGTATGTTTTTTTGAGGGAACTGGCTATGTTCCAGTGTGTGTTGTCAGAAAACAAAATCAAAGAACAATTTTTATTTCTTAACATTCTTCCCTGCCCCCCCCCCCCAAAAAAAACGGGGTTGGCAAAAATAATAACAAATGAAAAGTATCTTGTGGATAGAAAAAAAAAACAAACAAAACTGTCTGCTAGTAAAAATAAAGTTCATGAGTAGATCATTTTGTTAAAGTAAATTTTCAGACATTAGCGTCACACACCTAATATAAATTGGAGTAGATAGACTTAACTATCACCTGGTTCACACTCCATCCACGTCTTTTGAACAGGTGAAGAGGTTCATCCCTTGTTTCCTGTTTAGGATGTGGTTCCCGGCTTTCTCTTTTCCAATCATTCTACTCTTAAGTAGCCCCATGCGCATCAGTGGCATCACCACCTTGCTTGGGGTGATATGATTAAAAAAAAAAAAATATATATATATATAGAAAGCAGTATTCTGTCTGTGAGCATATGCTTTAATGAATTCCAGTCATGTGAGAGAGATCCTTTGACAATAATCTTCACAAATGATTTCACAAATGTTTACCATGTTTATAAGAGTTTTTCTTTCAAGACATATTTGCACAAACATGTATCATGTCTGGTACTTCACTGACTGACTGAAGAATGGAGTATAGATGTCATATTGGGGCTGAGGCCGACCAGATCTCACTCTACAGCCTTGAAAGAATTCAAAAACGTCTCCAGGGCCTTGTGGGTGGCAAATTTTTCTCCACCCTTCAACTCTTCTCGCTGCTCTATCACTACTTTCACGGAAAGTGCTCAAGCGAACTGCATTCCTTGCTTTTGCTATGCTACTTACATTGTAGTAAGCCACCCACAATCTCTCTGTATTACATCAGTGAGATCTAAGTTCCACTTGAACATGTTCTTCCTACAAACCACCACTCTGTAGAACCAAGTCCCAAGAGGATGCTTCCCTGATCACTACAATCTTAACCTGTTCAAGTCTAGGGTTAACTGTTACCTTCCTCTTCTATCTGTACAAGCCGCCTCCCAAAGTAATCATCTACCTTGAGTGGCCCCCGGGCCTTGTACAGAGTGAACCTTACTGAAAAAACAAAACATTAAAAAACACATACTCGTAGACTTGTATCAAAACTTGGCTGCTTTTAATAAATGTCATCTTACAAGCTTGGTGCCTTTCTCTTTTGGGTAATGCTAAAGCAAAGTTGGTACATTCACCATGCTTGTCTGGTTGACTATTACTACGGATGTAATGGATTGCAGCTCAAATTGAAAAAATGGAACCGAGTTAAAATTCCAGTCTAGTTCAACGTCCCCATTATCTTGTTTTTCTCCCTTTCCGCTCTACTCTCACACAGCTCTCTTCACACGAGTGTTCCCATCTTTCTGTTACTCTTTCTCCGACACTGCTCCTCTTTCTTTTTGCTCTCTTTTTATGTAACCCCTTATACACTAGTGGCAGTACTTACTTGCTTGGGAGTGAAATGATTTTTTTAAAAAAAAGTTCTTTGCATTCACTTACATGCAAATTCGACAAAGCTATATATTCATCTCTTTCTCCCCCACTGCTATTGGTCAAATAACAAGACTCATATGTGAAAAAAATTTCTGTCTAAAAAAAAAAAAAAATCTCTTAATGCCATATTCAATCACAAAAAAGAAAATTAATCATACAATGTAAAATCTGATTTCAATTTAAATAATTCAGAAAGGAGGGAAAGTTATACAAAAGAATTCTAACAGTGAACATTACTGCTGAGAAGGGAATTTGATCTTCACTGTGTCTCCATAGTTATGGAATTGTACCGAAACTAAACTAAGCTTAGTAAATAATAGCATCGGCTAATATTGCATTAAATGTATGTAACATAATTTTTTAAAACTCTCTTTATGATTGACATTGTGATGCAAAACTAAATAATATTAGTTCATTATGATTTTTGATTTTGTTATTGGTAGCACTGGTAATGGTTCAAATTTGTCTTTTAGTGTGTGTCTGTCTGTGAATTACAAAGAGAAAAAGAAAAGGGGAAAAACTACATAGAAATCTATCTACAGTCGCTACAATGATTTCTTTTTGTTGTTATCTTGTTTTATTTCCATTTTTTTTTCTTTTCTTTCTCCATCTATTTTTTTTTTTGTATTATTATTATTATCAAATTAGTAATCAATGTAATCAACTCATAAGTGTAAGAACTTTTATTCTTTTCTCTCCTCCCTAACTTTCTCTATTCATCATTTTTCTATTTCACTAACTGAACTTATTTGCACCTGAAAGAATCAATCCAACTTGGATTGAGAAATGGCCACTGTAGGAGGTGACTGTGAGGTGAATGAAATAATAATAATTTAATGAAAAAAATTCTTTTCAAATTTTGCCATTGGAAGAAGTGGGGAGACGAGAAAATAGAAAAAGATATTTTATGAAAAAAGATTAAATTTTTGACTTTGCTGAAAACTTTTTTTTAATTTCAGTTTTTTTTTTTTTTTTCACTATTTCATATTGCTCAGTTTTTTGTCATACTTTCTTGTTTTTTTTTTCTGGTTTCTTTATCTCTCTTTCTACCTCTTTATATTCCTCTCTCTCTCTCAGTTTTTTCCTTCTTTTCTCTTCCATCCCTTCTTTACTTTTCTCATAATACCAAAATGCCATGTAATATTAATGTTGCTATGTGCCAGTGAATGATGGACAATTTCCTTGCAGATGATGTTGAGATTTGAAGCAACGGAGATTTTGTTTTATATAACTATACTGAGAATACCATCAATGAGCAACAAAAAAATTTTAAAGAAAATCAAAATAAAAAGGACGCTTATACTCGGTAAACAGAAAGAAATAATTGAAATTTATGGAACACGTAACAAAGAAAGACAACTTGGAGAATTTAACACTCATAGGGACATACGGAAGACAAAAAAGTAAATTTTGGGTAACCAACATAACAAGCTTGTGTCTTTATTCTTTCTCTATTCATCATTTTTCCATTTCACAAACTGAACTTATTTGCACCTGAAAGAATCATTCCAGCTAGGATAGAGAAATGGTCACTGTAGAAAGTTACTGTGAGGTGAAGGAAATAAAAATAATAATAAAAAAAATTCTTTTGAAATTTTGTCATTGGAAAAAGTAGAGAGATGAGAAAATAGAAAAAGATATTCTATGAAAAAAGATTAAATTTTTGGCTTTGCTGAAAACTTTTCTATTTTCAGGTTTTTTTGTTTTTTTCACATAACAAAGAAAGACAACTTGGAGAATTTGACACTCATAGTGTATACAGAAGACAAAGCAGACGTAAATTTTGAGTAACCAACGTAACAAGCTTGTATCTTGCAGAAAAGAGACAAAGAGGGATAGTAAGAGGACATGTATTGATAAAAACTACAAATGATGGGAAGTTGTAGAGTGCCATGACTGACCTTGTACTAAAGACAGAGAACATGAAAGGGAATTGCTCTCCATATGGTGTATTTCAATAATTCGAGGTCTCCTGAAACTTTTCAAATGTTGACAGTCTAGTTCTTTTCTACCTAGCATTTTTTTGTTACCATTGTGCTCTCTATACAAGGTCCAAGAGCCACTCTAGTGAGAGAGATACTGAATGATGTTATATGGACAAAAGAGAAGTTAAATGCAGTTTGTAAGGATCAGAAAGAAAAGAAAACTATTAACGCTAAACTCGATTAAGATCATAGTGGTTGGGAAAGCATCGTCTCTGGAGTTTTTCCCACAAAGTAATGGTTTCCGCCCCCACTTCAAATTCTGAAAGCAACTTAAACAACTTGATTGTGAAGGAGTTAGATAAAAATATATGATCAATAAAAGTAGCTAAAATTTATAAAATAGGATGCTAAAATCAAAGTCTTAAATCATATGCATGGATAGCCTGAAAATGTTATTCTAAAAATTAGGCTATATATATATATATATATATATAAAAGAAAATCACTCATATTTGGTAAGGTAAATTCCAGTGGAGACTAACTCCAAAGAGAACTCAATGTTGAAATTCATTGTTAAATTTAACAGAGTATTATAATCAAGAAACAAAAGTTGGATATTTTTACAAATTCATAGCTAATATCATATTTCGCAGCTCTTATCATCTCACCACTCATCAGACCAAATTCATGCAACAATATATATATAGTGTATATTTAGGCAGCAGCTATCTTTTATGCAAGTTTCATTAAAAATGACAAACAAGGTGTTATGGCTAAGTTTTTTTATATATAATTTTTAATGTGATCTTATTTTTTTCTTTTCACAACATAAATTATATAAAAATTATCTGAATACCTTATTCATCCAAGCACTTTTGGCTATACTTTTAGCCATTATTAAGGATGAATTTTATTTTACTTTTAACTGAATATATTATAGTGAGTTGCTTATCTATTCTAGTGAAGGGTGGTTGCAGATTAACGGAATTTGGACTCGTTGTAAATAGCCCACTATAAGTCATAAAGAAAGGTTATAAACCAAGAAAAGCAAATTGAGTTGAAAGATTATATTTTATATATATACATATCAGTTAAGGTTTTTACAATTGAAGTAATACATGAAGTATAGGTCCAACAGAGATTAAAATGTCCATGGCAATAAAATGCTGAAAGAGAATTAATGCTTAGGAATTTGGGAGCGTGTAAGTAAGGAATGTCTTTGATGTATTCGCTCCTTAGGTCAGTAATTAGTTTTTGAGGCAGGGAAGAAGGAAAGAGGCAAGGGAGGGGAGCATAGTAAGCCACTTGACTTTGGTCAAGGGAGATACTAATTACTCTCTTCTCCTCGAGTCGGTCTGCCTGTCGAGTGCTTTCTGTATTTGCTTTTTATATCTTCTTTTTGGATCACAGCAGCTCATTTGGGATTTCACACTTGTATTTGGTTCTGGGCTTCCCATTGGCTGATAAATAAAATTCACGTAGGCTTGCGAACTAGAAATTTAATATTTAATTAATTTTTAGTTTTCAACTGGAACTCTGCGCGGAGCCGGCGGCACAACGACAACTTTTGGTCATTTGCTTTTTGGTCGTGAAAGCGCAAACATAGGTATGTTTTATATTACAAACATGGTAAGCACATTGTTGCCATGTTCATAGTTGATAGTATTAAGTGTTGGATTTCTTTTTTTATTAATAATGCTTCCATTATTTTTTGCCTTTTTTTTTTACATGGGAATGATGTTATGTCATTTATATTATGAACAAGTTTATGTGTTTGATGGGTCTCCATGTTTTTTAGATAAGATTGAATTGAGCTAAGGTCAAACAGAAACAATGTGAGTCTTCTTGTTAAAGGAGTCATAGTATGTCCAGTGTAGTTATTTCCAAATTTGGATTGATCAGGAATAGAGTTTTATAAAGGACTTGTAAATCTATAGATAATATTGATTCTCTTTCATTTAGATCTTGCAGGTGAATCATTATTTTTGACAATGAGGTTAGCAGTTTTAAATTTGGTGCAATAGATAATTTAATTTCTGATTTATGTCAACTGAAGTTGCGTATTTTATAAAATTATACAAAAAAACTTAACTATAACACCTTGTCTGTCATTTTTAATGAAACTTGCATATATAATTTTATGGGGAAAATTGTAAAAACGGTTTACCTTGGAAACGCTAACAAGTGTGTATCGTGTAAAATTCAGCTGCTCTGTGGTAAAAAGAACCAAAATGGTGGTGCCCATGTTTTATGCCAGGCGGTCTCGGACAGTTAAAGCAAAATCTCATTGTCTCATCATTTGCATGCAAATTATGCAAATTACGGTTGGTCTTTGACTGTATAAAGCAAGCCATTTTTTGAGAATGGCAGAGTGCATTTTCTTGCAGGCCATGCTTTGGTTGTTCAAGAAGAAGAAGAAGAAAGAAAGAAAAGAGATGACACTGTATTTTTTTGTTTTTTTTTTTCCTTTCCTTTCATACTACAAGCTATTTTGGCAATGGATAAGTTCAATCTAAAATTGATCCCAGAATTCATATGACAAATTTTAATCATTTCTCTCCAAGCAAGGCAATAAAGCCACTAAGATGCAAGGAGTTACTGAGCATTAGAAAATATGAGAAAAAAGTCACTATTAAGGAGGGAGATTTTAAAAAAATGAAATTAAGAAGATAGGTAATAACAAGTGACATGGCATATTTATAGAAAACGCATAGAAGCTACGTTATGATGGTGAAAAGTAACTGATGGTGAGATGTCAGTCAGAACTGATAACTTTGCTGATCCACTTTGGATTTTATCAAGAGTTTATAAATATATAGCAAGAGCACTAGGCCAGATATGGTCATAATATTTAAAGTAAGCATGTATCATAGACATATAAATGTAAGATAGATTCTTGTGAGAAAAATTGTCGAGTACAACACAAAGATTCAGCTTTCTTCACAATAGACCTAGCAATTGTGTGATGTCATAGAGATTTTTGTTTAGGAGAGGCATAGAGTAGTAATATTAGTTAGTCATCAAATGTAACGTGTAGGAATGAAGCTGGTGAAGAGTGCAACCTAATGTGGCCTCAGGGTTGCCCACCAGAAGCACTGCAGGGACACCCACCCAAGTGTGACATGGCACTACAAGGAACCCCAGTATTATTCAACTGTTGATCAAAGCAGCCTCTCAAGACACTATGCAAGAGTTCAGACTCTTAACTCCCTGTCAGAAGCAGCAAACAGGAAACTGCCAACTTGGTATTTTCGGAATGAAGAGACCTTGCTACCATTCACACACATTTTCTAATAAGTTCAAAAAACAAAACCATCTACATAATGGTAAACATTCACTTGTGGATAACAGACAAGAAAGCAGATCAAAATTTACAAAAAATAATATATATAAAAATGACTTACATTTAAAGAATTTAAGCAAGATTGAAATCAATTTAAATTCAATATCATCTTTCTACTTCCTGTCAGCAGAAAAGGCACTGTGAGTTACTCTCTTGGGGGTTAGCATCAGCCAGGCAGATGAAAGGCAAAAAAGTTCCTCTCAGATGATTAAAAAAGAGCAGTTTCATTTTGAAGGCATTAAAATTAACAAGCCATTTCTTGCCCAAGTTAACAACAGCAGATCTGTTACACCACAAGATGCATCACTTACAAATTGGAAATATCAAAATCAAGCATTTACAACAATTTAAATATCCAACATTAACTTTTACTGAAGTGAATAGGAATTTAAGAATTAAAATAAACCTTCTTCTTCATTTTCACAAAAATTCACAATGATGTGTGAATTCCTTCCTTTTTCCCAAATAGGAAAAAGGATTGACCATGTGATTAAAGAAAAAGTCCAAACCAGATTTCGCAAGTAGGTGTTAAATTGATTTTTGATTAATGGGAGGGACTTGCAAGACCAAAAAGGACTTCGCAAATAAGTGTGAAATATCTAGATTACAATAAAAGGATTTGTTCAGCATCAATCAGTCAGTAGCAGCAAGAAAGATGAAACTAAAATGTAACTTTGACTTCAAATCAACCCAGTGATAAGGTCAGGTCGCATCTTGTTCTCTTTCCTTCTGCTGATTCCTTTTAATTCTTCTCCATCCAAAGATATTCCTACTGAATATATATATATAAGTACATACATACTCTTTTAACAACTACTACTACAAACATTTTCTACAAATCTTGATACCTTTAACTTTCTCATTGAACATTAATTTCTACAAATTCTTTTTATTCTTTCCTTTTAATAGATTTCTATTCTAACATGAAAAATGTATATTTCATTCTTACACTATTCCACACATTCTAACTTGCGGATCACCAACCTCCTGATGAAAATTTTTCTGATGATAATTATGGATAAAACTTGTAAGGTGTAGGGCGTTTGGTTAAGTCTAACACAAGACTGAACCAAATAAACATTAACCATTTCCATATAGTCACACTACAACTCCAAAATGGATAAAGAAAATTTCAAAAGAATTATTCTTCCAACTCCAAGTTTTTAAGATACACCATGCATCAAAGTCACATAAGCCAATTGAATTTATTTACATATCATGTTTATATACATTCCATTGAAGAAAAGAAAGCTAATAATTGATACCAAACTAATTTTAAATGTGTCCTATAATAAAAAAAAGACATCATTGGGCAACATTTACACTTAAATTGCGTTATTTTTTTTAATAATTTCATGATTATAAAAGGTATTGGGTTGTCAGATAAATTGGCTCATTTTTTTGCATTTATTTTAATATTTTTTATCAACAATTTTAACAATTCAGTCAAAAATATAAAATGATAAACAGAAGTTATATTGGAAGAAGAGAAGCATGGAAATATTTTGTGTTAATCTAAATAACATTAAAAAATAATGAATAGATTTATCTGACAGCTCAGTAAATAATTAGGGAGAGGATGAATATACAAACATAAACATTGAATATAATTATACACCAAGGAGAGAAAAATGCTAAATTTTGAAATTTCTGGACTCCAATGTGTCTAGATGCCCAGTTCAACTTTTGTTTTTGCTCTTTTTCCTCTTCTTTTTAAATGTAAAGGTTGTGCATCTCAGATGCCAGAAATTTTAAAATTTAGCATTCATACATCTTCAATGTTTCCCCTTGTGCCATAATTATAACTGACTTTTATGTTTATATCTATCTGTTAAATATAAACTAATGTTTATATCTACCTACATTATAACTGATGTTGAATGTTTATATTTACCCACTTTATAACTGTCTATATTTAGCCACTTTACGCTTTAATATATTTAGCCACTTTATAACTGTCTATATTTAGCCACTTTATAACTGTCTGTATTTACCCACTTTATAACTGTCTATATTTACCCACTTTATAACTGTCTATATTTAGCCACTTTATAACTGTCTGTATTTACCCACTTTATAACTGTCTATATATTTAGCCACTTTATAACTGTCTATATTTAACCACTTTATAACTGTCTATATTTACCCACTTTATAACTGTCTATATTTACCCACACTTTATAACTGTCTATATTTAGCCACTTTATAACTGTCTATATTTAGCCACTTTATAACTGTCTATATTTAGCCACTTTATAACTGTCTATATTTACCCACTTTATAACTGTCTATATTTAGCCACTTTATAACTGTCTGTATTTACCCACTTTATAACTGTCTATATTTAGCCACTTTATAACTGTCTATATTTAGCCACTTTATAACTGTCTATATTTACCCACTTTATAACTGCATATATTTACCCACTTTATAACTGTCTGTATTTACCCACTTTATAACTGTCTATATTTTAGCCACTTTATAACTGTCTATATTTACCCACTTTATAACTGTCTATATTTACCCACTTTATAACTGTCTATATTTACCCTTTATAACTGTCTATATTTAGCCACTTTATAACTGTCTATATTTAGCCACTTTATAACTGTCTATATTTAGCCACTTTATAACTGTCTATATTTAGCCACTTTATAACTGTCTATATTTAGCCACTTTATAACTGTATTTACCCACTTTATAACTGTCTATATTTAGCCACTTTATAACTGTCTATATTTAGCCCTTTATAACTGTCTATATTTACCCACTTTATAACTGTCTATATTTAGCCACTTTATAACTGTCTGTATTTACCCACTTTATAACTGTCTATATTTAACCCACTTTATAACTGTCTATATTTAGCCACTTTATAACTGTCTATATTTACCCACTTTATAACTGTCTGTATTTACCCACTTTATAACTGTCTATATTTACCCACTTTTATAACTGTCTATATTTAGCCACTTTATAACTGTCTATATTTAACCACTTTTATAACTGTCTATATTTAGCCACTTTATAACTGTCTATATTTACCCACTTTATAACTGTCTATATTTAGCCACTTTATAACTGTCTGTATTTACCCACTTTATAACTGTCTATATTTAGCCACTTTATAACTGTCTATATTTAGCCACTTTATAACTGTCTATGTTACACTTTATAACTGTCTATATTTACCCACTTTATAACTGTCTATATTTAGCCACTTTATAACTGTCTATGTTACCCACTTTATAACTAATGTCTGTATTTACCCACGTCACAACTATTGTCTGTATCGACCAACATTATAATTAATGTTTATATATATATCTGCCTACATTCCATCAATAAGAACATTGTCAGTTAAGTAACATGCATGATACACGTTTGGGCAATCATGTCTTGAAAGAGACATGACTGACTGGGCAGAAGGTTATCCCATAATAGGTTTGCCATTACTTTCTGCAGTAGACTGGTTGCCAGCCAAGGCTATAGAACCTAATCTGTCCTGCTATTTAACCCATAACTAAAGGGAAGAGACAGATTAATACCTTTCCCAAGGTTATTTGCACGTAAGTGAATACAAGGAATTCAACTAGAATTCGAACTTGGCTCCCTGATTTCTCAGTCCAAGCCAATATCCACTGCACCACAGCACACATGTTAATAAGAACATTACTTTAGTCTTTAAAGATGAAAGGTGTTACGTAGAACCTTTTTCCACTTTAGCATTCCCTTTTATTTAATCATTTCACCTGAAGCAAAACAATAAAACCACTAAGACACAAGAGATTATTGAGTGAAAGAGAGTAAAGACGACATTATTAAGGAGAGAAAACAAAAGAACAAGAATTAAAAAGAAAGAATATAATGATTAATACTGAATTTAAGAGAGAAAACAAAAGAACAAGAATTAAAAAGAAAGAATATAATGATTAATACTGAATTTAGGAGAGAAAACAAAAGAACAAGAATTAAAAAGAAAGAATATAATGATTAATACTGAATTTAGGAGAGAAAACAAAAGAACAAGAATTAAAAAGAAAGAATATAATGATTAATACTGAATTTAAATTTTCGAATATCAAAATTCACTTGAAGATAAGGAGCCAGAAGAGAGTTCCACAAGCTAGAAATGCAACGAAAGAAACTGTTAGCATAGAACCTATGGTTACATTTAGGATTTTGAACTGTAAAAAGGTGAGACAGAGTTGCCAATCTAGTACTGCACTTAGATCTAAACTGTAAAGGAACCAAAGAGGAAAGCTCATCAGAACAATTACCATGACAAAGGCAAAGTGAAGCAATGTTATATTGATGGGAATGTGACTGAAACCAAGATGCCAGATCAGGACTAATAATAGTGCAGATTCTTCTTTGGATTTAATCAAGATTCTCTAAATATGGAGTCAAAATTTACCGCAAGTTTTTCTAATATATACACATTTATATATTATAATCTCTTTCATGTTGGTTGGTAATCCATACACACACATTCTTTGTGTATATTTTGTTTAAGACAATAGGTTTCTTTTTGTTAGGTACACACCTGTGGTAATGGGTATGTATGCCCCGATGTACGTGTGGACGGTAATGGGTATGTATGCCCCGATGTACGTGTGGACGGTAATGGGCATGTATGCCCCGATGTACGTGTGGACGGTAATGGGCATGTATGCCCCGATGTACGTGTGGACGGTAATGGGCATGTATGCCCCGATGTACGTGTGGACGGTAATGGGCATGTATGCCCCGATGTACGTGTGGACGGTAATGGGCATGTATGCCCCGATGTACGTGTGGACGGTAATGGGTATGTATGCCCCCGACTTGTGAGGCTTGTATTTGATATTTCCAACCTACAACATGTTTATTTTTTATATATATTTAAAACTGTGGTTCTGTATCTCTGTAGTTTATGATACTTGGTGTAGTATGGCAAAGGGCCACAATGATGGAGCACTTAGTGAGAATTTGTTTATTCCTCATTGATGGCAGGTGTATGTAAGTGTGTGCACAAGCATTTGTAAAGCTAAATGTGTACATATGAATATGGGCTATTTAGAGCTTCTTTTTTTATAGTAATTCCTTTGCCATGACCAATTTCCTGATTTTTAACGATCTCCTCATATCACTGTTCTGTTTTTTCTTCTGAGATTTTTCCCCTCTTTATGATGATATGAAAGTATCGCTAAACAAAATATTTCAGGATGAAATGTTTTTTTTGGTTTTTTTTGGCTTTTTTGGTTTTTTTGCTTTTATCTCCATATGCAGTGTTTCTAGAGATTTTATTGATTGCACAAAACAAAAGAAAATTCTGATGGCTACAGTTTGCAAGCTCCATTTTTGCAACAAAAGAGTTAAAGTGAAAAATATTGGAGAAATGTTGTGGGGGTAGTGGGCTGCTATGATATACTCAAAGACGTATGTATATGCAGGATAAAAAGTATATATATATATATATATATATATATATATGTGTGTGTGTTTGTCTATATATGCAAAATGCAGTGGTTAAATTTTTGACATTTTATATTTTTTCATTTTCCATTTGTGCAATGCATTGTGGTGCAGTGGATATCGGCTCGGAATGAGAAATCGGGGAGCCAAGTTCGAATTCCAGTTGAATTCATTGCATTCAATTACGCACAAATACCCTTGGGAAAGGTATTAATCCTTCTCTTCCTTCCAGTTATGGGTTAAATAACAGGACAGATTGGGTTCTATAGCCTTGGCTGGCAACCAATCTACTGCAGAAAGCAATGGCAACCTACTGCGGGATAATCTTCTGCCCAGTCAGTCATGTCTCTTTCAAGACATGATTGCCCAAGCGTGTTTCACATATGGCACTTAACTGACTGAATAAAATAGTTAGAGACATGATTAAGGCTTCTACTGGGCATAAAGTGGGGGATCAATATTATATTGTTATGAAGTAATAAGCTCATCCCCCACTAATTATTTCTTAATAATACATCACTTCATCCCTCTAGCTATGAGTCAAATAACAGGACAGATTGGGTTTTATAGCCTTGGCTGGCAACCATTCTACCGCAGAAAGCAATGGCAACCTACTGCGAGATAATCTTTTGCCCAGTCAGTCATGTCTCTTTCGAGACATGATCGCCCAAGCGTGTTTCACGTATGGCACTTAACTGACTGATTTTGTTGAATGCACAGTATAGTAGGGTTAGTTAGGCATTGTCCATTAAAAAAAGAGTACCAAGACGCAATTCACTCTGCCAGGAATTTGGAAATAACATGTTGTACTGCTTGGCATTGTGCCGTAAGCTCCAATGCAAACATTTCAGAGTGTTTGGGTGTTAATCCGAGAAGAGTGCAGAGGATTCGGAAAGACCTGAAGGAGTCTGATGGCAGTTACTATGGTGCTTGGAGCAACCCCTTGTGATAACAACATAATGCCTTCATTCATCTTTCCACATGGCTTCATATTCAACATGGAGGCCTACATCAAATAATGAATGCTACAATCATGCTCTCATGGAAATTCATCTGCCACCTGTCAGAACAGAGTGCCATCAGACAACACATTAACAAGCAGCATAGTAGCATTAGAAAGCTACTCACAAACAATACCAAAACACTAACAAAATCAAACAGTAAAAATACTCATGATTGTTGAAGCAATACTCATACAAATAAAAACAATTATAATTTAAGAGCTCACATTCTCAAAAGTATACAAAAAAAGAAAATACACACAGAGGTCACACCTTGCCTACATCACAACACTCACTAGTTCGAAAGAACTTACCATTTGTCCCTACCGACTCTGATGATGATTTAAAGTTAAAAGCTTGAACCCTATTTCTTTCAAAATGAACTTCAAAAAATGTTTGACAGCCTTACCTCCTTGTCTGATAAGGGCTATTCATAATTTTGATCAGTAAAATTAACCAACACAAACTGTTTTCTTTAATTTAAGGAATCAATGGATTTATATTTTAATCCATCATTTTTATTACGATAGAGTAATTGGCTACAGTTAAATGCAAATGGCAGAATTACCCAACAAACAGGATGGAGAAAGTTTGCAATAACAATAACAGAAGCATAGAATGTAAAAAGTGACAAGTTTGAAAAAATAAAATGAAAATAAAACAAAGTATCAGAAAATGAAAAATGTTTATTTTGTTGGTATAAAAAAAAACCCAAATAGATGAGAAAGAATGTAAATCAAGTTTTAGAAACATAAATACGAGATAAAAGATGACATTGGTGAAAAATATCTGTCACATAAGTTAAAACTAATAAAAAACTGGTAAATTTTATAGATAAGAGCAAATAGTATTGGGATAACTGTAGTTATATTTAACAATATGGAAAATTCTATTGTGGCAAAAATTAGTGATTTATCACGTCGGTTCAACAAGTTAGTTTTTGGGAAAACTTAATTTTATGGATTTAAAAAAAAACAGGGCAAAAATAATATAAAGCAAGCAAACAATATATATACAAGGTGAAACAACAATAAGCTAAGAATTGGTGTTGATACACACAAGCAAATTTGGATAAACGAACATAGCATTCTGACTTCAAGACAAGACAGCCCAGAACTGAGTCAGAAGAAACCAAGTAGTGGGCTATCTTATTGACTAGGAAGAGATCCCAGGATGCATTTGTGTGCTTTTGCCTATAAATTGGGAAAGGGAAATTATTTTGCAATCATTCATTTTGGAGATTTGAAACCAACAATTACTTTAGAAGTTATAGTTGGTACTTCACATCTAAATCTAAACTTATTTATAAATGGAACTTTATGTGTGTGTGTGTGTGTGTGTCCTTTACCTAAAGACTCCGAAACGGCTGAACCGATTTTCTTGAAAATTTACACAGTTGTACTATAAGCGTCTGCGAGTGTTCTTAGCTCGGGTTTGTGTCGAGGTACTTCCGATAAATATTGAAAATCGATTATCGAAAAAATTGGATATAGAAGGAGTGGTTCAATTTTAATCAAATTTTAATAAACTCATAGACAAAGACACAAGAAAAAGATTCAGAAGTTTCAATGTTGCAGTTCTTACAATAGTGCAGAAAATCGATAATACATATATATATATATATAAAAGGCAAGATGTTTGTGTGTGTGTGTGTGTGTGTGTCTGTTTATCTGCCTGTATGTCTGTATTTTTTACCAGCGCTTTTATTTTAGTTTTTGCTTTGGGTTTGGCTCTAAGTAGGTATGTTTGTAGTTCTTAGTCTCAGCCATGATACCATTTACTCAGAGAACTTATTTTGCCTTCAAAATTCAGTTAACGACAAAAAAGACTTTTTTGATATTGATCAAAATTTGACTTGCATCCATTCATTTTTCTTTCAGTCTATGGTTTTGTTTTAACTGGAAACAGCTTTTTAGTCTTTCGTGCCAATGAAAGAGTCTGAGCTCCAGGACCATGGATTAGTTTTAAAGTTTTCATTACACCTGAGCAACGCCGAGCTATACTGCTAGTTTGAAATAGATACTTCATATTGTATCCACTATAAAAATGTTACATTAAAAATAAATCTATTTATTCTTTAAAAATTGTTTTGTTTACATTTTGGAGATGAAACTAAGCAGATATATAGTCTTGAGAGAAATAATCTGGTTGAAAGGAATGTGCTTTTCTTAAAAAGGATAAATAGTCTCACTTATTGTGACTTTCTTTCTGGTCGAACAGTAAAATATGCCAGATCAAACGTGGGTTCATTGCAACTTCATAACAAAAACTAATAAATACAACACAACACAAACAAATACACATCTTTAGACACTCAATCATGACCAAAACGAAAGAAATGACAAAGAAAGAAACCAGAAAAAAAGAAATAACCAGATAATACAACAATCATCTAATGTAAAAAAATCACACACCAAGCCCACAAAATAATACACATAAAAAAAACAACCAATATGCATGCACATATGAATACAAACATTTAATCATGATCTAAAATAATGCTGAGTATGCATATATACTGAAACAGCAAAAAAAGATCCACCTAATGCAATAAAAAAAAGGTCAGCTCACTCTAAAGCAATTAAGCAGGCATATACTTAAGCATGCTTAAAGATGGGCCAACCCAATATAAAATCAATTAACCACTAACAAATCTTACACCACTTACGAAACAACATTCATAAAGAAAAAAAATGCACGCAAAGATATCAAATTACACCAAACTTCATATAAATATGAAAAAAATTGAGAAATATCAGCAGAAACAAATGTCCTTAAAGAGTGAAGACATTACGATAATGCCTTCACAAAACTTGCAAATTGTCATGAAATTACATGCAATATAAAATAGCATAGAATATAAAAAGCAAAGCTTTGGAAAAAAAAATCATTACATGAAATATGCTTTCTCTGCTTACACAATAAAATCCATATAATTAAGTTTTCCCAAAAACTAGCTTGTTGAACCAACGTGATAAATCACTAATTTTTGCCACAATAGAATTTTCCATATTCTTAAATATAACTACAATTATCTCAATATATTTATTATTTGCTCTTATCTATAAAATTTACCCGTTTTTTTTTTTTGTAAACTTTAAAATTTAATTTATGTAACAGATATTTTTCACCAATGTCATCTTTTATCTCGTACTTATGTTTATAAAACTTGCTTTACATTCTTTCTCGTCTATTTAGGTTATTTTTATACCAACAAAATAAAAAATGTTCATTTTTTTGTATTATTCTTATACTTTGTTTTATTTTTATTTTATTTTTTCAAACTCATCACTTTTTATATTCTATGCTATTTTTTTTTCCTTTCCAGTTGAAACTTTTGACATGTCTAGGTTTCTTTGGCAAAACATTGATACATTTCTTGTGTAAATTTACATACACAATTCTTTAAAAATATAAAAACATCCCAGCCTACTTTATTAATCTCATTTGATGGTCTTCTTTATTTTTAGTTTAATTTTATTTTTTTCAATTTCCTTACCTATATATATATATATATATATATATATATAGTCATCCGCAGACAGATCTGTTTTGCTGCATCACAGCTCATCAGTACGGTTAGACTCCGATTGCTTTTAACCCGGGATTGAAATACAACCGAATTGGCGTTAGTCGGCGATTCTCCCTTAGGGCTATGGGCGCTCAGTAGAAGAAGGCGGACTTATTAGCGTGTATGTTATCATTATACACGCCCCATAGCCAGAGTGCTCTAATTCATTACTGAATGAGCGATATAACCAAGAACCACATTTCACTGTCTGAAGATGGTGTAGTATGCTATTATTATTATTATTATTATAAAAATAATAATTATATATCTATGCTCTACTTTTGTATTTAGTACTTTTTAAAAGTAAATATCTAACTGTGGATTGTACTTCCATTAGTATTAACCACTTATATTACTATTATTTATATATATGTATATGAAATGATTTGTTTGAACATATGCTTTAACAGCAAAACCACTGAAAAACAACAACTTTGGTGCTAAACATTACCACAATTAAACACATATATATAAGAATAAGATTCCCTCCATAAAAACATTTGCATCCTAGAGTATTGTTCGTTTACTTCAATAGTGTCTCTGACTTTCTCTCACGCAGGTTTATCCATACTCATACTCATACTCTCTGAAATCATAAACATGTATGTAGTAAATTTAAATAAAGTTTTAATCAAAAATTACTTCTTACAAACCCGGATATAAGATATTTCTCTGGCCCCAAATTAGAGCCTGTGGTAATGTATATAAAATAGACAAAACCCGGATATAAGAGAACGTTTATCCGGTCCTGACAACTCTCTTATATTAGAGTTACACTGTACTATATTTAGTGTTTACACATTTTTGAGTTTCTATACCTGTTTTTTTTTCATTTCTTTAAAAAGTGAAATTAATAACAGGCATAGCCCAAGATGTCTCATCTTCTTTTTTATCAGAAAAACCTCTCCTATAGCCAAAGCATCCCATTACTAATTTTTCCATCAGAGATACCAGCATAAAAAATATATGTACATGCATAATCAATCTTCAAGAAAGCACACACGAACAAGGAATTATAGAATACATTTTCCATATGAGACAAGCTATTCAGTTCAACATTTAATTGGTTTTATTTTATTTTTATTTTTTTTAAGGTAAGTATCAGGTAGGTACCTCCACTAAATCTCTGTAAAAAAACAGCATACCTAAATTTAAATTGAAATTAAAAAAATAAAAAGTTATCTTCAAGCTTTAAAATTAGCTGTTATAGCGGTTGATATGTTTTTCTTAGCCTCATTCGGCCCATGTCATTTACTCGTTTGCAATTGGGTAATAAATCACGACAATTTAGCAATCGCGGTCACCTTTAATCTTTCAGCCCTGAAGCAGCTCTTTCATGTGTGTGTGGTAATTGGTTAATTTCTAGCCAATCACATATTTTTTTATGTAAGCAAAGTTTTTCCTTCGCTTGCTGTTTGATCCGCTCTCCTCTCTTATAAGTGGTGACTTTCAGCAAGCTTGTCAGTAGACCAACAGGCTGGCCAAAGGACTCAACATAAGTCTCTCTTTCTACTCATACCTAACGCACACACAGACACAAAACTTTGTCTTCTGGCTGAATATTTTCGCCAAGAACTTTTGAACTTTGATCTCTTGACCAAAATTTGTATCACTAACAGTTACATTCAAAATAATTGTATTTTTCATGTTATTTGTTCTTACATAAAAATCTTTCTAACAATTTTACCTTTTCAGCGCAAGAAAAAACTTCCTTCATTTTACTTTGTCGACAAACAACTAAAGGGGAACAACTCTTTCCTTATACTCTATGTATACTGCTATTACATGTTTTGTTTGTTTATTGAATACATTTTAATTTATTGGTTGCAAATTGGAGTTGTCTTTATTTTTCTTGAATCGTATGTTGGACGAATCATAATATAAATCGCAAAGGACCAAAAATCCTCTACACTGTAATTTAAAGCCAAGAGATTAAATTTTAATTCCAGAAAGAAAAATACACTGGTGTATTTAAAACCGAAATTATATCGAATTTAATCTAATTATTTTCTGAGTTTAAATTTTTTTTTTAATTTCCCACTATTATTGATTGATTGACATATTCTGTCAACAGTGCGTAAACAGTAGCCAAATTTATGTTTTAAAAATCTTGCAAAAATAAAATATACCTCGCTGACACGTCATTTAAATCAATTGTTAAAATTCAAACTTGCCTTTAATCTGATTTCAATCAAGTAATAATGCTTACTGCCAGAAATTTACAATTAAAAAAAAACAAAACTTTTTAACTCCGGTATCCCTGTTTTATTTGCGTCATCGAGGTGACGAATGATTTATGGCTGACGGAACGCTAAAGGGTGGAGACCATACTAGTCAAAATTCCAATTAGTTTAAAACATAAAATTTTGAAATTTTAATTCTTTCTTTTTATTTTTATTTTTTTATTTTTTTTGGCTTTTAACTAAATAGTAAAATTAAAAATTTAACTTAATATTTTCAGCAATTATATAATATTTTATAGAATTTTAGTTTAGATTTATAGTCAGACATTTAAACATGCTTTCTGAACAAATAAAAATTAAAAATTTAAATTTCTTTTAAAATAATTTTAATTTAATAAGAAAATTCGGTTATTTTAAATTCATTCTTAGTTTTGTTATGTTATTTATTAATATTTTTATTATGTATTTTTCATATTATTAAGTTATCATTAAGTTTAAAGCATGGTAAAAATATCTATTTAATGTTTATGGAAACGTGTTATGACTCCTATGGAACATCGTACTTAATCAGAAACATATTTACACACACAGACACACAAAAAAAATTTATTTAAAAATATTTTTGGTGAACAATTTTTATTAAATTTTCAATTTTAGATAGGCAATATAATCATCAATTCTTAACTAAAATGGAATTAAAACAAGGATTCCAGAAAAGATTTTTAAAATATTTGTAACACTTTATGAATAATAATAATAATAATGATAATAATAATAATAAATGAAAACAATTCATTCAAAATTTTATTAGTAATCGAAAACATTTTTTTCTTCAGACTATAATGTCCTTATATTCCAGCAGTTAAAAGCTTAGATTATATCAGAGTTTTATTGCATTTTTTATTTTATTCTTCGGAGCAGATTTTCGGTTAGTTTGTCGACTTTAAAATAAAAAACATAGATGATTTAAATGATTTAACGCCCAACGAGTCCTGCATTTGGTTAACTAATAAAAAAAAAATTTTGCGAATTAAAATTTATTAAAATTTAATGGATTTACGTAAAAGTGGGGCAACAGTTAAAAAAAAATATTTTCACCAAAATTTAAAAAAAATAATAATTTCAAAAATAATTTCATTCATTCGTGAATGAGAGCTAAAACTTTTTAGCTCTCATTCACGAATGAATGAAACTTTTAGCCTAAAACTTTCATATTTAAATCTGACAATTATTTGATTTTTGCGAGAATTTCCAAATTTATGTGTTTGTCACCGGGAAAAAACGTGGGTGATGTCATCATTACGTTTATTTCCATTGTAGAACAGTCGTAAACTCTTTTTTTTTTTTTTTTTTTTTTTATTAGCCGCTAACTCAAATCAAAACAAACTTTTCTGACAAAATTTCGAAAATGTTAGAAGGGATTAAATTTTTTTTTAAAATAATAAAAAATTACTTTTATCTTTCTTCTTAATAATAAAATAAACATTTTCATGAAAAAAGTTTGTTTTATTAAGTTGGGGATCTTTCATATCATGCTGTTTTAGTGGAGGTAGGGTTGACAGGAAAAGTTCATAGGCTGTGTAAAGAAATGAGGCAGTTATTAATAAGAGGAGTTGAAATTAATACATGCAAGATTTCACGGATCTAGAATTTTTCATTGGCAGCCTATGAACTTTTCAACAGACTCTCCTACATGGGAAAGGAACAAAGCAGTTTGAGTTATAAGGAGAGTAGAAACTAATAAAACATGCAAGATTTCACAACTCTAGCATTCAGCATCAAGTTGCAACCTATGATCTTTTCAGCCCACACTCATACCTGGAAAGGATCGATGTGGTTATTAATAAAAAAAAATAGTTGAAACTACATGCAAGATTTTTCAGTTCAAGCCTCACTCTTTCATAGGCAGCCTGTAAACTTTTCAGCCAACCTAACAATGCAGTTATTTAAAGAATAGTTGAAATTAATGTGCGTTGTGATGCAGTGGATATCGACTCGGAACGACAAATCGGGGTGCTGAGTTCGAATTGGGAAAGGTATTAATCTGTCTCTTAACCTCCGGTTATGGGTTAAATAATAGGACAGAATGGGTTCTATAGCATTGGCTGGCAACCAGTCTATCGCAGAAAGCAATGGCAACCTACTGGAGGATAATATTCTACCCAGTCAGTCATGTCTCGAAAGGGACATGATCGCCCAAAGTGTGTATCACGTATGGCACTGACTGACTGACTGAAATTAATGTTTGCAAGACTGCATAGTCAGTCTATATAGACTTTATAGCCCATTCTTGTGTTATAAACTTCTTTCTCATTTACTGTTATTATTTAAGTATTTATCGACATTTTGTTTTACAAATTTGTTTTTGTTTGAGGTTTTGTTAAGCTTAAAATAGACCCTGTCTTATCACCAACATTCTCAGAATAATTTTATCTTGTTTAATCCCTATTCACTCCAGCTTAGCAGTCAATTAAGGAAAAAAAGAAAAGAAAGTGGTACAAATAAATTCAAAATCAAGAGGAAGGACGATATTTATTTTTGTCTGTGTCTTTTACATCAGCAACTATTAAAAAAAAAAGATTATTTCTTTCTTTCATATGTCGTGTCCTTTGAAAACGTAGGCGATCATGACCCTCCACACAGTGCCGTGCTTAGCAACATCCCCACCCCGCAGAATGCAACTTTCGCCCCCACCGAACATAAATCCACAATAAATGATGCTTTAAACAAAATAACATACTCTCGGAACGCTGATATCCCGTTATCATAGGAAAAACGGAAGAAATCGCGTAATTTTCGTTTTCAAGCTATATATATTACAAACGTTTTCACTGCTTGTAGCTACTTTTTTTTTTTTTTTTTTTTTTGTATGTTGAAATAGATATCTATAATCTATTTCTCTAATTACAAATGATTTGAGGCCTCTTTGGGACCAGAAGGCTTTTATCAAAGATTATATATATATATATATATATATATATATATATATATATATATATCATAATACGCACTTGATGATTGAGTAATACATGAACCTCCAAGTCGTGCTTTAAACGTAGGATTAATTCATATATATATATACATATATATGTGTGTGTGTGTGTATTTATTCATATATATATATATATATATATATATATATATATATATTTTAATTCAGATACTTCAATCCAAGGGAAAAAAGCAGGAAAGTAAATTCCCAAAACCCGATCCTAATTAATATTAAAAATTTTATTTTAATCTTAAAAAATGATACAGGAAGAGAGCTCCATGTAATAAAATATTACAGAGCAAATATAAATTAAAAAAGAATTAATTCAATGGCAATTCAACATCATTGAATTAATCCTTTTTTAATTTATATATATATATATAGAGAGAGAGAGAGAGAGTAAGACTGGTTGATAGATGTCGACTTCAACATACAAGTATGAGAATAATTTTCCAGTTAATCCTAATAATTACTATGTTAATTTTTTTCATTACAATAGATTTGAGGAGTCAAGGGGCCTTGCCGCTTCTCCACAGTTGCGGGGTCTGCGGGGGGGGGGGTGCTAAGCATGGCCCTGCCTCCACATCTTACTATTTCTTGGAGCTCATAATACCTTTTGTCTTGGTATGTCTCCCAAATCCTGTTCTGCTATCCATTTGCTTAGATCTGTCAAGTATGTCACATGTTGTTTTCTCCTGTCTCTCTTTCCCTCTATTTCTCCTGTGAGTATCAGATTCTCCAAGCCCTCTTTCCTCATTACTTTTCCCCAGAAACTTCAGCTGTCTCTTCCTGATGTTAAGTGCTTACGGCCATATCTCGTTGAATACACCGGTTCTCACTCGATCACCGAAGTTAATCAACGTTGAGCCTGGTCAGTACTTAGATGGGAATACCAGGTGCCGTAAGAGTTTAGTGATAGATGTGCGTTGTGGTGCAGTGGATATCGACTCTGAAAGAGAAATCGGTGAGCCGAGTTCGAATTCCAGTTGAATACCCTGCATTCACTTAAGCACTGGTACCCTTGGGAAAGGTATTAATACGTCCCTTCCCTCCAGTTATGGGTTAAATAACAGGGTAGGACTTGGAGACCCTGCCCTAAAAAAAAACAAATTCTAATGAATCTTGATACTCATAAAGAAAAAAGTATTACCAGACACAAAACTTAGATAAAACAACAATAAATTGTTGAAAGGAAAAGGTATTACCAGCAATGAATAAATAAAATTTAGTTGGCAATAATAATAGTAATACCTTTTTTTTCAACAATTTATTGTTGTTTTTATCTAAGTTTTGTGTCTGGTAATACTTTTTTTTCTTTTCGAGTATCAAGATTCATTAGGATTTGTTTTTAAGGACAGAGTCTCCAAGTCCTACCCTGTTATTTAACCCATAACTGGAGGGAAGGGACGGATTAATACCTTTCCCAAGGGTACCAGTGCTTAAGTGAATGCAGGGTATTCAACTGGAATTCGAACTCGGCTCACCGATTTCTCTTTCAGAGTCGATATCCACTGCACCACAACGCACATCCATCACTAAACTCTTACGGCACCTGGTATTCCCATCTAAGTACTGACCAGGCTCAACGTTGATTAACTTCAGTGATGACTCGCCGAGGTTGATATGCCATGAAGCAAAACCAACCAACCAACTGATATTTCCTTTTTGTCTCATTTCTCTCTAAAACCTTGCCGTTGCTTCCATGTTCAGCATCCTTGTTTAGAACTGCATTTATGTTGCTTAAAGTTTTTCATTCTTTCCAAAATTCGCTGCCATAGAGGACAGAACAGCACAGTTCATAACAGTAGCATTTTTTTTTTGTTTTTTGTTTCAAACAAAATTTTCCTGTCTCTTAATACTCTATTCAGCTTTTGGAATGTGTCCTTGGCCAGGCCAATACACCTTCGAATCTCAGTGTCACACTTTCTATCCTCTAGTAGTAGAACACTTCCCAGATATTTAAATTTCTGCACTCGCTTAATTTTAGTATCTCTGACCTGTAATTGACATTTTGGGCTTCTCTTTTTTGCTGATAACCCTGCATTCAGTTTTTTTGTAGTTTAGTTCTTTCTTTATCTTCACTTAAACTTGTTTTCCTTTTTATAACATTTTTTCTTTTTCTTTTTTATTTTACTGGGGGTGAATAAAGGTAGATGAAATTTCATATTTTATTTTTTTTTTTTATCTCAAACTCAGATTTATTGCTTTCCTTGCAACTTTCTGAACACAGTTTTCTGCAAAAAAATATTTGGTTTTTATTATATTTTCCCTCAAATCCCTTGTGTTCCATTTAAGCACTGCCATTTTCAACTTTTCTTCCTGAAAGGCATTGTAAGTCTGTTAGTACTAAAAGCTTTTCTCACTCTACCCGGAATGAATAGTGAAATTGTTGATCCGTCATAATAATTGATCCGTCATAATAATTGATCCGTCATAATAATTCAGCACTTAAGATTTGACTTTTCTCCTTACAGCCACATCCAAGTTTTTAAAATTTTGATTTGAAAGGCAAAACCCTTGTTTCTCAATTTTTTTTCTTTTAAATTCTTCCTGCCCAATGTTTTATAAAAAATTTTTGTATGGATATTCAAAATATATTAAATTAATCTTGAAAAAAAATATAGACTCATTTACTTTGTAACTTTGATGAAAACTGTCTAAGTTCTAAATTCACTTTTTATCATTTAAAAAGAAAATGAAGCTACTGAAGCAAAAATGCCTCATTTATAGTCCTATTTTGTGTGTGCAGTGGATATCGACTAGGAACAAGAAATCACCGAGTTTGAATTCCAGTTGAATTCTTTGCATTAAATTATGCACAAATACCCTTGGGAAAGGTATTAATGTGTCTCTTGCTTCTAGTTATGGGTCAAATAACAGGACAGATTGAGTTCTATAGGTTTGGCCAACAACCAGTCTACCGCAGAAAATAATGGCAACCTACTGTGGGATAATCTTAGTCATGTCTCTATTGAGACATGATTGCCCAAGCGCGTATCACGTATGGCACTTAACTGAATGAAGGAAGATAGGTAAGAAGACATTTTTTTGTTAAATACTTAAAATTCCATTCAGTCAAATTTTGTGGCAATGGCTTCCCTCTGTCTTTTCTACAAATATTTTCATGGCAACTGCTCTGATAACCTTTTTTTTTCCTGGTGCCCTGACCACATGATCCAACAGTGACCCCCACCTTCCTAGCAGTAGATGGAACTATAAATTCAAAAATAGGTGATGTAAAATAAATTACATATGAATGACAATGTTCAATAAAAGAGGTAGTGGATTGATATATATTTAACCTTTCAGCATCTCATCATATTTTGAGACCGAAATGCATGATGTATCCAAGATATTTTAGCAAACCCTCACCTACTCTTGCTCACATTATGAGTACAAACTAAACCGAAAAGAAGAGGTAATTATTACCAAAACAAAGATTGACCACGCAAACATCACCCACTCATTTCTACTGAAGGGAGAAAACCCACCTGAGTGTATAACATGTCAAAAGTCATACACAGTAAAACATTTTCTAACAGACTGCACTGCCTTAGCCTCCACCCGACAAAATAATTCAAAGAATATAAGAGAACTTTTCAAAAAAGCAGATGAAAAAGTCATATTGAACTACTTGAAAGAATTCAATCTCTTTTCAAAAATATAAACCCTTATATATATATAAATGCTATACCCATTTAAAGAAAATAGACACCATAGTAATAAATAACCAAGACTGACATGCTGAAAAAAATCAAAACAAATTTACTTCTCCATGGTATGCGAAAGAAAAAAAAACGAAAGTATTACCAGCCACAAACTTATAAACAACAATAAATTTTGGAAAGAAAAGGTATTACCAGCAATAAATAAAATTTAGTTGGAAATAAATGACCCACCAGGTTGATAAGCCATAGAAGAAAACAACCGACCAACATAATGAGTAATTTTATTTTCGTTCAAATATGACATGTAAAGCATATTTTGTATTGAAATCAACTGACAAGGTTTGTTTCATTTTCTGTCTACTTCTGATACGATATATAAATTTGATCTTTTTTTGGTTCTGGAAAAAAAACAAAACTAAACAAAACAAAATCAAAATAGGATTATCAATAAAGACAAATGTAAAAAATATCATATCTACTCATTCTGTTAGGGTGTATACACATGGGTATGTATTACCCTAATTAACTGTTCCTTAAATCTAAATCTAAACTTATTTATAAATGGAACTCTGTGTGTGTGTCCATTACCTATAGACTCCGAAACGGCAAACCGATTTTCTTCAAAATTTACACAGTTGTACTATAAGAGCCTGTGAGTGTTCTTAGCTAGGTTTTGTGTTGAGGTACCTCGGATAAATATCGATAATCGAAAAAATCGGGTTATAGAAGGAGTGGTTTGATTTTAATCAAATTTGATACACTCATAGACAAAGACATAAGAAACGATATTCACAAGTTTCAAGGTTGCAGTTCTTACAATAGTGCAGAAAATCGATAATATATATAAAAGGCAAGATGTTTGTGTGTGTGTCTGTTTATCTGCCTGTATGTCTGTATTTTTTTTTCAGCCCTTTTATTTTAGTTTTTGCTTCGGGTTTGGCTCTAAGTAGCTATAATTGTAGTACTTAGTCTCAGCCATGATACCATTTACTCAGAGGACTTATTTATCCTTCAAAATTCAGTTTACGACGAAAAAAACTTATTTGATATTGATACCAGGAAATCAAAATATCACTTAATCCATTCATTTTTCTTTCAGTCTACGGTTTCGCTTTAACTGGAAACAATTATTGCTTTTTAGTCTTTCGTGCCAACGTCCAAAGAGTCTGAGCTCCAGAACCATGGATTAGTTTTAAAGCTTTCATTACACCCGAGCAACACCGGGCTATACTGCTAGTATGTTGTAACGGGTAATGAAAAATGGGTTAAGGAAATTAATACTGAGCATCAGGAAGAGACAACTGACGTTCCTGGGACATGCAATGAGGAAGGAGGGCTTGGAGAACCTGATACTGACAGGCCAGATAGAAGAAAAAGACAGAGGAATGCAGTGGATAACATATTTGCAGGGCCTGATCAGGTGGATTATGGAACAGGGGTTGCGAGGTTTAACAGGAGCAAACATACTAAGAGCCAAAAGGGATAGGGCGACATGGAGAATCATGATCGCCTACGTCCTGAAGGGACAGGGCGCAGTAGATTTTCAAGGATAAATCTTCACAATCAGTTAAGTGTCGTATGTATCACATGCTTTAGCAATCATATTTCTTTCAATCCATGACTAACTAGGCAGATTTTACTGTAGTCAATTGTTATTTCTTTCTGCAGTAAACTGATTGCCAGCTATAGAACCCAATCTGTCTTGCTATTTAATCCATAGGTGGAGGGAGAAGAGATGGATTAATATCTTTTTCAATGGTATTTGCAATGAATTCAACTGGAATTAGAACTTGCCTTTTCAATTTACTCATTCTGAGCCTAGATCTATTGCATCACAGTGCAAATCTTTAAAAAACAATCCTAACAATCGAGATCCATGGAAGAAACTTCTTGTGTGTGTGTCTAGTGGGATTATCAGAGAATTTATTTAATATAGAGTTCTTAGAATGCAATTAAATGCTAAATGCACATCTTTGTTTCCAGCAGCTGTAACATGTCACTGAAGGTTTGGTTGGTTGGTAAGCAATGTGGCATTGTTCTCCATGGCAACACAAAGCCATAAACAATAAGAGTAACACAGAAAAACATTTCTGCAACAGAGTTCTACTCCATCTGCTATATTCACCTGAGCTATCACCAATTGATTATTAGCTTTTTTTGATAGTTGCAATATGCTTTGATCAGGGAAAATTCTCACCTAATGAAAACCAGATCAAAGAGCATGCTGAAAAATTTTTTGCATCAGAATCTGTGGAATTTTACTCAAAGGATACGGAAGAGCTACCTGATAAGCATTCCATTTCATCAGGATGTCATTATAATTGCAAGAGTTGTTCAGAGGATTGATCTCATTCTCTTTGTGACTTTGGTGGTTGTTCTAATATTTTATGTGATCCAATCTACAGGTTTCTTCAAATGTACAATTCATATGGAAACCCGTGCAGAGGAATTGCTTATTTTGCTTCTTTTTGCTTATGTTGCTTCTTCAAGAATAGAGAAAACCCAGAAAACTAAGGCAAACAGACTCATCCATTTAAAACTTAATGTTGATTTTATTTTATCAAGCTATATACCTGGATGTGTGTTGTGGTGCATTGGATATCGGCTCGGAATGAGAAATCGGGGAGTCGAGTTCGAATTCCAGTTGAATTCATTGCATTCACTTGCGTGCAAATACCCTTGGGAAAGGTATTAATCCGTCTATTCCTTCCAGTTATGGGTTAAATAACAGGACAGATTGGGTTCTATAGCCTTGGTTGGCAACCTGTCTACAACAGAAAGAAATGGCAACCTCCTGTGGGAAAATCTCCTGCTTAATTAGTTAAGGATCGAAAGAGACATGATCACCAAAACGTGTACCATGTATAGCACTTAAGTTACTAAACCTATAGATCTTTTGGTGAAAAACCTTTGTTTTTATGAAACACCAGAAACAAGAGAATGAACTGAGCCAACACTGCCTCACTATTGTTTCTCCCTCTTCATGAACATGACAGGATATATGAGCATCACTCATTTGGTAATGAATTAGAGCACTCTGGCTATTGGACGTGTATAATGATAATATACATGCTAAAAAGTCTGCCTTCTTCTACGGATCACCCATAGCCAAGAGGTAGAATAGCCGACTGACACCAATTCAGTCGGGTTTCAATCCTGGGTTAAAAGCAGTTGGAGTCTAACTGTACTGATGAGCTGTGATACAGTGAAACAGATCTGTCTGCGGATGACTATATATATATATATACACACACACACACAACAGCCTTTATTATGGTAGAGAGGATGACTTGAGCTCATTGACTAATGTTTTGGTTTTATTGCATGTTGTGGTATTGGAAAAACAACCCTGAGCACAGTTTATTCTATTTCCATTTTCTTTAGCACCTATTTTCAAGAAAAACACAAAAACAACTACACCATGTGGAAGTGAGTGGTGGAAGATAACATTTGTTTCTTTTTTGCTTTTTTCTTTTCAGTTGATTAGTGATCAAAATCTTCAGAAAACAGAATTACCATTCCTCTCAGAGTTTCAAAAGCGACAGCTAAAGTTTTCTGGGTTTTTTTGTAGTACTGTTACTGTACTGGCCTTACCGACACCAAATTCTTAATCTATCATAAATCTTTGCAGGTTCTCTGTTATTGATTTCCATAATCATTGTGGCCCCACCCTACCTTCATTACCCATGACCACTTCCAGTACCAACCCAACACCTTGTATCTTTGATTTCAGGTGCTTAACACTTTTTCTCATTATTTTCTCTGTAACAGGTGGTGGTGGCTCGTTAGATTTAATGATTGTTACTTTGTCATTCTTTAACCCTCTTCCTACATCCACCTTCTACTTTTATAGTCTGTCTGCATATATTACTAACTTTGTATCAAGGGACATCTTCCTCTTCAGCACCTCATTGCTGTAATATGTCTACCTTTTCACTATCAACCACCATTTTTAACCACTACAAATGCAGCAAATGGCTACAAAACCAAAACATTGGTGTAAAAATTTGGGTCTTGTCTTGAAATAGCCCTGCCAGAATACAACTTCATAAGGATGTCATGCCTAGTGCCAAACCCATTCAGAAATATCTAAATTGCCAACTGTATGCAACTATTTTCTCAGATCAATGGTTAAAAATGGCTTTAAGCAAGTAAAGCCTGTGAATCTCGGCAAAGACCATGGTTCTTCAAATGTCATGAAGTTTCAACAGTAGCACAACTAAAATGTATAGTGAATATAACTCAGAATAATTACATATAATGTTGACATTCCCAACGATGTCAAACAAAAGGCAAGCAAGGAAACCTCCGTCAATACTGGAAAGAGTAATAATTGCTAATTGTTCATAAAATTCACCCAGCAGTAGCACTAGTTTCCCAGTCAATGAATGTTGAATGTTTTCTTGCAAAGAAATAAACATATTACCACCTATGTTCTCCCTACCCTCTTCTTACCACGACTGATTTTTTTCACATCTAACTGTTACTTCCCTTAGTTGTCTCTTACATTCTTCATCTTCTAACTATTGCATCCTTTTGTTTTAACACTCAGCCATCTTAAATATTTTTCATATTATTTTTGTTTGCTTTCAAAACCATAATTCTTTTCCCATTACATGCATTGCTACTTCCATCCATAGCTTTATTTCACTCCTCCCACTAATCTCATAACTCTACACGTTATTTCTCTTTTTACATTTCTGATGCCTATTTTCCATTACTCTGATGAAATCAATCTTCCATTCCTCTTTCCACTAAACTGATGCTTATCAAACCTCTATTTCTGCCGTCCCAGTGTCTGTCAACCCTCTATTTCTGCCGTCCCAGTGTCTGTCAACCCTCTATTTCTGCCGTCCCAGTGTCCGTCAACCCTCTATTTCTGCCGTCCCAGTGTCCGTCAACCCTCTATTTCGGCCGTCCCAGTGTCCGTCAACCCTCTATTTCAGCCGTCAATCCTCTATTTCTGCCGTCCCAGTGTCTGTCAACCCTCTATTTCTGCCGTCCCAGTGTCTGTCAACCCTCTATTTCTGCCGTCCCAGTGTCTTTGGAACCCTCTATTTCTGCCGTCCCAGTGTCTGTCAACCCTCTATTTCTGCCGTCCCAGTGTCTGTCAACCCTCTATTTCTGCCGTCCCAGTGTCTGTCAACCCTCTATTTCTGCCGTCCCAGTGTCTGTCAACCCTCTATTTCTGCCGTCCCAGTGTCCGTCAACCCTCTATTTCTGCCGTCCCAGTGTCCGTCAACCCTCTATTTCTGCCGTCCCAGTGTCCGTCAACCCTCTATTTCGGCCGTCCCAGTGTCCGTCAACCCTCTATTTCGGCCGTCAATCCTCTATTTCTGCCGTCCCAGTGTCTGTTAAACCTCTATTTCTGCCATCACAGTGTTCATTCACACACTATTTCTGCCATTGCAGTGTCTGTCAACTCTCTATTTCTCTTTTCATTATTCTAATAATTATCAATCCTCTATTTCTGCTGTTATGATGCA
This sequence comes from Ascarosepion bandense, assembly GCA_037127315.1. Classification (NCBI taxonomy): domain Eukaryota; kingdom Metazoa; phylum Mollusca; class Cephalopoda; order Sepiida; family Sepiidae; genus Ascarosepion; species Ascarosepion bandense. The sequence goes on from JBBBDQ010000729.1 coordinate 2,242,290, forward strand.
TATCAAAGCTCCGTTTCTTTCTGTGCTACTTCAAAGCCAATTAACCTTTTCTGTCCCTTTATTTACACTATTTTAATGCCTATCTTTTCTTTCAACTTTCGAACAACTCGATATCCATCACTCTTCTTTTTCTCTTTCTTCAACTCTGAGGCCTATGCATCCTTTTTCTTTCACTATTCCAATCTCTGCCACGTAACCCTTCCTTTCTCATTTCGTTGAATCTCCAGGACATGCTCACCATTTCAAGGGTTCTCCTGTGCTTCGCTCACATATGTTTAGCTCTTCTGGATTTTTTCCCCTTCTCTTTCTTCCTCATCCTGTTACTTATTTTATTCTTCTACTTATTTTCTGAAGAGTTCCCAACATCCATCAAAGAATTCTTTGATATTTATCCAAACCTTTCCAAAGAATCAAGCAAAGAACCCATTAGTGGCGTCTTCATCATTTCACCTAATGATTAGGCAGGAACACTTGATTCTTCACAAATCTTCTCTTTAATCTGCATAACTCTCTTGCAACAAATGCCAATATCTGCTTTCTTGAAGTTTTGCATCAGATTCCAGACCCTTTAATTTGCTCGATTGATAATCCTGATTTGGAAATCAGTGAGTAAGAGACATGTTGGTTTTTATTCAGTCTCAATCCTCTCATCTCTTTAATGATAGAAAGTTATTTCCAATCACTGAATCAAGGCTATAAATCTTGTCATCATTTTGCAATAATTCTTAATGCTTCAGTGAATTTAAAATAATCCTTTCTGTTTATTTCTCACTTAAGGGCCATTATCAGTGGCCATTAAGCGTTTTTATGGTAAGTGATTTCATATTTTTAGAATTTATATAGGACAGAAGTGTAGTAGAATGACTCGTGAATTTGGTTCAGTCCTTGGGATGGGCAGTATATACTTTGACTTGGTGGAAACAGGGTGAACACTGACTGAGCAGTACTAAAAATAAGAACTAGATCTGAAGATGGCACAATATTGATAACAGACACAGAAAGACAACTATAAAAAATCCTAAAGAAGATAGTGAAAGAAAGTGGGAAGAAAGGACTAAACCTCAATTGTAAAAAGATGAATGCTGGGTTGTTAACAAAAGGAACAGCCCAACATGCAAATTACATATTGGTAGTAACAAAATCTAAACTGTAAAAAATTTAAATATCTGGTAAATATTTTAACTGATGATGAAAACTGTGACAATAAAATCCAAAGATGCTTCGAGAAAGTAAATGATGCCTTCCAAAAGTTAAGCCAAGTATTAAGAAACAGAAAAATTTTCTTAGAAACCATGAAAAGAGTATATTTCTATATTTCTGAGATGAGGTAGTATTTACAGTATTTATGTTATTCGAACTATTGTCCTCATCTTTGGTTTGCCATTTGTATAACGTTTTGGCCATTGTACACAGCGGCCTTCTTCAGGTGCTAGGAATTTCAATCCAAATCTTTTATTACAATCAAGCAGTGGTGAACAAGTAACTTGCAGGGTTAGAGGAAGATAACTCATGACTTCCAATCGAGGCTTTACGCAAGGAATGAGAATGATATACCCCAGTGATTGTAATAAAGGGTTCAGTTCAAAATTCCTCGCATCTGAAGAAGGCCAGAGTGTACAATGGCCAAAATGTTGTAAAAATGGCAACTAAGATGAGGACAATAGTCCGAATAATGTAAATACTGGAAATAAAAAGAGTATTGAACTGTTATGTAATATCAGTCCCCCACTATAAAACAGTAATGCTGGACAGTTTCTCACAGATGAAGGAACGACTGGAAGCAACCAAAATGTGGTTCTAGAAAAGGATGCTGGGGATACCTTGGACAGAACACATGAACAACGACAAGGCTTTGGAGAGGTTGGACACAAGAAGAAAATAGAAGGGCAGTAATGATGGACAGTCTATTCCCAGACAAGTAAAACTTGAAATTGTTATTCTACAGAAGGGTGCTGGGAATACAATTGGTTTGACATGTGAGCACCAAGATAATTTTAAAGAAATTGGAAATGAAAAGGACATTTATTCTGTGCATCAAAATGAAGCATTTGTTTAGCGATATATCAACTCCTTATAAACCATTTAAAAAAGAGGAGCCCAAAATGCCAACAACATGTTGGGGGTTACTAAAATCAAGCATGCACAGAAATTTAAATACCTGAGAAATATTTTAACAGTGGACAGAAACTGCAACACTGAGATCCAAAGACATATTGGGAGGCCATGGATGCATTTCAGAAGCTGAATAAAGGACTAGATTTTTGTGTAATGTGTCCTTCAATATGGCAGCAAATGCTGGACAATCTCATCAAAGATGAGGGAAAGACTGTGGTTCTAGAAAAGGATGCTGAGGCAACCATGGACCAAACATGTGACCAATGACAAGGTTTTGACAAGAAGAGAAAACTAATATTTAACATCAGGAAAAGACAGCTGAAGTTTCTGGGGCATGAAGGATGGCTTGGAGAATCTGATGCTCATAGGATGGATAGTGGAAAGGAAAGACAAGGGAAAGCAATGTGACATACTTGGATTTGAGCAGATGGAGGGCAAAGTAGGAATTGAGAAGGGGAACAGGAAAAGGGGTGTTAAGAGCGGCAATTGAAAAAGTTAGTGAGTACAGCCTTAGACAACTATTGCATACACAAAACCAAAACATTGTAAGTATAACAGCCAAGATGGCCTGGATTATAAAGTGTGTAATAATTATTTTTATTAACATTGAATTTGCAGCCCTATTCAGTCAGTTAAGAGCCATATGTGATACATGCTTGAATAGACATGACTGACTGGGCAGAACATTTTCCTGCAGTAGGTTGCCATTACTTCCTGCAGTACACTGGTTGGCAACCAAGGCTGTAAAATCCAATTTGTTTTGCTATTTAACCCATAACTGGGGGAGATTAGATTAATATTTGAAAAGTATTTGTGTGTAAGTGAATGCAAAGAATTCAACTGGAATTTGAACTCAGCTCTCTAATTTCTTATTCTGAGCTCCTATCGACTTCAACACAAGCAGCCCCATTAGCTTATTCATGTATTGCGGCATTTGGTCTCTGTTCTTTACTGAACACTAGAACTTGGTATATTAATGAGATATGGAGTTTATGGAACAAGAGTAGAACCATCATTTCAGTAATAATAGGTATACTGTAAATTGTAGTAGTAGTCATTCATTGGTTTATAAGCATGACAGTGACTTAAATGATGTATGTGAATAGACATGTTTGTGTCTTTTTCATGAGATGGCTTAAATGAAAGACAGAATATTTACTCTCTGATGTGAGAATCCTACTTTTATGTCAGTTGAACGTATCTCAAGGCAAGCTCAACATTCAGAATTATGATTGACTGAAAAAAAAAAGTAAGTTTTTTTTTTCTTTCGCAACAACCTCTCACTGTATAGAATAGTAGTTCATTTGGATTCAATTTTTATTTAAATATTTCTAAAGACAAGAAAGCACTGACTTGCGTTTGTTGGACAAGTCAGAAATTTGTCTGAAATACTGAAAAATGCCAACCAGTTCAAAAAACAAAATGAAAATGAAAAAAGCATTTTTATTGCTTTAATGAAGAAAGAAACAAAATTTAAATAAGTTTCTGAATTCTTAATTCAATAGTAGTTCTTTGAATGTAATTTTAGTTACTTTTCATCATGGCTATTCTGTCGGTCTACAGTTGTTAGAAAATAGCACAGATCAGAAATAAAAAAAAAAAATTAGCTTTTGCTGTCGATTTCCAGTTTTGATTTTTTACTATCACTTGCATTACTCATGACTAAGCTGAAAGACCTTTTACAGTTGGCAGAAAAATCAAAGACTAGCAGATAAACTTGTTCTTTATTTTTTCTCTCATTGATAGATGCTATGTTAGTTGCTTCTACTGGCATAGCAGAGGACACATTCTAGAAGCTGAGTCGAGTATTGAGAGACTGAAAAATTTTGCTACAAACAAAGAGTACTGGATTACTATATGATGTCTGTTCTTCAATATGGCAGTGAATGTTGGACAATCTCATCAAAGATGAAGAAAAAATTGAAGCAACTGAAATGTGGTTCTATAGAAGAGTGCTGTGGATATCATAGGTCAAGCATTGGAGCAATGAAGTTTTGGAAAGGATGGAAATGAAAAGGAAATTAAGACAGAGCATCAGGAAAATATATCTAAAGTCCCTGGGACATGCAATGAGAAAAGAGGGCTTGAGGAATCTGATACTCATAAGTCAGATAGTTGGAAATAGAAACATGGGAAAGGAGTGTGTAACATACTTGACTGGCTTGTGCAAGTGGATTGCAGAGCAGTGTTTAGGTGGGGTAACAAGAGAAAGCATGCTAAGAGCCACCAGGGATAGAGAGATGTGGAGGACCATGATTGCCTTTTTCCTGAAGAAATGTGGCACATAGAAGTAGTAGTAGTAGTTAATGTTTAATCAGAAGCTAATTCCTGAATTCATGATAAATTTTATGATTTATAGCATAAAATGTTTGGTAGAGTAATATTGTCTTGATTATTTCAACTGATAAAAATACAGAATTTGTGTTTAATCAACAAAAACACATAATATTTAATTACAAATGATTTCAAAGGAAATGATTTTAACAAAATATGACCTGTTTCCTGGAAACTTGAGGGATTTAACTTGTTCACTGCTATGGAAAAGACAACTCGTGTTAGTGAGTAATCAGTTGATAAATGAAATCTTACCCTACAAAATTATCTTTATTGCTGAAAGGGGACGAGACAACTCGCCTTATCAGATCATTTGTTTAGTGCTACAGATAGAAGAGATATCTTTCTTTTCTTTTTTTTTTTTTTTTTTTTTTTTTTTTTGTAATAATTTCTCCCCAAGCAAAGTGATACCACCACTGGTGCACAGGGTGCTACATAAGAGAAGAGTAAAAGTGTAAGCAGGAGGAGAGCAAAGAGAAAGACAAACCAGTTACAGGGGGTGTCAGAAAAAAGGCAAGAGAAAGATTGGAATACCAGTGTGAAGACAGTTGTGAGGGCAGAGTGAAAAAGGAAAAGAACAAGATACATGAGGTGATGGGGAAAGGATGAAAGAAGTACTGGAGATGGGAATTGACATTGCATTTAAATTCTTGGAGATTGTAGCCATCAGGGAAGCAATTATGTAGAAGGAAGTTCCACAGGTGGGAAGTGCAAGAAAGGAAGCTGCTTGAGTAGAAGTGGCAGCCACATTTAGTTGATTTAACTGTAAATAGGTGCGACCTTGTTGCTAGTCTGGTTGCTAGAGTAAATTCTTGTGGAGGGAACACCAGTGAGTTAAGCTCATCAAAGCAGAAGCCATGGAAATATTTGTAGAAAAGACAGAGAGAAGCCACATCCCACCAGTGAGAAAGTGACTGGAGTCGAGCTGCCAGGTCGGAGCTGATCACATTACAGATTCTTCTTTGGAGCTTGTTGAGAACCCTGAGATGAATGGCAGAGGTACCCGACCAGCTATGACAACCGTATTCAATGCCTGGCCCGACACAGTGACCCAACCTTCCGAGCAGTGGATTTAGCTATTGATTCAATGTAATGCTTCCACTTGATGTCGGAAGAGAGGGTGAGATTGAGAAGGCACAGTGGATATCTTTCAGGGAGACTCGCTTGGTCCATGCTGATGGTGGGTAGGAGGGACTGCCTTTGGTGGTTGACAGGATAGCACACCTTATCACACCCGTATTCAATGCCTGGCCAGACACAGTGACCCAACCTTCTGAGCAGTGGATTTAGCTTTTGATTCAATGTAATGCTTCCACTTGACGTCGGAAGAGAGGGTGAGATTGAGAAGGCACAGTGGATATCTTTCAGGGAGACTCGCTTGGTCCATGCTGATGGAGGGTAGGAGGGACTACTTTTGGTGGTTGACAGGATAGCACACCTTATCACACCATTGGTTTTGTCGTAGTCAGTTAACCCTGGAACACAGTCGTGATCAATGAAATAAAGAGCGTCAGTATCAGATACCCCACAACTGTGTTACAGGCTATATGTGATACACAGTTTGGGTGATCTTTTTCTCGAAATAGATATGACTGACTGGGTAGAAAATTATCTCACAGTAGTTTGGCATTTCTTTCTGTGGTAGACTGGTTGCCAGCCAAGGCTATAGAACCCAATCTGTTCTGTTATTTGACTCATAGCTAGATGGTGAAGAGATGTATTATATTATTAAGTAGTAATTAGTGGGGGACCAGTTTATTACTTCATAACAATAGAAAACCGATCCCCCACTTTATGTCCAGAAGTTTTAATTGTTTCCAACTATTATATTGAGTAAGTCAGTTAAGTGCCATACGTGATACACACTTTGGGTGATCATGTCTTGAAAGAGATGACTGACTGGGCAGAAGATTATCCCACAGTAGGTTGGCATTTCTTTCTGTGGTAGACTGGTTGCCAGCCAAGGCTATAGAACCCAATCTGTCCTATTATTTAACCCATAACCGGAGGGAAGAGACAGATTAATACTTTTCTCAAGGGTATTTGTGCATAAGTGAATGCGAGGAATTCAGCTGGAATTCAAACGATTTTGTCATAAAGATGACATAAATTGTGTGACAGTAGTGTGCTCTCCTATTTTCTGATGACAGTGTCTTTTTGCATTTATTTTGACAGACCATGAATTTTTGTATAACCTTCTGCCTTAGAGGTACTTTTGTTTCATCTTGGTACATTTATATCTATATTCTATACATGAGATGTTCTGCTGAACATACATGTTGAGATTAGTATGAAAGTAAAACAGTTTTAAACATGCAATGGAGAGACACTGACATGACAGAAAATTGGTTAAATGTATTTTTAAGAAATGGCAGGAAATATTACAAACCCCACAATCGCATCAGACTTTTCATTCTTAAAATATCTCTGTACATGTGTTCCCTCATGTGTGTGTGTCTTTCTAGTGCTGCCAAAAATACACCAGATCTAAATTCAGGGTCTTTTCACAACTGTTTGAGGAATCATTCCCTGATTGACCATGACTTCAGTCGTATAGCCATGCTCATAAATCTTGGTCAGTTGTGGGTTAGTGAGGCTATTTAATTCATAAATGTTTTAAATTCAGAATTGTTTTTCTCCTAAACTGGTTGCCATTCAAGGCTATTGAACTAAGTCTTTTCTGCTATATATCTATAGCTGATGGGAGAGAGAGGGATTCATATTTTTCCCCCCAAGTGTATTAGCATGAAAGTGAATGCAATGAACTCTACTGGAATTCAAACTTGGTTCTTCATCAATCCTATCAATTTCTTCACCAGACCTCAAATATATGAGCATGAGTGTATATACAGCCACCCTGGAATTTTGACTAATCACCCAAAAACTGATTCTAATTTAATTGCTTCCCAGAATGACTTTCTCTTCCTGAAGAGTTTTATCAAATATTCAATAATAATTAGTTTTATCATGTATTCAATAACAATAATTAAATTAACTTTGTACTGCATAAAGTTTCCCTAAAATTTTATTTTATTTTTTTGCCTTATCTACCTTGCTGGCTAATGGTAATCTTATGGTAATGGCAAATAAAATTTTTAATTTTTAGGTAAACCCACTATAAAAAAAATTCAACATTTCAGCATCCTAGCTTAGTAGGAGTAAATTAAACCAAAGATGTTATGAAACTTACTAATTATTAAATCTAGTGAGTCTTTCCTTACTTTTGGCCCATGGTGTATTATTGATGCTTTTTAGATGAAGCATTTTCTCTATTATTTTATTACTAGTTCTACTAAATCTTATTGCTTATTTCCATCCTAACATTCTGGGTCAATGACACTATTTTTTTAAAAATATTATTACCTTCATCTCAAGCAGAGGTATTGTATTGAGTTGTGTTGGTTTGTCTATCTGTTCGTGGTCAAGATATCTCATGACCCACTAGATGAATTCAGATGAATGAATGATTTGTCGCATGACTTGCATAAAATGATGAGATATTGGGTTCCATCTGGTATGGGATAAAGCTTCTGGGTTATTTTTTTGTTATTAATACTTTTTTCACATGCTAAATACTGAATTACCTCCCCCAGATTGCTTTATGTCATATTTTCTGAACACACTATTTAATTCAAAATATATTATTTATAATAGAAGTTTAATATTTATTATTCAAAAGCAAAAAAACAAAACAAAACAGCCAGTCAAGTTAATTGTAATTATCCACATTTTAATAATCATCTCTTGCTAATGACTAAAATGATGTCTGTATTGACTTGGCAGAGGTTTGTGATCTTTGACTGCTCTTATTATTATTACTACTACTATCATCGTTACTAGTTTTGATTCTTTTTTTTCAATTCATCTGAGTCAATGCACACTTTATTTTTCTTATCATAAACTCCATTCTATCTTATCATAATTGCTTTTTATATCAACACTCTTGATCAATACACTTTTCATTATACCTAATATTTTATTAATAATTTTATTCCATATTAATATGAAATAAAACTAATTTCACTCAGTTTAAAATTTCAGCTTCCTCTGATTCTAAGTACATGATTTATGTTTAAATCACTGGATAAAAATGTTTTTCCAACATGTTTCTTCTTTTTTTTTTTAATCATTTCACCCTCATTTCACCCCGAGCAAGGCAGAAATGCCACTGATGAGCTGGGGGCTACATAACTGTAAAAAGATTAATTAGAAAAGAGTGAGGAGTACAAACTAGTTAGAAAGGAGCAATAGAAAGCTGAGAATGCAGGTGCGACGACAGATACATAGGTGGAGAGAAAGGGAAGGATATCCGGAGGTGGGGAGAGAACTAGAGTCCAGTGGTTAATAGATGAGTATTGACATTGCATTTAAATTTCTGGAGGTTGTAGCTGTTAGGACTTACACAAAGCAAGACATTTGAAAAAAAATTTCTGTTGTTCATAGATTAAAAAGTAGCTGTGACTGAAAAAGATTGAAGCTCCCCACCCGACAAAGTTATGCAGTCTTTAAGGTTAAAATGCTTTTTAGTATACAGCACTGGAACTTTGCTGACAGCGTAACAAGATGAAAAATTTGCTCAACAGTTAGAACCCAAACAAATTCAAAATACTCAAGGGAAAAATATGGAAAAGTTTGATTGAATCCAGAAAAACTTGAAAGTTTATCACTGTGCCTTGTAAATGAAACTGAGCCTTGCTTGGGAATTGAATTCTCTTGAATTCAAAAGAATTATTTGGATCATCTGAATGAATATATTCTCTTTTTTGCCTACCTCAATTAAGGATGTATGCTGTGGTGCAGTGGATATTGGCTCATAATGAGAAATCTAGGAACTGAGTTCAAATTCTAGCTGAATTCATTGTATTCACTTATGTGCAAATAGTCTTGGGAAAGGTATTAATCCATCTCTTCACTCCAGCTATAGGTTAAATAACAGAACAGATTGGGTTCTATAGCCTTAGTTAGCCACCAGTCTACCACAGAAAGTAATGGCAACCTAGTGTGGGGAAATTATCTGCTCAGAACATAGTTATGACTCTTTCAAGACGTGATCGCCCAAGTGTGTATGGCATTTAACTAACTGACTGACTGAAAGTTAAAAAAAACTGTCAGTGATACATGGTAGAAGCTACTTGATGGTTTGATGAGTTCCATTGTGCAATCTTAGAGGGTCAGCATTTCTGTGAATCATGATAGGTGTTCCAATCTTAAATTTAAAATTGTATGGATAAAAATCATAGAACCCAGGAGAGTGGAGAAAGTCAGGTTGGTTCTGAACAGATTTAGAAGTGCTACAGAACTGTGGCAGTTCACTTAAAAGCTGAGCCTCTTCAGAAATCTGTTTTTGTAAGGTTATTTAATTAAGCATATCTTTCTTTCAAGCAAGAAAACCTCTCTCAAAGAGTTACTTAGCATTTCTGCAGGTTAGGATTATTTTGTGCATATCATTTCTTCCTCTAAAAAAAATATTACCAGCAATACATTTTTTAATACAAAACTAGAAGACAGTTTTCTAAAATAACTTTTCATCGAAATCTGACTAAATCAATCTTCTCACTAAAAGCAAACATTAAAAAATACCTTAAAAATCCACGTTTTTGCCATTAAATAATCCACAGAGGTTGATATGCCATTAAAAAAAACTCAAACTTGCTTATCAAAATGAAAATGCTAATTTTGTAATAAATGTTTTGATGTTATCCCAAGAATTTAGGGCTGTCACTATGTTTAATGACTCGGACAATCATTTGGCCTGAAGGTGACTGATTTTTCAAAGATTATGACATAACAACATTGGGTGTTTACCAAATTTAAAAAAGACAAGCATCAGTCATAATCTGGAATGTACTTTTAGGAGTTTAATACAAGGTATGTGTAGAGGGTCAGGATTTCTTTCAGTATGCAATAAACAAGAGGAGGGTCTTAAATGTAGGAATTCAGAAAAATTAATGTGTCAAAAAGTGCAAAATGAATAAACTTAAGTCTTAAGAAGCTGGAGGTGGGAGGAAAAAATTTCCTCAAGAACAAATTAAACATTCCTTACCTTTTCTGTTAGACACCTGAAATTCCTTTTTACTTTCTTTCTTTTTCAATGTTGTAAAACTACTGAAGACTTTTGAAGTTTTTGCTTTTTTTTTTATTATTGGTATCAATAAGACGCAAAGGGTTACTGAGTGTGGAAGAATTAGGAACAGAAACTTTAATGAGCAGAAAGGGAAAAGAGTAATCAGGAGGACAGAAGATAGCAATTTTTTTTTTTAATCATCTCACCCCAAGCAAGGCATTCCACTGCCACTATTGCGCATGGGGCTACATAGGGGAAGGTAAAGAGAAGGAGTGGTTAGACATAGGGAATGTCAGGAGGAAGGTGAGAGATGAGTAAGGATAGCGAGGATGAGGGTTGGGCAGATGGTAAGAGTGTTTGATAGAATGGGAGCAGGTTAGTGTGTTAGGTGTCTATTGACCCTACATTTAAACTCCTGGAGACTGCAGCCGTCAGGGAAGCAATCGTGTGGAAGGGAATTCCACAGTCGGGAAGTGCGAGGAAAGAAACTGTTGGAGTAGAAGTTGCGGTTGATATTGCATTTAAATTTTTGCAGATTAAAGTTGACTGGAAACCAAAGAGCTGGAAGGGAGTTCTACAAGTGATAAGTGCAAGAAAAAAAATTATCATAGAATTTACAGCTACATCTAGCTAGCTCAACTGTGAATTGATGAGATCTTGAAACCAGTCTAGTATTGGCCCCACATCAGTAGGGTGAACAGAAAAAAATCTACATGGCCTCACCAGAAACATAAAAGACACCACCAACCTGCCAATTTTTTCTATTTGGAAATATTAAAAGTAAGACTAAGTAGAATTTTCTCTCTTTTTGTTCTTTTCAATCTGTATTCTTAAAGTCTAGTTACTACAGCAAAGACCTCCTCCAAGCAATTACCATGAAAATATAAATAAAAATGGCCCAGAAAGGCAACCTTATGGCAGCGGATTAATCTCAGTATTACCATTACAATGAATGCCAAAAAAACCTTCAACTAAAACAAATAACCTTGTTTCCAAGGAACAAAGAAAAAAAAAGACAAACAATCCCTCCCACCCAAAAATATAAACAAACAAAAACAATAAAACAAATCAAAACGATTTTGAGCATTAAATGACTTAATGAAGGTTGATATCCTGGTTAGATGAACCAACCAACCAAGCAAATGTTTGCATATAAAGAAACAGCTAATCTCACCATTAACATTACATTTAAAAGACATTTATGAAGAGAATCAAATGAAACAGAATAGATGGAGATTGATTTCCAACTATTCTTTTCACTGACAAATTTTATTCCTTGTGGACAAAAAGGATAAAGCAGGGTTGCTATTGGTAGAAACCACACTCACTAGTTGAGACATCAGTAAGGCTGTGGTTAATGATGTTTTGGGGTAGAATTATATGTGATGAAGCAGTGGGCATATTTTTTAATCCTAAAGTTCTCCCAGTACAAGGTGAAGAGCCACTCATGTTAGAGCGCTACTGAACAAGGTGAAAGATATGAACCTAAAAAAAAAGTAGAAAGAAGTGAATGCTGACTTTCCTTCTAAGGAAATGACTATTATCATCATTCAGTCAGTCAGCTAAATGCCATACGTGATACACACTGGGCATAAGAATTTCTTGCATTAGGTTGCCATTGCTTGCTGCAGAAGACTGATTGCCAACCAAGGCAAACCAATCTATCCTGCTATTTAACCCATAGCTGGGGGGAGAATAAACAATTTATACCTTTCCCAAGGGTATTTGCATGTAAGTGAATGCAATGGATTCCACTGGAATTTGAACATGGCTCTCTGGTTTCTCATTCTGAGCCAATATCCACTGAACAACAACGCAAATTGAATATTATTACTTGAATTTATTATTTTGCAAGTTAATATAGACTCTTTGACATAGTATTACCTTTCTCACTGATTTTGTTAATGAAAGTTATTATTTTATACCATGTTTGAGAATTCTACAATTATATGGAAATATCTTGCTTTTCTATTTATTAAACACAAGCATAAAAAGTTAAGACACAAAAAACAAATTAAGTAATAATTCATTTGCAAAAATTAACAACTTAAGTACTGATTGAAATTCCAAGTTGCTTATAAAGAGAAAAAAAACTTGTTCAATTAAGGATATGCTATTTTTAGTCAGTTAAGTGCTATACGTGACACATGCCTTGGGCGATCATGTCTCGAAAGAGACATGACTGACTGGGCAGAAAATTATTCTGCAGTAAGTTGCCATTGCTTTCTACAGTAGACTGGTTGTCAGCCAAGGCTATAGAACCCAATCTGTTCTGTTATTTAATCCATAACCGGAGGGAAGAGACAATAATACCTTTCCCAAGGGTATTTGTGCATAAGTGAATGCAATGAATTCAATTGGAATTCAAACTCAACTCTCGATTTGCCATTCCGAGTCAATATCCATTGCACCACAAAGACACAGGCATAAAACATTTGTTGAGATTAAAATAAAAACCCAAAGGGAAATAAAATAAACACAAAAAATAAAATAGAATAAACAAATAAAAAAGAAAATAATCTCCCAGGAAGCCTCTGACAAGAAAGACCATCCACATGCACACAAGGAAAGGGGGATTCCAGGCACTAAAAAGAAACCAAGAGAATTTTTCTTCTTTTTTAGCTGGAACTTTTGATGGGACAAGACATATTTTTTTTGCTCAGGAAGACATATCCCCTCAAAAGGTAGTTGCGACCCAGTGAATAATGTCAAGTCCTAAAAATGTTTCTAGCATTACCGTCTTTTTTCCTTTATATATTTCATTCCAATTTATGCAAGCAATGAAAGTTATCCAACACGTATTGGGTGTTTAAGTGAAAGAACTGGAGCTAGCCCATGCATAACCACAACATCCACACATTAAAACCTTTAACATTGAACCCGCCTCATAAATATCAGTTCTTGATGAACAACCCACTGTAGCCCACCCCATGTTTGCACTGCCATAATATATGATGATATCATTACAATTAATGCAGGATATTACACAAACAATGAAACTTTGAGAGCTGATATTTATAAGGTGAGTTTGAATTTGTTGAATGAATAAAAGTTAAGCAACTTCAGAAATAAATATTTTATAAGTGTTAGGATTTTCATCAGGGCACAAGTTCCTTAAGTAGGTTTTAAAACAAAATTGTTTTAGGCTGATACAGAGAAAGTATATCTACTATATGGAGGAGTATATGGAGGAGTATGTGTGGTTGAATGAATCTGAGAGCAATGCTGTTGGGAGTTATAAACTCTTACTGGCAAGGTTCAAGACGAAAACCCAGATTAAGAACAACAAACTCGAAAGACCCGATCAGTGGATAATGATTACAACAAATCTCAATCATTGAATCAGCATATGAAGAGGACTACACATAACAGACATCCTACAGAAGATGCCACTTAAAATCATAAATGTCTGGTCCTGGGTATGACAATAAACTGCATCTGGCAGCAAGGCCTCTGATTGGGAGGTTGTGAGGAGCATGGAACCACCTCTTAATTGCTGTTGTTCCCAGGTCCTCTCTGACCCGGAGTGATAGCACCTGTTTGGGTCCTAGCTATGGGCAAATAGTTAACCCCCCCACCAACTATGAAAGTATTCAAATAGACTTTTATAGAAAAATATACATTTTTGAAGGAAAAATAATATTGCCATAACACATTTTTGAAGAAAAAAAATATTACCGGCAATACATTTTTGAATACAAAACTAGAAGACGTCTTCAGTTTTCTAAAATAAAAAAAAATATAATAATAATAAAAAAAGATTTTCATTAAAATCTGACTAAATCAATCTTCTCACTATAACTGAACATTAAAAAAATATCTTAAAACCCTACCATTTTGGCATTACATGACCCACAGATGTTCATATGCTGTAAAATAATCAAAATCAATCTTATCATAACAGAATCAGCAGATTCTGTATGTCTCATTCTATGTTTACTGCAGAGAAAGGTCATGGAATCAAGTGTGTAGGTCATTTCTTGACATGATAAAGTCCACTTTAAACAAATTCATGGCATTGGCACTTTCTTTTAAAAATGAAAAAAATTTTCATTAAAATCTGACTAAATCAATCTTCTCACTATAACTGAACATTAAAAAATATCTTAAAACCCTACCATTTTGGCATTACATGACCCACAGAGGTTCATATGCCGTAAAATAATCAAAATCAATCTTATCATAACAGAATCAGCAGATTCTGTATGTGTCATTCTATGTTTACTGCAGAGAAAGGTCATGGAATCAAGTGTGTAGGTCATTTCTTGACATGATAAAGTCCACTTTAAACAAATTCATGGCATTGGCACTTTCTTTTACTCTGGTTTTCCTTATTGTCCAATCATTACCTGCAAAGCCAAATGATGACAGAATAAATAACTGGAGTAGGGTTTCTAGTCCTGAACCTGCACATTGACATCAAGTTAAGTCATCAATCCCATCATAATAAAGAAAGCGATTAGCAAATAATAAATTCTGTTCTCATTTATGAGATAAAGCTGTTGACAGCTACCACACAAGTAATTTTACAAGTTAAGACTTCCTCAAAGAAAAACAAAGTATCTTCTTCTAAAAAAAAAAAAAAAAATATGAAAAGAATAAAATGTGTGTTGAAAAATATGCAAGTTTAATTGTTTCAGTTTTTTTGGTATATCATGTATCCACAATCAAGTTTAAATGTCAGTTTTTATACTTTTGCTTTTAGTATTCAACACCAACAGAAGTCAATTTTGTGTTTGCCTCAAAGAAATCAAAACCTCATTTTCCCGCCTTAATTTGATTGTGTAATTTTTACACAAAGCATGGGTGTCCCAACTTTTAATTGAAGCCTGCAGGGCAGTAACACTGTAAAACTCACGAGAGTTTAAAAATTCAATTGGGTTTTGAATAGCCTTAGAAACATTCAAAACTCTTGATTGACTTGTACATTTAAAGCTCCCCGGGAATCTTTTGTCAGCGCTTTGAGTTTATTTCTTGAGTTGTATCCTTCTTTGAAATAAGAATTCTTTGCTCAAAAAGCCACTGGAAAAAAAAAATCAAGTTTTCTTCTGAACATTTAAGATTTTTTTTTTTTGTTGTTTGAAAAAATTGATATCTCATTAGTATTAGTTGTACTCAGGTTTTCCAAATGTTAGCCAGACATGAGATATGACGGGCCTTGCTCTGCCACTTGATCCTTAAGGTGTTGGCAGTGGAAAAGTGTGAGGACATTTTAGGATTCAATATATAGTTTTTTTTTTGTTTTTTTTAAGTATCACTTAATTTTTAACTGAGCTTTGATATGGTTATCAAATCTAAACTTATTTATAAATGGAACATTGTCTGTGTGTGTGTATGTGTCTGTGTCCGTTACCTATACCAAAACGGCTGAATCAATTTCCTTGAAAATTTACACAGTTGTACTATAAGCATCTGTGAGTGTTCTTAGCCAGGTTTTGTGTTTAGGTACCCCCGATAAATATCAAAAATCGATAGTCAAAGAAGTCGGGTTATAGAAGGAGTGGTCCAATTTTAATCAAATTTGATGCACTCATAGACAATGACATAAGAAATGATATTTAGAAGTTTCAAGGTTGTAGTTCTATCCTTGGATGACTTATCTGACTTCAATATTGGAAATCAATACCCCGATATCCTACCAGGTCTGATCAGAATCAGTTTTTCATCCCTTTAATTTAGTTTTTGCTTTAGGTTTGATTCTAAGTAAGTATAATTGTAGTTCTTAGTCTCAGCCATGATACCATTTACTCAGAGGACTTATTTAACCTTCAAAATTCAGTTTCCAACAAAAAAACTTATTTGATATCGATACCAGGAAATCAAAATTTGACTTAGATCCATTCATTTTTCTTTCAGTCTACGGTTTCGCTTTAACTGGAAACAACTATTGCTTTTTAGTCTTTCGTACCAACGTCCAAAGAGTCTGAGCTCTAGGACCATGGATTAGTTTTAAAGTTTTCATTACAACCGAGCAACGCCGGACTATACTGCTAGTTCTCAATAATCTAAACATTCTAATATGATTCAGAAATTTCAATTATTTTCCACAAGTTACATTTTTAAAATGTTCTAAACTATGCTTCCTGCTGAAAATGTAAATTGTTTTAGGCTTAAAATTTGAGAAAGATGAATTTATAAAATATAGCCATTTCTTTATAAGGAAAGATTCAGTATTTGTAGACATAGCAGTCAATTCTTCTTTTGATTGAAATTTATAAAATTATTTTTTTTTAAATTTATTAAGTCCAGTAGCAGTTATTACACTTTCCAGTACTAATGGCAGGGGGGTTTCCTTCCTCACCTTTTGTTTATAGTAGTGTGGAACATCAACATCTTGATTATGTCATTATTTTATCTTCAACTTACATGTGCTAACCATTTAGTTATTATTGCTGTCAAAATTTCTCAAGTGATGTGGGTTCTTTTATTTGGTACAGTGTTTTGTTTTTGATTCTATAGTGCCAAGCCCAAGATTCAAAGATGGTCTTCATCAAGACCCATAGGCTTCACTCACTCAAAGCCATTTTAACCATTGATTTTAGTAAGTGGCTGTATAGAGCCGACAGTTTAGATATTTCTGAATGGGTTTGGTACTATGTATAGCATCTATAGGAAAGTTTCAATCTGTGGAAGTTATTTATGAGCATAATTTGAGTTTTCAAGTTGATCTTTTGGTTTTGTAGCAGCTGGCAGCATTGTGTGAAACTCTATCTAGTGCAGATTATATTTAGTTTTCTGACCTCCTATACTATATTTGTTATAAATGTTCCAAATATACAACAGCATATTTAAAGTGTCTTTGCTAATTCCACATCCTGAATTTTTGTAATGGATTCAGGGTACATCACTGCAATTTTTATAATGGATTCAAGAAGCTGCAGCGCTATGGTATAGCTGGACAGTCGTTTGACCTAATCCAGTCATTCCTTTCTTATTGCACAATGAAGGTAGTAATAAACAGATATGCCTCCCAAAACTACCATATGAGTGCGGGTGTCCCTCAAGATTGTATTCTCGGTTCTGCACTTTTTCTGATCTACATTAACAATCTCCCTGATGTTATAAGATCCCAAGTAGGTATGTACACTGACGGCACCACCATATACTCTCGCCTCGATCTAAAATCTGCTGAGGTTGACAAAGCGAACCTCGCTGCCAAGCTTGAGAAGGACCTCTAATCTGTGGTGGACTAGGGTAAGAAATGGCTCATAAAATTTAATGCTTCCAAAACAAAGCTGCTATTATCCATCATAGACAATCGCTCCCACCCCCCATTAGCCTGGAACAGGCTAGCCTCCCTGAGAGTAAAACACTATGCCTCCTTGGTCTCACACTCTCAGCAGATTTCAAGTGAAATGACTATATCAATATATTATATTATACCCAAGGATGTAATTTATTCCCTGTTTTTTAGCTTCAGAAACACAGGGTCGTATTATACTCTAGTTGCATTATGCACAAGAAAACACAGTAAATCAAAATGAGGTTCATTTAATTTTTAACAGCACACTTATTCATCAACGACTAATTATTTTTTTCTCCCTCAAACCTCTATTTCACAGATGGGATGCGGCAAGCCCCTCACTGCTGTGTTAATACTTCCATGGAAATATGCTTGGGCAAACTGCATTTTTTGGTTCTATAAATTAGATCCTTCATGACCAGGACCCATTATGGCAAACCATCTATATTGCCTCTGTATTCCACTGGTAAGAAGCAAGTTCTACTCAAACAACTTCTTCCCAGGAACCACTGTTTTGTGGAACCAACTCCCGAGGGGGTGCTACAGTCTTAACCTATACAGGTCTAGGTTTAACCATTATTTTCCTTTCCTATCTGCATAAACTGCTCCTTACTACTCCCTTCTACCTTGAGTGATCCCTGTGCCTTGTACGGGGTTAACATCACTGTAAAAAAAAAAAGTAAAAGAATATTTGAAAAAATTCCAATTACAGTCACTTCTACTCCAACAGTTTCTTTTCTCACATGTTCTGACTGTGAAACTCTGTCTGTTTACTTGCTTCTCAGTCAAATATAATCTTCAAACATTTAAATATAATGTCAGTCACCATCTTGTGTCTTCTTGAATCCTATTCATCTTTTTCTTAATCCTCCCTATACTCAATCTTTTCTTTCACTTTCATTCTCTGTTACCCCTGCATAGTAGTGGTATTATTACCTTGCTTGGGGTGAAATGATTAAAAAAAAAAACAATAGTTAGTTTGCTATAATGAATATTGATTTTCTTTTTCTCTATAACCAAGATATTGAACAGATAAGAATTAAAGTACTCTAAGCAGAGAATAAAGTAGAAAAAGAACCTGTTCATTTTTAGGTGGGGTGGTGGAGCAAACAAATATTTATACCAACATTTAAAGAATTAAAAGCTACATACTTGAAAGATATTTTGAATGATATTGGGGAATTTTTTTTTTTTTTTTTTTTTTTTTGTGCTGCTAAATGTAAATCTCTGATCGTAAAAGGAGCGGCTTTCAAAAATAATGTTTTTAAATAAAATCTGATGTTTTTTTGACTTATCCTAATTCTTTATACAATTTTAGCAAGAGACTTCTTTTAATTCCTGTTTGACTTGTACTTGCTTATATCTACCTACCTCAGTTTGCATGATATTTTCTATATTCTGAAAGACACCTACCTCTTGAAAGGTCAAACAAAGTAGATACCAGGTACTGAACATTGTCAAAGATTTGTGAAACTTTGCAAGTGGAATTCAGTCTCTAGAGAAATTCTATAGACTTGACAGACCAAGTTGTCTTGGACATCTCCGGAAGGAACCTGTTCAATTCTAGCTGAATTTCCTGAGACTATTTTGCTTTTAATTTTGATTCTGATAGATTTTGACATGCTAGTTTTGTTCTTTTCTGTTATAATTTTATGTTCCTTCACATAAGTCCATTAATGATTTTTAATGGTTCAAAAAAAATTATTTAAGCTAATCAATAATAAAAAAAATTTTTTTCTTTAACCTTTTAGACTCGGGAAGGCGATAAAAATCACTAAGCTGTAAGGGAGTTACTGAGTGTTAAAGAAAATAAGAAAAATGATTTTTTTTAAGGGGAGAAGAACAATAAAAGAACAAGAATTAAGACAAATAATAATCCTTTGAAATTGCATTTAAATTTTTGAAGATCAAATCTGATCGGGAAGTTAGAAACCAGAAGAGTCTCACAAGTGAGAAATAAAATAGAAGAAATTGTTAGCATAGAACTTCAGGTTAAATCTAACCATTTCAACTTTAAAATAATGACACTTTGTTATTAATCTATTGTGTTTAAATTCATAAAGTTCAGGTACCATTGAATAAAGTTTATCAGAACAATTACCATGAAAGTATTTGTAGAAAAGGCCAGGGAAACTACATGGTAGCAGTTGGAAAGGGACTGGAGCCAAGATGCCAAGTTAGGACCAAAAACATTGCAGATTCTTCTTTGGATGTTATTAAGAATCTATAAATATATAGCACAAACTATTAAACTGTATGTGGTGTCAGTTCTTCAATATGGCAGTGAAACTAGATGTGGCAGCAAAGGACAAATCGTAGATTTAAATATATCGGAAACAGATTCTGGTGAGAAAAATTGTAAATAGTAAACCAACTTTCTTAGCTGCAGACTTATTACTAGCTATTATTATTATAACTGAAAACATGGATGGGGGCTGTATAATAATTATAACCAGTATTTAGCCACAGAATATATTGAAGGCATAAGAATTAAAGTAGATCAGTGAGACAGAAGAATATTCAAGAAGTAGAAAAAGAATATTTTCATTCTTTTTTTCCAAAAGAATATTTAAGCCAATACCTGAAAAATAAAAGCTAGTGGCTTGAAAGTTTGTATGAATATTATTGGAGTAGAAGGATGATATGTCTTGGTAATAAGTCAGAAATTGAACTGGGATTGGAATGAAGGCCATTAACTTGTATCGTAAATATACTTCTAATCCACATGTAACAGTAGAATATTAAAATTTTTAATCTTGTTACTAAAAAACAGTAACTGTATAAGATTTAATTCCCATGAAAATCAAGTGAACTTAAATTCAAATCTATTAAACTGTATGTGATGTCAGTTCTTCAATATGGCAGTGAATGCTGGACAATATCATCAAAGATGAAGGAAAAACTTGCAGCAGCTGAATTGTGGTTCTACAGAAGGATGCTGCGGATATTATGGGTCGAGCATATGAACAATGATGAGGTTTTGGAAATGATGAAAATGAAAAGGAAATTAATACTGAGCATCAAGAAGAGATAGCTGAAGTTCCTGGGACATGCAATGAGGAAAGGGGACTTGGAGAACCTGATACTAACAGGCCAGATAGAGGGGAAAAGAGACAGGGGAAAGCAGCGGATAACATATTTGAAGGACCTAATCAGGTGGATGATGAAATGAGGGATAGGGAGATGTGGAAAGCTATGGTCACCTAAGTCCTGAAGAGACAAGGCACATAGAAGAAGATTGCATAACACATGAAAGTCCAAGTCAAGCCATAGACAGAGGATAATATATATATATATGGAAAATTCAATACATCATTTAGATTTGTTATAAATTATATTTAATTTCTGTGAACTAAATTGGCTGATTTCATCAGACCACACTATAGTCATTTAATATAGATATTTTCCAGAATAAACATTTCTTTAAAATGAAATGAAAAACAAGTTACATGATCTAGAACAGAAGCCTTGGCCTTATCTCAGTTGGGGATCATTGGACTAGGTGAGAAGAGTTGGTCATCCTGAGATAGTGACCATAAACTCATTACATGCCCACTCACACACATGTATACGTATATATTGCATACTTACTTTTTGAAGACCACATGCCCAACTTTGTTAATAAACGGCAAACAAGATTGATTAACACCTCTAAAACAGAATTAGGACTTATCTCTAAAAATCTAATTAAAAACATAAGACTCCATACAAAAATCTTGAATTATCAATCTGTGAAAGGATTCTGCACATAGAATTAAATAGTTTAAGAGCATTAAAAACAAAGATGGGCAACCTTCATCCAGTTCGACACTATGGATTTCTACCCATTGATATCAAAAAGTCTGTTGTTGGATAATTTGAATTTCGCAAAGAATTTTTTTACAATTACTGATAAAGAATCTAAAATTATATTGACCTCCAGGAAATCATTATCATCCAATAATAATTCTACATGGATAAAAATCCATGATGATAACTTTGAGGCCCCCATGGGCGCATTTGATTCCACCCAAATCACAGATTTGGTAGGAATTTATATCCTAAACACTCTTGGTAGGATAGTTGACTTCAAACAAATTGGTTTATACAGGAATGACGGACTAATTATTATTCCTAATAGTAATGGTCCACTATCAGAAAAGAAAATTATTAGGGCCTTTAAATTGCTTGAATTTCAGAGAGAACTTTCCTCTAATTAAAAATAGTCAACTTCTTAGATATTACTTAAAATTTGTCAAACAAAACATTTAAACCCTACCAAAAAATAATGAAGCCCCAACCTCCGTAAACGTTTAGTCCAATCATCCCCAACAAATAATTAAACAGATCTCTGCCATCATAAATGTGAAAATCAACAAGTTATCATCGAATAGGAAAATCTTCTAGAAATAGAAGACTAATATGGCTCAACCCCACTTTCTGTTAACTATTTTATATTAGGCAACACTTTCTGAAATTGATTGACAAACATTTTAAGCAGAACAATTCACTAAGTAAGATTTCCAATAGGAAAACATTAAAAATTAGTTATTCCTGCACTAACAACATAAATAACCTCATCAATTCACACAATAATAGAAAACTGAATAAATTTTATAAAAATCAGCAAACAGATAATACAAATTCCTGTAGATGTTGAGTCAAAAACAAATCCCCAGTTGAAGATATATGCACATCCAAAAAAGTCATATACCAAGCAACCGTTTTCCCTAGTGAACTCAGAAACGAGAAAAAATTATATACAGGAATTTCTGCCGAACCGAAATAAAATCTATATAATAAGCAATCTTTCTCTAAAACCCACCTGAAATATCAAACTGCTCTCTCAAAACATTTCTGCGAATTAAAAGACAGAAATCTGTTCCCACAGATTGAATGAAAGATTATAAGTAAATCTCAAATCCTGAACAGCTTCAGAAACAGATGCAATTTATGCTTAGATGAAAAGATTGTCAGTTAAGTGCCATACATGATACATGCTGGGGCAATCATGTCTTTTTCAAGGCATGATTGACTGGGCAGAAGATTATCCCACAATAGGTTGCCATTCTTTTCTGCAGTAGACTGGTTGCCAGCCAAGGCTATAGAACCCAATCTGATCTGTTATTTAACCCATAATTGGAGGGAAGAGATGGATTAATACCTTTCCCAAGGGTATTTGTGTGTAAGTGAATGCAAGGAATTCAACTAGAATTCGAACTCAGCTCCCCGATTTCTTGTTTTGGGTTGATATCCACTGCACCACAACATACATGACAAGATTAGAATTATCAAATTCAGAGAAACTAGCCAATTATTAAATCAGAGAAATGAAATCATTTTCAAATGCAGTCAAAAAAATAAATTTAAACTATTTAATACATAGAATCTTAAAATTACCATATTCCATCATACTTGTGGATTCATTTCTATCTTGCATTGATTGGAGGATTTTACGGATTGATGATATGAAAGTGGCGATCTACAATATAATAGGCAGACATGTCAGTATATGTATGCAATGACTCTGTATTATGTATTAATTTAAGAGTGTCCTATTTTGTGTTGCGTGATTGTGAATGCATTTTAGTACAAATATTTCACATGTATAGGGGTGCACCTAGTTGTATGGTTATATATGTTTTTTTCATGTTCATGGATGCACCTAGTTATATGCCTGTTGCGTGTATGTAGGGGTGCCCAATTATAATTAAGGTTACATGTATGATTGTATTATCATAGGTATATTCTGTGCATATGGGTACAACTAATTATATGTATGCTTCCTGTATGAGTGCACCTAATCATATATGTTTTTCATATACCTGATTATAGGTATATTAGTGCTAATTTTAGATTAAGTATGTAATTGATTGTAGAACCCAGTTTGTCCTATTATTTAACCCATAACTGGAGGGAAGAGACGGATTAATACCTTTCCCAAGGGAAATTTTTTGTGTAAGTGAATGCAAGAAATTGAACTGGAATTCAAACCCAGCTCCCTGATTTGTCATTTTGAGTAGATATCCACTGTACCACAACAAACACCCTTGCTATAAGAGAGGCACTATATATCAAACAATTTTCACCTACCATCAACCATACATTATTTAACAGTGGAAATTAAGTTTTGAAAGTTTAAAAAAAAGGCACTCATGCAATGTCTAGCTGTGTGCATCATGTAATAACTTTAAAGAACACTCCTTTTCAAAAACAATAAAACATGAAAAATTACATTACAGTAAAACATGAGGGCATAATAACAACAGCAGAAAAATATAATTCCTGAAAATGGATTGTAAAGAGATTACAAGCACTTATAAAGTAAAAAATTATGGTACATTTTTTTACATTCCTTTGGCAGAAAGGAAATATGTAAGAATACCGGAAAAAATGAAATCAAAAATTAATAAAATCTTCCTTGTCGGTCCTTTTTTTAACAAAACATATTTAAATGAAACATTTCTGCCTAAATATACATTAATTTCATATTTATATGTATTTATTTTAAAAATATATATATATGCACACATGTATATACACTGGAAAGTGGCCAAAAGCCATGCCATCGATTGACCCAAGCCTTGTAAATGAAATTTGGTAAACAAATCTATTCAGTAGATGTAAATAGTTGCCCAAGTACAGGGTTGCTTGTCATCATTACCAAAGTTTTTTGGTATCTTCTGGTTTTGTTCATTTGTTGATCATGCCAAAATATGCACTTTCTCCCAGAATCTGTAACTATGGTCTGTTTAACATCATTACAACATTTTTACTGCTGATTGACTCTCACAAAAATACAAAAAGTTCTTGAGTGGGCATTTAAAGCAGAGATTAGCTAATCATAGCAGACAGATGTACTCAGAAGTAAGTAATCAGCCATTAAGTTCATATGTATATACATTTTTTAAGATATTGTATGTATATATTCTGACAGACTTTTTCAGAGATTAACAATATAGATTAACAACTAACATATTTTAATAATATTCAAACAGATAAAAAAAATAAATAAATGTATACACACACACACACACACACACACACATATATAGGCACTAAGCATTATTACAATATATATGTGGTGAATTGGGGCAAGAAGTGGCTTGTCAACTTCAATGCGTTTGAGGCCAAGCTGTTGTCTGTCAACCATCACAGGCAACCTCTCCTGCCTCCCATAAGCATAGACCAAGCGATTCTCCCTGAGAGCAACACACTACGCCTCCTCGGCCTTACCCTCTCCTCAGACCTCAAATGGAACCACTATATTGAATCCATAGCTAAATCTACTGCTAAGAAGGTTGGGTCACTATGTCGATCCAGGATGTTTTTTCAGCCTGAATCCATCCTGTATATATCCAAGTCAACCATCCGTCCGTGCATGGAGTACTGCTGCCATTTATGGTCAGGCGCCCCTGCCGTTCTCCTCAGTGTTCTCGACAGGCTCCAAAGGATTTCGCTTTCCGAGCTGATATCCACTGCACCACAACGTACGTCCATCACTATACGCTTACAGTACCTGGCATTCCCAAGCGGTCACCCATCTAAGTACTGACCAAGCTCAATGTTGCTTAACTTCGGTGATCGAGCGAAAACCGGTGTATTCAACGTGATATAGCCATAAGCACACACATCTGTCACTAAATACTTACAGCACCTGGTATTCCGAAGCGGAATTGCTTAACTTCGGTAATCGAGTGAGAACCGGTGTATTCAACATGCTATGGCCATAAGCCAGAAACTATGTAAATGTTAGATTATATGGTTTAACCCACACTTCATTTGTATTGTCCAAATAAACATTGGCCGAGTGTTGCCATAAGACTTAAAACTGGAAAACAAAGAGACCCAAGTTTTTATCCATACTAGCTTCTTTATATTCAATTACATGTAAATATCCTTAGAAAACATATGAATACATCTCATCTTATCCCAGATCTGGATTAATTGTTACGACTTGTATCAGTAAATCAACATTATCTTCAAAAGAATGTTTACAAACAAGTGATAAGCCGCAAAAAATAAGTCAATCAATTCTAAGACACTATCCACCAGCCACACATTCAAGCTGACTGTAGCTGATATTTCTGAGCAGTCAGCCATCAAAAATCTGATTCAGAAAAAAATCTAAAAAAATTGTAATTATTAATTTTTCTTATGTAACTTATCAAGGTAAGTGCTCAGTGAAGCTTACATTCATTCACACCTGATTTCTTTAATGATGGAATGAAAATTATTCAGCTTAGATCTTCCAGTATGTTGCCATAATTAAATATTCCTCTTATCACTTCAGAATCCTACTCAATCCCAATGTCATGTAAAACTGTAAACACATCTACGATAACATCATCTGATTTTGCGGCTTCGTTCCTCTTCATTTTGGTTCAATGCTTGTCTTAATTCAGATTAGAATGTCCTATATCTTTCAATGTTCTTAGACATTTGATCTCTTCTGTTGTCATCGATGAGTTCACTCAGGCAAACATTCTACCATTAGAGTACATTTTCTCTTTTTTTTTATAAATATTTTTAATTTGCAATAATTTTAAGACTGATTTCTTATCATTCTTAAACATTTTTGAGCTTGTCTTTTGTGCTGCTTTTTCTAATGTGTACAAATTGTTTTTTTAGTCAAACTAAACCAATCTCAGGAAGATTCCTGACACTTGACAGTATTATTAGGAATGATATGAAATTGTGGAGGACCATGATCACCCACATTTTACATTAACACTATTTTTAAATTCTACCACTTCTTAACTAACTTAAAGCTTGTGAGCTAACTATACAAGTTAACCCCTTCATAATTGTTGTGGAGTTATTTTCACAGTGTTTGTGCTAAAGTCTGTCCTAATAGGTTCAATGTACAAAACGTTAGGAACTTCATATATATTACACAATGTAATCTTGCCAGGTCGCTGACTACTTTCGTATTCGACTGTCGACTACTATTGTCCAACATTGACTGACCTTCGTTTCTCTTCTTCTTCTTCTTCTATGTGCCCTGTCCCTTCAGGACATAGACGATCATGGTTCTCCATGTCTCCCTCTCCCTTGTGGCTCAGAGTATATTTGCTTCTGTTACTCTTGGCAACCCCCCTTCTGTCATCCACCTGATCACGCCCTGCAAATATGTTATCCGCTGCCTTCTTCTGTCTTTCTTTCCTTCTATCTGGCCAGTAAGTATCAGGTTCTCCAGGCTCTCCTTCCTCATTGCGTGTCCCAGGAACTTCAGTTGTGTCTTCCTGATGATCAGTATTAATTTCCTTTTTGTTGCCGTTCTTTCCAATACTTCATCGTTGCTTGCATGCTCAATCCATGATATCCACAGCATCCTTCTGTAGAACCACATACTTAGATGGGAGAGTCTATTCACTATAGAATAGGTGTGTTTCACCATAACAATGATATGCATTGGTATAGGTGTACACACTTGTGCAAATTAATTGAAACAAAACAATTTCTTTCACATTTTCTTTGATCTTGTATATGTCATCTCTAATAGTTGTTCTTCTCTTCTGACCACATTTTCCCCTCACACTTTGAACTGATGGACCCAGTTTGTTTCTTCACTTTAATGACACTGCTGACAGTTGAAAGGCTGACACCAACAATGTCTGCAATCTCTCTGTAAGGCTTGCCAGTGTTTTCATGCAACATTACAATTTTCATATGCTTCTTCAGAGTAATGTCCACCACAAACAATAGCCATAGGACAATTAATCAACAGGCAAGACAATAGTGTCTAG
Source organism: Ascarosepion bandense (assembly GCA_037127315.1). Taxonomy (NCBI): domain Eukaryota; kingdom Metazoa; phylum Mollusca; class Cephalopoda; order Sepiida; family Sepiidae; genus Ascarosepion; species Ascarosepion bandense. Next base: position 2,269,774 of record JBBBDQ010000729.1, read on the forward strand.
GCATGATAAAAATCAGATGCAATCATCGGTGACACAATATTTTTCAAGGCTGAACAAATTTCATCATACACCCCAAAAACAGATTCATATTAATGCACACCACTGCAAATGACCTAATTTGAGAAAAAATAGAAATCAATTACACCCTGTCACTCCATTGGGTCTAAATCTGACCATATGATAAAAGAAAGGAAACTAAATCAGATGTTTCAATAAATTTGCACAAGGATGTATGTTTGTATATTATTGTGTATTAATTCATTTTAATGATTGACTCTTCCAAAAAGAAAGTAACCTATATATATATATATATATATATATATATAGGTTACATATATATATATTTGGTTATATATATATATATATTTGTGAAGCAATCTCTCTTTTATGCAGGTTTCATTGAAAATGACAAACAAGGTATTAAGTTTTTTTTATACAATTTTTCATGTGTTCTTGTGATTTTTTGATGAATTGTTCAAAGGTTTCGTTGTTTGTTTGTTTGGGTTTTTTTTTTAGCACTTTTGGCTATACTTTGAAGCACTATCAAGGATGAATTTTGTTTTACTTGTAACCATATTATATATTATTGTAATGGAATGTCCCACACTCCCTATCACCTATGTAGACTGACTATATTAGTAGCCATATACGGTGAACACAGGAGATGCCTGTGACTTGCTTCAACAAATAATAGCCTGCCATCAGATTCCCTGTCTTGCAGTAGTGTATTCTCTTTACAATAAACTTCCCTTCTTTAATCTGCCCATGTGTTGCTGTTCTTTCACTTGAGTACCACCTTGTCTGTTTGTAACCTCTTTAAAGGATGTATATATATCTATATACATATTCATATAGATAGGTGTGAGTTTGTGACCCTGGGTTTCACACTCTTGTGATCATCAGACAAAGTGATTAATTTTTTTTAAAATTGGCTATATGTAGGGCTGCGTATACTGGTATATTTTTGTGGAAGTGGGAGGAAAATTGGGAGGAAATACCAGCTCTATCACTGATATTGAGTACTTTCAAATAAGTACTGCACATCTATAATATATAGATAATATATATAACAAATTGCACACACACACACACACACACATATATATATATATATATATATATATATATATACATATATACATATAATAAACATACTTTCCACTCAAATAAGAGTATCCATTAAAAATGATAATGTTTAACAAATAAAAATTCAAATATGTCAGCTAATGCCAGTTTTATGGATTTCTGTTAAGTTCCGTCATATAAAATTATGCTCAGGTTATAAAAGTAAAGCTATTTTTACTCACAAATATACAGCTTCCTGAACAATAGAATGCAAGAAAATATTTTTTTATTTCCACTTGTTTTTTAATAATATTAACCCTGTACAAGGCCCAAGAGCCACTTGATGTAGTGGGCTACAGAATAAGAGCTAAGAGGCACAGTTTGGAGTGGTAAGTAATAGTTAGCTTTAGGCTTTAACAGGTTAGAATTGTCAGTAAGCAGAAGCTTGTGGAAGGATGCCATTTACATCTCACTAATGGAACATGTAGGGAATGCTAATTTTACAAGTGTAGCTTAGATGTAGCACACGGCCGAAGGAGGGCGGTTCACTACAAAGTACATGGCATTGTGGATCTTAACCGTAAATCTAAGTTGTGGTTTGACTTAACACTTTCCATCTATATCTATCGAATCCATCTGGAAAGAGTTAATTTGAAAGTCTGGGGAAGGTACCAGCTAAAAAAAAGTAACAGAGAAAAAAAAATTCTTGTTTGAAAAATGGTTGGAATATTGATTTTTAGAATTGATCAGCTTTTACTCTAATATTTATCCAATTTAATTGCTTCTTTATAGGCAGTCATACTGAAGGAAATGCACCTTTCAATAACCAATTAGATGTCTTTGATAGACTAGATACAGAGTAGCAATAAAAACAGATAAAATCTTTCATTTTGTATACTGACATTTGACTGCACACTTAATTTTCTGTTATGCATAATTATACAACAAATGTGGTGCAGTGGATATCAGCCAGGAATGAAAAATAGGAGAGCCGAGTTCAAAACCAGTTTACCACAGAAAGTAATGGCAACCTACTGCGGGTAAAAACCTCTTGCCTAGTCAGTCATGACTCTTTTGTGATATTACCTAAGCATGTATCGCATATGGCATGTAACTCACTGGCTGATACTACAAATGTCTATCATAATGTTGTCCATCATAACTTTTCAGGTATATAAATACTCAATAAAAAATTAAGTGTTATGGGCTTTATCCTTTCAAAAATTACTGTTTTCTACAAGCAATAGTTTATGTATAATATCTTTAATGACCAAAGAGGTACAGGCGTTGCTACCGATGTTTTAAAAAAGAAAAACATTCAAAAATTACCGTTTTCTACAAGCAGTAGTTTATGTATAATATCTTTAATGACCAAAGAGGAACAGGCGTTGCTACTGACGTTATAATAAAAAAAGAATCCTTTCAAAAATTACTGTTTTCTACAAGCAGTAGTTTATGTATAATATCTTTTTTTTTTTTTTACTGCAAGGTTGTAAAAAATACCAGGTGTTCGGAAACTGGCGCATGATATCCTTCTCTCAATGAAGGTGAATGGGCCTCTCTTAAGCCGTGGTAGGCAACCCATCTAGTGATGGTGTCACAATAAAAACACCCTTGGTAGCTCTAGTGAAGCATCAAGTATTCAGCTACTGACAAAATTTTGAATCTCGGCCGAGGCTGCAGAATGATGATGATGATGAAGCTTCTGATAGTATTCATGGTATATATGAACATCTCCCTTTTTTTTTTATTTAATTTTTAGGAAGTTGTTAGTCAAATTGTCATGATGAGTCAAACAACTTTCTGAATATATTTGTCAAGTAAGCAGTAACATGTAAAGGGGAGGGTTGATGAGGCAGTGGCCTCAGGTGACACTTCCGAGAGATTATATTTTTTTTGTTTTTATTTAACAAATATGTCTAAAATTAGCTATTAAACATAAATAAAATATTTTTTTAATTTTAGTTTTAAAATGATTATATTTGGCTGCTGGTAATTTGATGTAACCTGTGAAGAAAATTTTAAATAGGTTTCTGATTTGGCCTTGTTAGGGGGCTAGAAATAAAGAAACAAAGACAGAATAAAGTTAAATGAATATATTAACAAAGAAAATTATTACAAACATATACATCGTTAGATCACTAGCATAACTGTATTTGTTCGGCTGTCAGAGCCATCTACTGGAATAGTGTTGTGTTGAGGAAAGGAAGACACGAACACGGGACTTGTAACAACAAGATATATTGAAAAACAAGAATACAGAAGAGTAAGCCTGAGTGGAAACCTCCTCTCAGCTGTGACAAATAGTCTATATATGTCTACACCCTGGTGTCTGTCCTGTGTCTGCGCATACAGAGCCTAGCCGGTATTTGTAATGAACGGAACAGTCCATTATAGAGGGGTTCTACCCCAACAAATAGACATTTGCAAAAAGCAGAAACTTTCTTTTTTTTTTTTTTAATCATATTACACTGAGCAAGGTGGTAATGCCACTGATGTGCCAGAAGCTACATAAGAGTGAAAAGATTGGAAAAGGGAAAGCCAGAAACCACATCCTAAAGAGAGAACAAGGGACGAGCCACTTCACCTGTTGGATAGATGTGGGTGGAGTGTGCTGCTGCTTATTTATAGTTTGGAAGAGTTCATATGTGCATGGGTAAATTATCATAACAACCCCTTCCTAAGTATCAACCCTGCAGGAATCTTAATATTTTGTTTTCTTTTGTGCCCACTGATGGACTTTGAGTGCCACATTAAGCCTCATCAAGAAATCAGCACAGACCCCAATCTCCTTTGACTTCTTTTTCACATAGATGGTCAGTGAAGTCCATCGATTGTACACAATTTGCAACAAGACACTGGTTCTTTTTAGTTGAGTTCTTTATTTATTTGTGCTAAAGAGGCAAAAGGCATATTTTGTTTTATCTTAAACGCTGGCTGGATGTCCTCTTTTAACTCAAATTTTGCGATCATCTTATTATACTGACCAAGGCCCACCATTTCTTTTAAATCTTTTATTAAATTATTTACCATGGTGGTCAGGTTTTCGAGCTTTTGGTCGAATAAATTTTCTGTTTTCTTTAATAAGGACATTTTTAGTTTGAATGTCCTTCCTTGAAAAATTACATTAGTGATAAGTTCTCCTGCAAATTTGATTTCTTTTTTTTTTTTTTTTACCCTGTCACAGACCTGGCCATTTTATTAGTTCTTAGCAAATTTGGTTTTCTCAACTTTTTCCAAGTATGTAGATTTATGATTGTTAAATCTGTAGCCATCACACCAAAAAGGACCTGCTGGAACAGTGCAGTCATCTCTTGAATGGGGCAGTGACCTCTGCAGCTCCCTTGGCATCTACTGCCAAAGCCTTCAAACATACACATTTTATAGACCATGACAAAGCAGCCACTTGGTTGAGCAGGAAAGTTTTACATATGCACAAGCTCACTGTGCTAATTTTTATTTCTTTTTTAATTGCTCTGCAACACCGTACGCATGCAATGCATGGGCATTTTGGGGCATGATGTCACGTATCTTGCTCACAACAATCTCAAAATCTGAACCAGAATTCAACTGTAGTTTAATATTTTTTATTTAGGATTTGTACTTGCACATATTTTCTAATGTTTAATCATCTTGTTCATCTGATTTTGTGTGTTTTACACAGCTATTAACCTTTTTTCTCACTTGACAATGTGAGCTCTTGTGCCCAATACAGCTACAGTATAGACACTTTTTATTTTCCTTGTACCAATGTAGTGACCCACAACCAAAGTATGGGTTAGGGGGCAAGTTGCTGTGTTTCCTTTTTGATTGTTTTGATTTAGAGAAAGAATTGAATTGTTTTTTCTTTTGTCATAGTTTTCTTCTGTGAGCTATGCTAGATTCCTTGATATTTTTCAAATCTTGGCATATGCTCATGAATCTCTGACAGTCTTCTGCTATTTGTTGGAGAGTAAAGTTGGGCTCATTTTCCAGTTTATTCAGTACTCCGTCTAATTTCAGCAATTTTAGCTGAAATGAGTCCCTGAACAAATATCAGACACTTGAAATTATTCACAGTGAATTCTGACAGTTTGGAATTGTTGCAGTGCTTGTTCACAACCAACACGAATGTAGTGTAATCTTCACTATCTTTTCTAGTTAAATTCATACACTTCCATCTCTTATCAAAATCCAAAGTTTTAGGACTACAAAGTTCTGTAAGAAGTTTAACCGCTTCAGTAAATATTAGTTGGTTTGTTTTATGAAATAAAATATAGTTCACAAATTATTGTGCTCTGTGGTGCCCAGTTTTTGAAGAATGTGGCAAATTTTCTTAGAGTCAGACCAATTTATGCAATTGGGGTTTAAAAATAATCAGATCTTCTAAAATAGAAGGTGAAATTTATATTCTCATCCAGAGAATATGGGAAAATGTCAACTGCACCCCAGATTGTGTTTTGTGAGATTGCATTTTCGTTGTCACTAATTTGTCCCCATTTTGCCAGTTCAAGCAAATTTTTTGTTGTTGTTGAGTTTGAAGTAGAATTTCTTCGAGTTTTTGATCTCTGAATTCAGTTTGTTTTTTAAATTTAAGCTGTTTTTTTCTTTTTCAGCTTGCTTTAGAATTTCAAGTCATTCTTTTAGTATATCCAGCTGGAGTTTCTCTATTCTATTTTGCTCCTCAAGTTGCTTCTCTTGACATTTAATTCCCGTTAATTTTGCTGTTCAAGTTGGAACTTAAGGAAATCAAGCATGGCAGATTTAAATTCATCCATGGTTGTCTGTGTCAGTCTTTTGGGATTAAAGCGAATACAAGTTAAAGTGAAACAATTTTTTTCCTTTTGAATGAACTTTAGTAAATCAAACTAAAAATTAATTGAAGTGAATACAAACAAATAACTTTAATTTCTTACTAACTCAGGGAATTTCAAGTGCTTGTTTTTTTATTTTTTCTTGAAAAACATGAATTCATGTAGTTTAGCAGAGCATGTTTAAGTTAAGCATAAGATACGTTTTTTTTTTTTTACATTTGGTTTTCTTTTCTGGATTACCAAGTACTGTTCAATAGAACAAAGTGTGACCAAAAAAAAATAGAATTCCATGCATCCAATGTTGAACCAATCTTGACAATACAGTCCTTTTGGGGTTCTCAAGGGTCCTTAAGAGTCCTTGTCACCAAGTTGCTGTGGCTTTGTTAGGAGGCCAAATATAAAGACACAAAGACAGAATAGAGTTAAATATATTAACAAAAAACAGTATTACAAATATATACGACATTAGAAGATCACCAGTGTGACTGCATTTGTCCGGTTGTCAGAGCTATCTGCTGGACTAGCCTTCTGCACAAAGCAGAAACTGCTGCTTATTTATAGTTTAGAAGAGTTAAAATGTGAATGAGTAAATTACCAGAACAGTTTCAAATGATGCCAGCATGTTTTAAAAAATGTCTCCAGAAAGCACTGTGTGATGGTAGGGGATGGACTCCACTTAAACATAGTGATCATTTTGGGCTGGTCATTAAGTATACCACATCCAAAAGAAAATAAACTAAGTATACTGTCACAGTTTTGTTGGTGGAGGTGGGGCGCAAGACACAACCATCCACGCCTGGGCACTACCAGACCTCTGCATGCCACTGCAAGTCACAAAAGTTTTTTGTTTTTAGCTATATTTGTGTGCATTTAAAGTCTTGGTTGTAATTTAAAAACTGTAATAATTGTGATAGAATCGACGCAATAACATAAATAGCCTTTTATTTGTTCTATATCTCTTACTGTTCTTGCAGAGAGTTAACATTAATTAATGTCTCTCAAAAACTTGATAGGAGATCATGTTATAAATTTTATATTTGATGTATTCTGAACACTTGCTTGTCTTAGGAACAGGTTTTTCCTTGTAATCTCCATTTTCACTTGCTATTAATAACCTCCCTTTGTTGATGACTCTTCAAAAGAAAATGTATTTAATTCATTAAAGCCTTCTTCTTGTTATCACTTCAGTATTAATAAGTAATTTGTCTATATTTCTGAAATGAGGTAGTTTTTACACTATTTACATTATTCAGACTATTGTCCTCATCTTTGTTGCCATTTGTACAACATTTCAGACATTGTACGCTCTGGCTTACATCTATTTACTTGCTCAAGCCCATCAAGTATGTTGCACATTGCTTTCCCCTGTCTCTCTTTCCATGTATCTGACCTGTGAGTATTAGATTCTCCAAGCCCTCTTTCTTCATGAAGGAACTTCAGCTGTCTTTACCTGATGCTAAATATTAATTTCCTTTTAATTTCCATTCTCTCCAAAACCTCATCATTGCTCGTGTTTTGTCCATGGTATCCTCAGCATCCTTCTGTAGAACTACATTTTAGTTGCTTCAAGTCTCTCCTTCATATTTGATGAGATCGTCCAACATTTGCTGCCATATTGAAGAACGGACATCACATAGCAATCTGGTACTCGCTTCTCTGTTTCTAGCAAAATTTTCCTGTCTCTCAGTCCTCTGCTCAGTTTCTGGAATGCATTCTTGACCATGCCAATTCACCTTTGGATCTCAGTGTCACACTTTCCATCTTCTGTTAGAATACTTCTCAGGTATTTAAATTTCAGTACCTGCTTGATTTTAGTATCCTCAGCCATTCTGTTGTTGGCATTTTGGGCTCCTCTTTTTACTGATAACTATGCCCTCTCTTCTCATCTCAAATGGAACCACTACATTGAGTCCATAGGTAAATCCACTGCTAAGAAGGTTGGGTCACTGTGTCGGGCCAGAATGTTTTTCCTGCCTGAATCCATCCTGCATATATACAAATCAACCATTCATCCATGCATGGAATACTGCTGCCATATATGGTCAGGCGCCCCTGCATTCATCTGAGTGTTCTTGACAGGCTCCAAAGGAGAATCAGTAATGTGATAGGTACCGACTTGGCGGCTCGACTACAGCCACTTCCCCACCAACGAAGTGTGGCCTCTCTTTGTTCTATAAATACTTTCATGGCTTCTGCTCGAACAAACTTAAGTCACTGGTGCCTCCTCAACAGGTGTTTACTCGTGCAACCAGATTGGCAACTGGTCCCACCCATTCACAGTTAGATTAACCAAATGCAGATGACAATTCTACTCCTGCAGCTTCTTCTCTTGCACTTCCCGCCTGTGGAACACGCTCCCATATTCTTGCTTTCCTGATGGCTACAACCTCCAGGAATTTAAATGCAATGTCAATACTCACCTATTAACCACTTGACTCTAGTTCTTTCCCCACCCCATATATCCTTTCCTTTCTCTCCACCTTTGAAACTGTCATCACATCCATATTCCCATTCTTCTATTATTCCTTTCTAACTGGTTTGTCTTCCTCTTCACTCTCTTCTAATTAATCTTTTTACACTTATGTAGCCCCCTGCACATCAGTGGCATTACCGCCTTGCTCAGGGTGATACGATTAAAAAAAAATTTTTTTAAATTCAGTTTTCTTGTTATTTATTTCTAGTCTTTTCTATCTGCTTTTTTTTCAGCAACTTTCTGTCTAGTAAGTGAACAAGGGTAGAACAAAAAAAAAACAACTCATATTTACAGACACACTGCTAGGGGACTCAGGAATGGAGACAACACAAGAGCTAAATCACAGTAATCATGCTGAATGGATCCTATGGGGAGTCTCCCGATAAACAACTAAGTCTTGTCTAGTTTTTTTGACATGGATTCAAATTTATTGCTTTTCATCTAGAGGTTCTCTCTCCAAAGAAACTAAAAGTACAGAAACATTTAAATATTCTTTCATATTTTTACTTTTATTTAAATAAGTTCTATATTAAGGCACTATTAAAAGATAGTCTCTTTTTTTTATTTACAGCAACAAATATATCTAAACACATCTTTTAATATGTGGGGAAAATTGTGAAACTGGCTTACCTCAGAAATGCTAACAAGTCTGTATGTTGTGTATAATCCAGCTGCTCGTGGTAAAAAGAACCAAAATGGCAGGCGGTCTTGAACAGTTCACGTGAAATCTCGTCTTGTCATTCGCATGCAAATTATAGTTGGTCCTCGACTGTATAAAGCAAGCCGTATTTTTTTTTTTTTTATAACAGCAGAGCGCATTTTGTTTCTTGTGGACCATGCTTGGGTTGTGTGAGAAGAAGAAACAAAAGAGACGACTCTCACCTGTTTTTTCTTTTCTTTTCTTAGCGCATAATATCAGAAGTGTGTAGTTGTGTAACGATTGTTGGAATAGAAAACAATTCATCGCTAGCATGTCACTATAGCTAACTGACTGCAGTCTTATCAGAAATTGTTCTTTGCTATGTTCCAATGCTGTCTCACATACTATCTACAGAGTTGATTAATATTGTTAAATAATTCTCTTTTGTCTGAAATTGGCAAAGTATTATTCAGCATTGATACCCTGATGATTGACTTTGCAGCACCAATCAAGAATATTGGCTCAACCTATTCAAAGCTTGCATCCAAGTAAAATATCCAGGGCTGTTAAACTAAAGAGAATTATACTCAAATATTTCTGCATAATTATGGTACTTTATATATTTAATATGCAGGTTTCTTTGTGTTGCATTTTAGATGCAGGTGACACAGTCAAATATAACCAAACCGTCAAGTGGCTTTTCATATTCTCAGGTAAGTCTTAAGATAGGCATATAAGAATGTCTATTTGGTTGGTTAGTTTAAGACTCACCTGCCTCTTTTTTTAACATTTTAAATCTTAATTCTTTAAGGTTTTGCGGTACTAATTATTACAGCTCCCTTAATAATTACTTCAGTAAATACTGATAATTTATCCCATTGAACCTTTTGGTTTGGTTTTCCAATATTCCCAGTATCCAAACATAAAAATGTATGAGCCTAATATGTAATTAGAATAAGGGAGTTCATGTAAGCAACTTTGTATTGGTCATAAGGCTCACATACCAAAAAGAATGATTTAGCCTAACATATAAGTTGAATAAAGGTGTTTATATGAGCAACTTTATACTAGCCATTTGCTACTTTTCACTGCTGATTTGTTCTGTGACACAAGCGGTTTTGACATTATGATATTTAAAATGTTCAGTGATGATGCATTGGCATGTGGGTTTCGATCTAGCCCATCACAATGCCAGCTTCTTGCTTTCCTACAAACGGCAATTTTCAAAAAATTTAAATGCAATATCAACTGTCGTTGAATGCAGTTCTTTTATTGTCCTTTCACTTGATAAATTTTTTTCAGTTTATTTACTCCTTGTCTTAGTGGCTTTATTACCTTGACAGGGATTGAAATGATGAAACAAATGAAAGATCTCTGAAATTATTAAGTTAAGTGATCTTTCAGTAGATTTTTTTTTTTATCTGCTTCACATTTTGGTTCTTCTCTACTATGTACTGTGTCCCTTCAGGATGTAGGGATCATGGCCCTCCACGTCTCCCTATCCCTTGTAGTTCTTAACACCCCTTCTCCTGTTATCCCATTCAACCTCCACTTTGCTATCCATCTGCTCATGTTCATCAAGTATGTCATGCGTTGCTTTCCCTTGTCTCACCTTTCATCCATCTGTTCCATGAGCATCAAATTCTCCAAGCCTGCCTTCCTCACTACATGTCCAAGTAATTTCAGCTGTTTTTTCCTGATGTCAACTATCCGTTTTCTCTTCTTGTCATATCTACCCTCTCCAAAACCTCATCATTGCTCACTTGTTCAGGTCATCGGGGCTTAATGCTGAATATTTTTTTTTTTTGTCTAATTCACTTTTTGTATCATGGTTGATTTTTAAGTGTGGTGCAGTGGATATTGGCTCGAAACATCAAGTTGGGGAGCCCAGTTCAAGTTATAGTTGAATTTCTTGCATTCACTTATGCACAAACACTTTTGGGAAAGGTATTAATCTGTCTCTTCCCTCCAGTTATGGGTTAAATAACAGGACAGATTTGGTTCTATAGCCTTGGCTAGAAACCAGTCTACTGCAGAAAGTAATGGCAACCTACTGCAGGGTAATCTCCTGCCCAGTGAGTCATGTCTCTTTCAAGACATGATCACCCAAGCGTGTGTCACATATGGCACTTAACTCACTGAATTCACATTTTGTATAATGGTTGATTTTTAAGAAAAAAAATTAATTATACAAAATTAATATATCACAAGAAATCAAAAATGATTCCCTTCTGTTGACATGAAATTAAGAACCAAAAATGTGAAGATTTGGTACAGACTTTAGACGGAATGAATTCAGAAGAAATCTTCTCTGTATAATGGTTGATTTTTAAGAAAAAAAATTAATTATACAAAATTAATATATCACAAGAAATCAAAAATGATTCCCTTCTGTTGACATGAAATTAAGAACCAAAAAAGTGAAGATTTGGTACAGACTTTAGACGGAATGAATTCAGAAGAAATCTTAGATTTTCCTCCTGATATTTGATGCAAAGTTTTTTAAATTTGTTTTAGTTTTGTCTTAGAATCCAGGCAGTGCTATTGCAGGAGTCTATTTCTCAAAAAAAAAAACATTTTTTTTTATCACCTTTTGTTTAGAAGCCAGTTATCAAAAAGCAAAATACTAATCTTGGAAAATTCTTCAGTCATTTGGGAAAACTTTTATTATAATTTATAATACATCCATTCAGAATTTTGGTAGTAAAAGCTCTCCACAACGTTCCGTTTTCCTTTTTTTTTTTCTTTTTTTTTTTTTTCATTTTATCCTTAAAATTTCAGCTGTTTTTTTCCTTAGGGTATTCTCAGTCTCCATCAGCAAAGCCCCAGCTCTGTCGTGACCTTCACTTGTTATTATTCAGTGGGTCATGGCTCTGTTCCTTTAAATCTCCTCTTCTGCTGTGAGGATATTGTTCAATATCATCCAGGCAGGTTGAATTCATACAGCACTTAAGCACTACTTTTTTTTATATCTTTCACAGTAGATTTTCCCATCTCTTAATATTTTGCTTAATTTTGTTTTTCTTTTTTTTTAATATAGTATTTCTGGTATAATATCAGTGTATCAAAAAGTATTTTTTCTGTTATTACAAACTATTCTTTTTATCTTAGGATGTGCATTGTGGTCCAGTGGATATTGACTCAGAATGACAAATCAGGAAGCAGAGTTCAAATTTCAGTCAAATTCTTTGCATTCACTTAAACACAAATACCTTTAGGAAAGGTATTAATCCATTTCTTTTCTCCAGTTATGGGTTAAATAATAAGACAGATTGAGTTCTATAGCCTTGGCTGGCAACCAGTCTACTGCAGAAAGCAATGGTAACCTACTGTGGGATAATTTTCTGGCCAGTCAGTCATGTCTTTTTCAAGACATGATTGCATAAAGCGTGTATCACGTATGGCACTTAACTGAATGACTGATGTAGATGTTATTATGGACATGTTTTGACCTACTACCCTCTGGTTACCATCAGGTGTCTATTGATTAGCTGATATGAATTATATGTTGATTATTGTGATATATCTGTTGTTCATTCCTGCTATATTGACTTGTCAGTACCAGATCCAGGGATTGAACTCATGACCACTAGATGATAGTAACATATGTATAGCCAACTCCTATATTGACTGTGCCACCATCCCAAAGAACAATAGTTTTTGGAGTCTATTTTGATTTGGTTGAAATGTTGTGTCTAGAATAATATGTATATCAACCAAGATGAGAGCAAGAGTTCAAAGACATTGACAGTTTCTCATCTTAGAAATGAAATACTAAATCAAAAAGTCTTTTGTTTCATAATCATCACTTCATTGCTCAATTACATATTTGTTACCTTATGTAATCCTCTTTATATGGCTTCTTGTAATGATCCTTGCTCTATAAAAGTTAAGTGCTGCTGGTGATTAGTTTTTCTGCAATGTATCATGATTGAATAACAATGCCTGTCAATTTCTTAAAATGTTTAAATGAGTTTTGGGTAGTAAGTTCAGTGTCATTCACTTCCTTTCACTTAACAAGCTTAGACAAGCAGCTTCAGTGGATCTAAAGCTCAGTTTAAAATAATGTTTGAAAATGGTCAGGATTTCAACACTTTTTTCATTCATTATAATGTCTGAAACCAAGCATACAGTTGAAATGGCAATCGTAATATGATATAATGATAATAAATCCCATATAGGGGCACCACTTGTACAGCTGCCACAGCAGAAGTAGTGCTACTTGAGCAACATAGCCTTAGGAGGCACTACTCTCTCCAGGCTGGTTTGAATTCAGAGCTTTCCCTCTCCTTGATCAGTTACCTCTCAAGGCTATGAAACCATGTCTGTTCTTTTATTTACCCACAGCTCAGGGAAGAAGGGATGGATTTGTACCTTTATCAAGGGCATCTGTGCATAAGTTAATGAAACAAACTCAACTGGAATTTGAACTTTCTGATTCCTCAATTCAAGCCACAATCCATTACACGGCTGTGCCTCCATATGATATATAATAATATTAATTACAATGTCACTAAAAATCTAGAGAAGTTAAGTGAAAATCATCAAGTCCAGATCTTGTGGGATTTCAACATCCAAACAGACTGCATCTTTCAGGCAAATAAGCCAAACATCACTGTTATTGAAAAAAAAAACTGCTTCTTTATCGATGTGGCTGTTCTTAGTGACCATAATACCAAAACCAAAAAAACTGACAAGCATAAGAAGTACACTGACTTTTGAACTGAGGTTGCCAGAATGTGAGATGTTTTAGCCACTATTATCTGAGGCACAATGGGGTTTGTGCCATCAAACTACATATGAAAACCTACTTAATGAAAATCATAATACAACCTAATAACCCATCACTTCAGAAGTCTGTGTTACTTGGCACTCTGCATATTTTGTGAAAGGGAGATTTATGTCTGAGATTGTGTGATAGTCCACCTATAATAGAGGTTCTCTGATTGAAAACAAAAAACTGTGTGCAAGAAGAGAAGAAAATAATAATACCCTCAAAGAGAGTGCAATTTAAGAAAAGATACAGTATTTAACAATGTTTAACGGCTTGTTTCTCTCTTAATCAGTAACAATAATAATAACGATATTTTTTCCTCATCACCATAATATCAAGCTCAAAGAAACTGACAAGTTTAAGAAATACACTAACTTCCAGATAAAATTTGTAAGAATGTGAGATATTTAAGCCACTATTGTCTTAGTTACTATTCACACAATGGAATCTATGATACCAAACTTAGTGTTACGTGTTAGTGTTAATGAAATCAAAATAGCACCTAGTATTCCAAATTGATAAGATATTAGGTGCTATTTTGTGTTGCTTGTCACAGCAAATATTCTGCAAAATTCTGCTGTTTGAGGTCAAAGAGTTGATGTAAATTACTCCTAATGCTTGATCTCTAATTGAAAACATGTGAAGAAAGTATATTAACACTAGAAAAAGCAGTCAAAAACTGCAAACCTCCACCAAGGTAATATCGATATTATCTCAGGGATTAGCAAGAGATGATTATTAAAATGAGAAAGAATAACTGCAATGAACTTGTCAGCTGTCAAGAGTGAAAATACATAAAATGAATTCAACCACTCTGAAAATTTAAATGCACACTTAAAATGAAATTGGGGAAGTAATTCAGTATTTGGCATTTGAAAGGAAAAAACAAATTTTAGTAATAAAATGGGAAAAATAACCCAGATTTTGATCTTGTACTGGATGGAACCCAAAATCTAAACAGATTATACTAGTCATGAGGCCAATCTTCCCTGAAAGTTTCATTCAGCAGGTCTTGAGTTATCTTGAGCACAGACAGACAGACAAGCAAGCAAATGCAACCAAATACAACATCTCTACCTTAAGGTAGAGGTAATAATAATATTGTGTTGTCAGAGGTAATCTTTACATTTATGCATGAAATTGGATTTGTAGTAAAGGTCTGTAAAGAATGAAACTACTTTTGAAACAATGTAAAAAATAATAATGTTAATAATCTGATGGAGTCATAGACATTCATTAGTCATATATATGAAACAAGTTTTGGAGCAAAAGTCTGTAAAAAATGAGATGTTCCATTCTCATTTAAGATACGTACATGAATCTCAGTAGAAAGAGTTTTAAATGCTGATGAAGTATGAGTAACAACAACAATAATTTGCCAGTTAGAAAAAAAAAAGAAGAGATTGCTAAATCTTAATTGTCAGTGAATATGGGTCACAAACTTCATGAGCTGTGGGACCTGATTCTTTTCACTGGTCCAGGTTCACAACTGAGCTTTGTAGAATCTTAGGCATGTAAATAGATTTTTTTATAGACTGTATGATAAAAAGGGAAGCAATAAAGATGTATTTAAGAAAGATTTAATTTATGTAAGGTAAAAAAAATAAATCAAAATGTAATCAAACATGGCTGCCTTTTTAAGACTCCAAAAAAAAAATAAGTCATTGCTTTTCAAAACCTGTAAAGTAATCTTGTGTATATATGACAACTTATTGTGTGCATTTAAGGGGTAGGAGGCTTAGGTAAAATAGTCTCAATTGGCTTAAAGACATCTGGGTTTAAAATAGTAAAACTAACAAAAACAAATTTTATTGGATAAGCACAATTGAACTAAATAGATTTTTTTAAAAAGCCAACTCATTGTTATTATCATAATGGCATTTTTTAAAAGGAAATTTTTGTTCTAAAAATACATTAAAAATTGCTTTGTACATTGTTGGAGCACTTTTTCTATAAAAGATTTTTAAAAAGTGGTAATTTTTTATTTTTTTATTTGTTGATGCTCTACTATAAATTGAAATCCATCAAAAATATTTTTGATTTGAATTATTTGATGAGTTGTAAATTTCAAACCTTCCTTCCTCAACTGATGGGAGTGGGGGTAGTTGTCACCACCAATTAAGCTCAAAGTGGCCACACCTATTAAATTTGTATCAGACAGGCAAATAAATAGGTGCTATCTATAGAATACATGGTATTAGAACAAATTATATTTTTTTAGATGTATGAGACATAAAGTTATTTCATTTTTAGCTTAATTTTATTTCTTTTTACAACTCACAATGTCTCAACTGCTAATCTTTTATCTTCATTAAGAAGTATTATTGTTCTGTTTGGTGACATCAAGTGCACAAAAGAATATCAAATACACACTTAGCATTTCACCAAAAATATTTATAAAAAAATTTGTCTTATTTTCTGGGATGAGAAGTTACCATCATTTACATGCTGGCTATTGTCTTTGTCACTGTTATTATCCCAAGGTTTTGGCTATTGGGTTCTCCAACAGTTTATCAAGTACATATC
This sequence comes from Ascarosepion bandense, assembly GCA_037127315.1. Lineage (NCBI taxonomy): Eukaryota > Metazoa > Mollusca > Cephalopoda > Sepiida > Sepiidae > Ascarosepion > Ascarosepion bandense. Next base: position 2,286,045 of record JBBBDQ010000729.1, read on the forward strand.
AGTTGTGGTTTGGTTTGTTTAATGGCACATCATCTCCTTATGGGCCATTTAATATCAAAATTTAATTTAATTCGGAGCTTTGGTAACTTTTTTTAAAAAATGGTATTGCTGGGAAATTTTCTCTTCCTTTTTCAAAATGGTATTGCTGGGAATTTTTCTCATTCTTTTTTAAAATGGTATTGCTGGAAATTTTTCTCTTCCTTTTACAAAATGGTATTGCTGGAAATTTTTCTCTTCCTTTTACAAAATGGTATTGCTGGAAATTTTTCTCTTCCTTTTACAAAATGGTATTGCTGGAAATTTTTCTCTTCCTTTTTCAAAACGGTATTGCTGGAAATTTTTCTCTTCCTTTTACAAAATGGTATTGCTGGAAATTTTTCTCTTCCTTTTACAAAACGGTATTGCTGGAAATTTTTCTCTTCCTTTTGACAAAATGGTATTGCTGGAAATTTTTCTCTTCTTTTTACAAAATGGTATTGCTGGAAATTTTTCTCTTCCTTTTACAAAACGGTATTGCTGGAAATTTTTCTCTTCCTTTTGACAAAATGGTATTGCTGGAAATTTTTCTCTTCTTTTTACAAAATGGTATTGCTGGAAATTTTTCTCTTTCTTTTTCAAAATGGTATTTCTGGGAATTTTTATTTAACAATGAAAGTTTATTACTGGTATTTTTATTACAAAAATGTATTTCTATACTTTCATAATATTTGGACCCTAGTATATCGGGGGTGGGGTCAATATTTGTACCTAGCTGAGACCTTAACAAGTGCTTCCACCCTGGGTCAGGGTGGAGTCAGAAACAACAGCAATTAAGAGGTGGTTCTCTGCTCCTCAAATCTTCAATCTCCCATTCAGAGGTCTTGGTACCAAATGTAGTTTATCATCATACCCCAACCATCAGTCTGGGTAACCATCAGGAAATTTTGAAATTAACTATATTATAATAGTTATTATATATAATCTATATGGATAGATTTTTCGATTCTGTTGATCATGTCTAGAGATATGTTGTCTAATTCTTATTTAGTACTGCTCTGTTATTGCTCACCCTGTTTCTATTGAATGTAAATACACACTGCTCATCAAACTTCTTCACTGAGCTGTTGTCAATGGATAATAGTCTTGTGTATTAAAGTCTTTCTCTGGGAATTTGATAAGATAGTAATTGTGAATTCAATCCCTGAGTCAAGCAGTATGCACTTAAATAACGTGATTCAAGATCTTTTGTCACTGTTTGGTGTTTTTGCAGTATTGGATAAAACCACTTTAAATGCAGAATATTTTATGTTCAGTTTCCTTTTCTCTTACACTAAATTTACTGGTGTGGGGTGCTATCGCTCTCTCTCACTCTCTCTCTCTCTCTTTCAACCCCAATTAGAAATAGCTATAGTAAATGTCAATGTATTGATTTTTTTTTTCATTAGTCACTTCTTTAAACAGTGTAGCCTTAAAACACTAACTTGATCCAACTAATAACTGAAGGAAAAGCAGATTCATACCATTTTCTAGGCATTAGTGCAAAGTAAATACCAGAAATCTTGGTCAAAACTTAAACTTGGTTGACCAATTTTGTTTTTCATAAAGCTAAATATGGGATATGCATTGTGATGGAGTGGATATTGACTCAGAATGAGAAATCAGAGAGCTGAGTTCAAATTCCAGTTGAATTCACTAGATTCACTTATACACAAATAGCCTTGGGAAAGATATTAATCTATCTCTTCTCACTCCAGCTATGGGTTAAACACAGGGCAGATTGGGTTCTATAGCCTTGGTTGACAGCCATTCTATTCACCCAGAAGATAAAGGGGTTTGCGTAGGATGAAGACCTCTTCCTGTAAAAGAGACAAGTTAATGTTTTTCGTTGATGGCAAGAGGTTATCAGGGGATTATGCTCCACTGGGAGTGATGGTAAATTTCTATCATCAGTGGCAAACAAGATTTTGAGGAACACCAAAGAAAACAATTTACAAGTAATTTTGAGCAATTCACATGAGCAACAATAGCTTGAAACTTTCTTCAAGTTAAATCAGCAACAACAGCTCAAACTATTCACCAGTTACAAGGCAAGACTAAGAAAGAATAGACTTCCACAGAAATTTAATTTCACATTATATAGTCAACATCATATATCTCAAGAAGTCTCATGTGACCTTATTGTCTTTAAATATTTTGAATGAGGGAAGGGTGGACAATTTCATTTCTGGATATTTGACATGCAAGGCATGTGTGAACTCTTTGCATTGGTAACTGATAATAGATACAGGAAAGAAACTAGAAGATCTCCAATTTGAGCCTAGTTCTTTCCTCACCACCCTGTATAGCCTTTCCTTTCTCTCCACCTCCGCAACTGTCATCACACCTGTATTCTCTCCCTTCTCTTGCTCCTTTCTAAATGGTTTATCCATCTCTTCACTCTCTTCTATCTAGTGCTTTTACTCTTATGTAGCTCCCTGCACATTAGTGGCATTACCGCCTTGCTCAGGGTGATATGATTAAAAAAAAATAGTAGTTAAAGAAAGTGGAAAGAAAGGGTTATATATAAACTGTAAGAAAACTGAATGCATGGTAATCAGTAAAAAGAGGAGCCTAAAATGGCAATGACAACTTGGTGATATAAACAGGTGCAGAAATTAAAAAATCTGGGTGGACAAAAAGTGTGATATAGAGATCTGAAGGCACATTGTCATGGCTAAGATGCATTCTAGAAGTTGAGTAGAGTATTAAGACAGGAAAATTTGACTAGAAACAGATGAGAATACTGGATTGTTATGTGATGTCTGTCCTTCAATATGGCAGTAAATGCTGGACAATCTCATCAAAGATGGAGAGACTTGAAGAAAGCGAAATGTGGTTCTACAGAAGGATGCTAAGGATACCACGGACAGAACATGTGAGCAACGACGATATTTTTGGAGAGGATGGAATCGAAAAGGAAACTGATAATTAACATCAAGAAAAGACAGCTGAAGTTTGGACCTGTAATGAAGAAAGTGGGCTTGGAGAATCTGATGCCCACACGACTGATAGAGGGAAGGCGTGTAACATACTTGATGGACTTGAGTAGATGGGTGGTTGAACGGGGTAACAGAAGAAAGTGTTTTAAGAGCCACAAGGGATAGGAAGATGTGGAGGGCCATGATCACCTAAGGTTCTGAAGGGACACGGCACATAGAAGAAGACTGGATGCCCGGGACCGTCACATCCTCTGCCCTGCTTCCGCAATCTATTGCCTTTGCAGCTCTTAATAAATTTTGCCTATGTTATCTCTCCACGTCTCTTGTCTTAGAGACAACAAGTGGACAGAGTGGAGAAGGCAGTCAAAAGGCAAGATGGTGCAACGATCTGACCCGATATCTTGGCCCCACATGTAGTTCTACAGAAGGATGCTTAGGATACCATGGATGAAACATGCAAGCAATGACAAAGTTTTGGAGAGAATGGGCATAAAAAGAAAACTAATACTTAACATAAGGAAAAGACAGCTGAAGTTTTTGGAACATGTAATGAGGAAAGAGGGCTTGGAAAACTTGATGCTCACAGAATGAATAAAAGGAAAGAGAGACAAAGGAAAACAATGCATGACATACCTGATGGACTTCAGCGGATAGATAGCAGAGTGGGGTTTGAGTGGGATAACAGAAGAAGGGGTATTAAGGGCTACAAGGAATAGGGAGATGTGGAGGGCCATGATTACCTACATTCTGAAGGGGCACAGCACATAGAAGAAGAATAAAAAAATCATTTTGTCTTCTAATCTATTTCGGTGGAGTAGGGGCTTTCATTTCCGCTACACATACAACAAGCAATTATGCTTTTCTGGTTGCCATAGTGTGGAGTAATAATTAAAGAGGTCGTCTGATTGATTATTATTAATGCCTTGTATTGTGGTGCAGTGTATGTCAACTCAGAACAAGAAATTAGAAAGCCAAGTTCGAATTCCAGTTGAATTTGTTGCATTCACTTACCCACAAATACCTTTGGAGAAAAGTATTAAACCCTCTCTTCCCCCCAGCTATGGTTTAAATAACAGGAGAAATTGAGTTCTATACCCTTGGTTGTCAACCAATCTATGACAGAAAGTAATGGCAACCTATTCCAGGAAATCCTTCTGTCCAGCCAGTCATGTCTCTTTTGAGATATGATCGCTCAAGTATGTATCATGTATGGCACTTAACTGATTGACTGAATATATTTGTAATATATCTGTATTAATCTGTTTCATATTCCTCACTGCCTTGCCTTTTTCCTTGAACATCAGAGCTGGTTCATTGAAACCTATTCCTCCTCATGCCATCCGAAATCATTGTTTTTCTCAAAGAAAATAATTTGCTGGCTTTTATGTGTGCCTTAGTCAGATATGCAGATTTTTTTTTTCACACGCACATACAGGAATTTAATTAGTCTTCAGGTACTGGGTAGTTTTCCTGACTGTGTATGGCGCAGGTGATTTTGTGCCTTTTTCATTGGAGAGAGAGGCAATGTTCATTAAAAAGCCAGAGGAAAAATAACAGGGAAGACTGTCCTTTGATGGCAACCATTTTAGGAAATGGAGAATGCAGAATTGTGGAGAAAGAAACTGGAAAACATTTCGTTACTCCCAGGAAACAATTTCTCGCTTGTGGAACTCCCTTCTAGCTTTGTTTTCCACTCAACTTTGATCTTCAAAAATTTATATGTAATGCTAATTTTTATCTTCTGTCTTCTTAATTCCAGTTTTTTTTTTTTTATTATTCTCTATCCTTTATAATGTGTTTGTTTTTTTCTCATATTCTCTCACACTCAGTAACCTCTTGATATTTGGTTTCTTTATTGCCTTGTTTGGACTGAAATGATTAAAAAAATTATCTTTCGTAAGAAGTCAAAGCAATTCACAAATATCAAAAAGAAGTTAGAGAACTTTAAAAATCCACAAAGATAGAATACAGTACATAGATATGTCCTTGTGGTTGTTTTATAATTTATTTGCAAATCCTCTGTATTGTATAAAGAAAGAAATGACCGGAAAGTAATTGAAACTCATCTGAAACGAGCTGAATTTACAATTCTCCTCATGCCAATAACATTTCCACCGAGCTTTTCTATGCAATATGACTTCATTGAACTTCTTTTGATGTGTTCCTTTCGAATTTATGTTTAAATTGGGATCATCAGGAGAGAATATGCATGGTTTTGAGGCCTTCCTCTCAATGGTTTCACTTACACACCGGCTTCCCTCACTGATTTAAGGCCCCATTATAATGATATACAAGTGTAGTTATGCTTGTTGAAATATGTAATGGCGAAATTAAATTTTCAAAAACTTTTGAAAAAATGGCAAACCTTGCATTTCGAGAATGCAACGTGAATCATATTACGCATTCATGATCAGTCATGCCATGACATCATGTTCACTGAAACACTCCATGGAATATTTCTTTTCTTCCATATCCACATAGAACTATTTTCAGTTATTTCTATTAGGCGTTTTATACTTATGTGTGTATATATTTTAATTTGAAAGTCCACCCATGTCTATTGAACAGGTGTAGAGGCTCATCCCTTGTTCCCTGTTTAGGACGTGGTTTCCGGCTTTCTCTTTTCCAATCTATTCACTCTTACGTAGCCCCCTGCACATCAGTGGCCTTACCGCCTTGCTCGGGGTGATATGATTAAAAAAAAAAAAAAAATTTGATTGTATAACCTTGGTTTCAAATATTTGGTATCTCCAGGCATTTTATATCAACTGATTCTTCAAAATTTTATTTCAAACATAGAACAGGAATTTTCAAAGCAGAGATGATTATTTACAAAAAATCAAATATTGTGTATGTAAGGCTTGATTTGATTTCATTTAGACTGTGAATCATTTGTGGTCAAGTGATCTAAGACACACTAAATCAATTTGTGGCTTCCCCTATGTTGTTAGGGCTGAATGGTACACATTTTCTTAACAAAATTTCTCATAATTAATCAGGCTGGTAGAAATATATATATATTCTGCTCGGATGAGCTTAAGTCACTGATGCCTCCTCAACAGGTGTTTACCCGTGCAACCAGACTGGCAACTGGGTCCCACACATTCACAGTCAGGTTAGCCAAATGCAGAAGACAATTCTACTCCTGCAGCTTCCTCTCTCGCACTTCCCGCCTGTGGAACTCACTCCCGTATTCTTGCTTTCCTGACGGCTACGACCTCCAGAAATTTAAATGCAAAGTTAATACTCACCTACTAACCACTGGACTCTAGCTCTCTCCCCTCCCCTGTATAATCTTCCCTTTCTCTCTGCCCATGTATCTGTCATTGCACCTGCTTTCTCAGCTTTCTATTGTTCCTTTCTAACTAGTTTGTACTCCTCACTCTTTTCTAATTAATCTTTCTACATTTATGTAACCCCCTGCACATCAGTGGCGTTTCTGCCTTGCTTGGGGTGAAATGATTAAAAAAAAAAATATATATATATATATATATATATGAATATACTGTTTAATTAAAAGTAGAATATCTTCTCAGATGTGAGTATTGATTTGAAATAATGTTCAAACAAATTATATATATATATATATATATATATATATATATAATTGTCTTGTCCTTTAAACCACCTAAAGATTTTAAGACCTCATAAAATTTCAAGTTGCAAGAAGTCAGTATTATTTGAGTTACATCTTTTTATTTATTTCTTATATTGGTCCTGTTTTAACTAAAAATAAAGGAAACAGAAGTACCATTTCAGTCATTGTTCAGACATGTTGTTATCTTCAATAAAAAAAGCATGAGTTATTACTAAATTGTGTTGTCATTATTATTATGGACCCCTTAACTAAGCTGTGACATTTTTGTCATGTACAATTACTTAGATAGGAATGTCCATGGGTGTTTCAAAGGGACTGAAAGAAGACGACAAATTGTCAGGGGCAAGAGTTATTTCACTTTCTGTCAGTTTCATCATCTCCTCCGCATTGTCAAAATGTCACAACTTGGTAAGGGGTCCATAATAATGACAACACAGTTTAGTCTGGTTACTTTGCTGTCAGCAGAAGTGATGCTCCAGTTTTTTATTTGCACGTAACAATATGGCTGACATAGTATGCCATGTCTAAACAATGATTCGAATAGTGTTTCCATTTGCTTAGTTCCTGATTACAGCAAGTTCTGTGTTTATATTTTCAATATTTTGCATCAAGAATTGTTTATATTTTCTTGATTTGTGTTATTAACTGATATATTTAAAATATTAAATGTTTATGATATTAATTGTAGACAATTGCATCAGTTTAGGAAAGGAAAATCAAGCCATAGGTTAACCAAAGTCTTGTGAATGAAATTGGGTGGATGGAATTGTTCATTGATGGTTGTACGAGCTCAAAGTTAGACGTCACTGTGACTGAGAGTTTGACTGTGCTGGCCTTGTTCGAAATACAAGCAGTCCACCATACAACACTTACATAGAGTTGTGAAGAGAAATCGTAACATACCAGGCATTTTGGCCTATTTTTTTTTTCCAACTGTTCAAATCTGTTCATTTCTATTTTTGATGAATCCAGGAATAACTTTAGAGCATAAATAGCTTTATTTTTCCATTAGCTTTATCTGATTATTATTGGTTTGTTTTCAAAAACAAGAAAAAAAAAAGATTCCCCAACCCTTACACATTGGGATCACTTCCAAAAGCTTGGATAATCTGATGTTATCTGCCTTTCTTTAAATCCTCCCTAATATTCTTTTTGGAAATTTCTCCAAGCACTTATGGATATTTTTGGTTGGTCGATTGGCAGAAACAGCTTAAAACAGTATATTAAAAAAAACTAAAAATTTTACTCAAGAACTAACTACGGTAATATAACTGCAAGACTGGAATAAAAGTAAGCTTTTAAAGTTGAATTGAAGGCACCAGTGAAAATGTTACGTAATGAAATAATAATAATAATAATAATAATAATATGACATGCCATAATAATACATACTATAATAAGGGACTTTATAATAATAATAATAATAATAATAATAATATTACTAGTATGCTCATATATATACCATAATAGTAATACATGCTATTAATATATATATTTATATGTTATATACCATAATAGTAATACATGCTGTAATCAGTCAGTCAGCTTTGTAACCATTTGCCAAGCTGACTGACTGATTGCAGCATGTATTACTATTATGGTATATAACATATAAATATATATATTAATAGCATGTATTACTATAATGGTATACACACACACACACACACACACACACACACACACATATATATATATATATATATATATATATATATAAAATTAGCATGTATTACTTTTATGTGATATATTAATAGCATGTATTACTATTATGGTATATATTATATATATATATTAATAGCATGTATTACTATTATGGTATATATTATATATATATATTAATAGCATGTATTACTATTATGGTATATATTATATATATATATTAATAGCATGTATTACTATTATGGTATATATTATATATATATATTAATAGCATGTATTACTATTATGGTATATATTATATATATATATTAATAGCATGTATTACTATTATGGTATATATTATATATATATATTAATAGCATGTATTACTATTATGGTATATATTATATATATATATTAATAGCATGTATTACTATTATGGTATATATTATATATATATATTAATAGCATGTATTACTATTATGGTATATATTATATATATATATTAATAGCATGTATTACTATTATGGTATATATTATATATATATATTAATAGCATGTATTACTATTATGGTATATATTATATATATATATTAATAGCATGTATTACTATTATGGTATATATTATATATATATATTAATAGCATGTATTACTATTATGGTATATATTATATATATATATTAATAGCATGTATTACTATTATGGTATATATTATATATATATATTAATAGCATGTATTACTATTATGGTATATATTATATATATATATTAATAGCATGTATTACTATTATGGTATATATTATATATATATATTAATAGCAATGTATTACATTATGGTATTATTATATATATATTAATATATGTATTACTATATTATATATATATATATATATATTAATAAAGCATGTATTACTATTATGGATATATATATATTATATAATATATAATATATATTTTTATAAAGCATGTATTACTATTATGGTTATATAATATATATATTATGTTATTATAATTATATATTTTTATAGTAATATATATTTTTATACATGTTATATTATGGTATATATTATGTAATATATATTTTTATAGCATGTATTACTATTATGGTATATATTATATAATACATATTTTTATAGTATGTATTACTATTATGGTGTATATATATATATATATATTAAAGTGCCATGCATGATAGCGGCTTGGATGATCATGTCTCAAAAGAGACATGACTGACTGAGCAGAAAATTTTCCCACAGTAAGTTGCCATTACTTTCTACAGTAGACTGGTTGCCAACCAAGGCCGTGGAACCCAATTTGTTCTACTATTTAACCCAGAGCTGGAGGGAAGAGACAGATTAATACCTTTCCCAAGGGTATTTGTACGTAAGTGAATGAAACACATTCAACTGAAATTCGAACTCAGCTCTCCAATTTCTTGTTCTGAGTCGATATCTACTGCACCACAAATGCACATTCACACATGCTATAATAAAGAATAATAATAAAATAATATTCAGATACATACCATGATTACATATATTCTTGTATTGAACTTTATAATAATATTCTCTTATATACCAAATGTAATAATATAAAAGTCTATATGTACATATTTCTATAAATGTGTATTTTTATACTTTCATAGTGTTTTGACCCCAGTTTGGGAGGTTAACTATTTGCCCATAGCTGGGACCCTAACAGGTGCTACCATTCCATGTCTGAGTGGACCTGGGAACAACAGCAATTAAGAGGTGGTTCAATGTTCCACACAACCTTCCAATCAGAGGCATTGCTGCTGGATACAGTTTACTGTCAAGTATTACTGAGTTCAGTACAATGATATGTACATATTATTATTATTGCGGTATGTGTCAGAATCTACAGAGTTACTAGTCCTGACCTGATATAAAAGTTTCAACCATTTTTTCCCCACTACCATTACAGCATTTAAATTTTGAACATCAATGACGACTGGGAAGCAAGAAGCAAACAAACAGTTCCACATAGAAAAATTATGAGAAGAAACTCTTAGCATAAAACTTACAGTTGCATCTTGCAATTTCAACTTTCAGCTAGGTCACATCATTTTACAATCTAGTACTGTATTTAAGTACATGAAGTCTAGGTAACAAAGAGGAAAGTTCATTACAACAATTATCATGAAAATATTTATAGAATAACTCAGGGAATCTATGTAATGGTAGTGGGAAAAAAATGGCTGAAATTGTGATACCAGGTCAGGACCAATAACACTGCAGATTATAACACATACCATAATAATAATATCTACATATGAACTCAATAATACTTGACAGGAAACTATCCAGCAGCAAGGCCGCTGATTGGAAGATTATAAGGAACATGGAACCACCTTTTAATTGCTGTTGTTCCCAGATCCATGCTGACCTGAAGTGGTAACACCTGTTAGGGTCCAAGCTATGGGCAAATAGTTAAACCCCAAACTGGGGATAAAACACTATGAAAGTATAAAAATAAACTTTTATAGAAATATATAAATTTAGATTTTTATAGAAAAATATGCAATTTTGAAGGAAAAAATATTACCACCAATATATTTTTAAAAGACAAAAATTGCGATAATACATTTTTGAAGGAAAAAAAAGTATTACCAGCAATACATTTTTGAAAACAAAACTAAAAGACATCTTCAGTTTTCTAAAATAAAAAAAATTTTTTTCATCATTATCTGTCTAATCAACCTTCTCTCTATAACTGGGCATTAAAAAAATACCTTACAATCCTACCTTTTTGGCATTAAATAACCCACAGAGGTGTTGATATGCCATTAAAAAAACTCAAACTCAATAATACTGATAAACACCACAATAATAATAATACTAAAGATCATAAATGATGAAGAATTATTACAGTGTGATGATTGTGGCTAAATACTGTATTATGATAAATTCATTTCAACCTGAAGTTTGCTTTAATTTTATACAAACGATCAAAGCATTCAATTATAAAAGTAACCAATGAAGAAAAGACTACCTTGAAATCATAATAAAGACATTTAAGTGATTAGTTTTTGTTATTTTTGTGGCCAGAGATTATTTTCATTAGTTATGATTAAAATCAGCAACAACAAAAACATAATAGTTTATAGTTCATTGGGAATATATCACTGAAAATTCTACAAGATGGAGAAATAATACTAAGGATAATATATTTATAAGTCTACCATTCATCTTGGCTTTAATATTGCTCTCACATCTGGTCTGGTGTAGTCCTGGGTATGACAATAAATTATACCCAACAGCAAAGCCTTTGATCAGGAGATTGTGAAAAATTGTTGTTTCCAGGTCCACCCTAACCCGGGTTGGTACCACCTGTTAGCATCCCAGCTATGGGCAAATAGTGACCCCCACCCCCAAACAAAAACAAAACACGAAAGTATAAAAATACAGTTTTATAATAAAAATACCAATAATAAATTTTTATAGTAAAATAACCAACAGAACATTATTATACTTAGTTAAAGACAGACAGCCTGCATACGGACAGGTAACGATTTCAGTAGATTTACAAAGATAGAAAGAGGCGTAAGACAAGGATGTGTCTTTTCACCGAATTTGTTCAACTTGTACAGCGTGAATATTTTGAGGACCCTAGATGACACGCCAGGATTTGTTATCGGAGGCCACAACTTGAACAACATAAGGTATGCAGATAATATAGTGCTGATTGCAGACACGGAAAAGAAACTACAAGACCTCCTACAGAAGATAGCGGTGGAGAGTGACAAAAAAGGACTACAAATAAACTTCAAGAAAACTGAATGCATGGTCATCAGCTAAAGGTGCAACCTAAAATGCCAAATACAGGTGGGGGATACCAGAATCAAGCAAGTACAAAAATTTAAATACCTAGGAAGTGTTCTAACAGGAGATGGAAAGTACAACACCGAATTGGCATGACGAAAGAAGCATTCCAGAAGCTGAGTAAAGTACTAACACACAGGAAAATTTCACTAGAAACAAAGAAAAGAGTGCTAAATTGCTATGTGATGTCAGTTCTTCAATACGGCAGTGAATGCTGGACAATATCATTGAAAATGAGAACAAAACTGGAAGCAGCGGAAATGTGGTTCTACAGAAGGATGCTGCGGATATTGTGGATTGCGTATGCAAGCAACGATGAGGTGTTGGAAAGAATGGCAACAAAAAGAAAATTAATACTGAGCATCAGGAAAAGACAACTGAAGTTCCTGGGACACGCAATGAGGAAGGAGAGCTTGGAGAACCTGATACTGACTGGCCAGATAGAAGGAAAGAGAGACAGAGGAAGGCAGCAGATAACATATTTGCAGGTCCTGATCAAGTGGATGACGGAACAGGGGTTGCCAGGAGTAACAGGAACAAACATACTAAGAACCACAAGGGATAGGGAGACATGGAGAACCATTATCGCCTATGTCCTGAAGGGACAGGGCACATAGAAGAAGAAGAAAAATATTTCAATCTCTATAGGTTATTTAAACCTTTAGAGATTGATATGCCACTAAAAAAAGCCAACCAACAGGAAAGTATTCTTTTATCACATTAGTCTATAGATTATCCAGCAATATCTTAAACCTGTATTCCAAAATATAACTTCAACGAACTGCAACATGAAATGTACATATCAGTGCCTCTAGTAATTATGTCCACACAAACATGTATTTACAGAGAAGCTAAGCATCATCTACCATGTATTCAAATGCAGAAGCAGAATAATGTATATCATGTCTTTATGACTTCAAAGCTCCAAAGAAAATTAAATTTTGATATTAAATGATCCAAAAGTTGTTGATATGCCTATAAACAAAGAAATCAATCAGTCAGTCTGGTGCTTCTACTATATATGTAGAGATTCTTGATAAAATACTAAGAAGAATTTGCACTGTTATTAGCGCTGAGTCTTTGAAATCAGTTCCACTAATCAGCAGATTATGGAAAGAAGCCACTCAAGTAAAATTTACATCTTATCAATGGAATTGAAAGGGAATGGTGGATGGTTTTCTACAATGTGTGTTGCATGGCTGGTTGAGGCCCTGATGGTTAAAACTATCGGAACCAATGAATATAGACTGAACACTTCCCATAGAAACAGTGATAGAGCAGTGAGAGGCTTATAACATTTCATCTGTGGGAATGGTATTGTAGGGTTGAAAATAGTTCATCACTCACAAGGATACAAGAACACTATTGGGACTGAAATACTTTCTTTAGCTTCTGAAAAGCATCTTTCATGATTACAATATACTTTCTAAATTGTTTTATTAAAAAATGATGATGATGACATATTTTGATATATAAAGGTATGTCCTGAAGAAATAAATTATAATATTTACTAAAGCAACGAAGTAATAACAATATGTGATGGTTTTGATAGTTGGTTCCTTTAAAGATGCAGTATGCTTTTGCTAAGTGTTTTTGTGATAAGAGTTTATTTTCCACAAATATTAACTCTAAATCTAATAGCCAATGCTATTAGCATATCCTGTCAGTAAGTTGAGAACATTCTGCACATTGTTTGAGGCAAATCATGCATATTACCTTGAATGGTGAGTTTTGGGTTTTCTCAAATTAAGGAGTTTCTTTCAATATCTGGGGACAATATATTCCCAAAAAGAAATGGCACCATGTGCTTATAAGCTGTTGGTGGGAGCAGGGTTAGGTTTGTTTGACTACTGTAAGCCAAATAAAAAACTGACCACTTTCATCACTATTAAGTGACATCACTAAGTGGCCATCACGTGATTCACATGACTATCTAGACCAAAGGTATGTCCTGAAGAAATAAATTATAATATTTACTAAAGCAACGAAGTAATAACAATATGTGATGGTTTTGATAGTTGGTTCCTTTAAAGATGCAGTATGCTTTTGCTAAGTGTTTTTGTGATAAGAGTTTATTTTCCACAAATAAATCCTTTATGCGAACCATTTTGACTTCACATATCAGTGCGTACACACAGATGTTCTGAGATGGTTTGACAGATATTTGGGGGAATATTAATTTTAATATGCTTTTGCTTTTTACACTGGTGTTATCCTTTCATCTTTCATTTCTTTGCCATTTTGAAATTTTTTGAATACGTTTTGAGGATAAGTACAAAGTATTCAAAATATACAGCATTATTGCTTTCGTTCATTATAATATATTTTATTATACATTATTCCATATGTTATTTAATATAGTATGGCATATTTATTTTTAATAATATATTGTAATATATAGTTATAGTAGTATATATTAATATATTTCTAATTGGTGTCAAATTGATCAGGTTTCAATCCTGGCTGGATGCAATTAAATGTCTAGCTGTATTGATGAGCTGTGTTACAGCAAAATAGGGCTGTCTTCAGATAATTATATGGTTTAGGTGTTAGCAACTGACACCAAATCAGTCGAGTTTTGATTCTGGGCAGAAGCAAGCCACACTTATGAGTTGTAATTTAACAAAACAGGTTTGTATGTGGATGATGAATATATATATATATATATATATATATATAGTATGCAATGGGTAAACGGGTACCATGTTTTCATAATCCACCACATCCTCTGTGTGTATGCATATATATATATATATATATATACACACACACATATATATATATATATATATATATATATATATATATATATATATATATAGTCATCCGCACTCAGATCTGTTTCACTGTATCACAGCTCATCAGTACGGCTTAGACTCCGGTCTAATATATATAAAAACTCCAGTATATATATATATATATATATATATATATATATATAACTCCAGCATGTTTGATTGAATAATTAAGACATATGTCTATTTATTTTAATTGTATCAAAGATGAAACATGTCATCTAAGATGTTTTCCTTTTGTCTTTTTTTATATTGTCCTTCAACAGATACACACTATCTGAAATTCTCTCTCTCTCTCTATATATATACAGGGTCTGATGGAAAAATTGTTTCTAAATTATGCAAAAATGAAAATAAACCTGACATCTCATTTTGACAGATGTATTTACCAAATTTACATAAAAATATCTTGAAATACTAAAGAGTAAATTTATTCAATAAAATTGCCATTAGCTTCAACCACAGACTCCAGACAAATTCAGAATCTCCAGCAACTCTTCTGGATGGTCTCCTTGTTTAAGTTGGTGAATGCTGCCATAATTCTTGTCTTCAGTTCATCTCTGGTGTTACAAGGAGTTTTGTTGGTCTCTCACTCTACTGTATCCCACACACAATAATCAATAGCATTGCAGTCTGGGGAGTTAAATGGCCAAATGCCAGGCATGGTTTAGTTGCAGAAATTGTCTAATAGTCATAACTTGGTTCTCCTACTTTTGTAACATGGTGCAGAATCCTGTTGCCAGATATAGGGTCTTTCAGCCACCTCCATCTTTACCCAGGGCAGCACAACCTCTTCAAGGCCTCTATGTTGAGTCTGTGGGAAGCTGAATGGAGGTATGTTGCCATCCCTAGTGATCACTCAGAATCCTGTCATAAACACCATTAGACTCATTCAACTCTTTCCAAATCTTCTACACTGTCCTTAGATTGACACCCAAAAACTCTGAAATGTTTGTCTTAGAGCTTCTGGGATGTATGCCAAGCAGTACAGCATGCTATTTTAAAATTTCCAGTAGACATTATCAAGGCAAATAAAATCTGTACATTTGTCTTGATAATGTCTATCAGAGGATAAAACACATCGGCTAAGGTAAGTTTTCTTTTTGTGTTTATATATTTGTTTAAAATTTATAACATAAGTATGTCATAATAGCCCTACAAAAGTAGTTATTTTGTTTCACCACTTTTTGTGATAAGTAGCAAACAAAATAGCTACTTTTTTGTAGAGATATTATAATATATTTATGTTATAAATTTTAAATATTATTTGCTCTACTTTATTGAGCACTTTTTAAAGAATAGGAACAGTTTTTTTTTTAATACAGAATTTTATTTTACCCATACCTACCCTATACTTGTATATGTACATATATATATATATATATATATATATATATATAAAACACATCACTCAATAAATTCCAGGCCTAATTAATAAAACAACTTTTAGGCAAAATTTGACTTTATCAACATAGCCTTCTTCTGATTTCAACACTTCTCTAAGAAATTGATGCCTTTTTTTGTAGAAGGATTTGTCTTTGGTCTCAAAATATGCCTCAATTTCAGATATCACTTCTTCAGTGGAGCCAAATTTCTTTCTCTGGACCATTATTTTGAGGTCTGCAAACAGCCAGTAGTTGCTTGGGCCAGATCTGAAGAACAAGGTGGATGCAGAAGAAGAATTTTTTTTTTTCATTTGTGGCTGTTTTTTGGTGATTTCTTCCTTCAAATGCACTAATAAGGTTATATATATATATATATACCTGATGATTGCATGATACACGCTTGGGCAATCATGTCTCGAAAGAGACATGACTGACTGGGCAGAAGATTATCCCGCAGTAGGTTGCCATTGCTTTCTGTGGTAGACTGGTTGCCGGCCAAGGCTATAGAACCTAATCTGTCCTGCTATTTAACCCATAACTGGAAGGAAGAGACGGATTAATACCTTTCCCAAGGGTATTTGCACGTAAGTGAATACGATGGATTCAACTGGAATTCGAACTCGGCTCCCCGGTTTCTCATTCTGAGCCGATATCCCCTGTACCACAATGCACATCCTTGACAGATCTGTTTCGCTGTATTACAGCTCATCAGTACGGCTTAGACTCCGTTCGCTTCCTAACCCAGGATCGAAACCCAACCGAATTGGCGTCAGTCGGCAATTCTACCCCAAGGCCACAAGCGATGAGTTATACTATAGATATAAGATATATTCATATATATATATATATATAAAAAATGATAATCCATGTATACTGTCTTAATATGTATCGGAAAAACTACTAAAAAGTTGTAAGTTAAAAATGTATTTTTTTGACAATATTTATCTATTTCTATTATTCTTCTTCTTCTTATATATATATATATATATATATATATATATATATGATATTTCAGACAAGCCTTGGCCTTTCATCAGAAAGAAATGATTTTAAAATTTAAACACGGAAAATTTGTTTTTCCTATATATATATATATAATGGATTATATACAGTGAAAACAGCTATTAGGAAAAAGCGGGTCAACTACCATGTAAACCAGTATATTTAAAAGAATCTATTGCTTATTATCAACAGAAACTTATTTTAGTTTTGCATCCAAAATTTATACTTCCATTCATATGCAAACACAGATAATGTAAAAAGAATTAAATCTCTAAATTCTTGGATCTTGAAGAAAAAGTTATCCAATTTGATATAATGCACAGGACTGCTCGGTGCTAAACATAGCCAAGTGCTTTTGCCATCCAAGAAAATTGACAGTGAAACTTAAGCAGTAAGAAATGGTTCCAGTGATCTCCTTAACGTAGTTGCTTTTGGATTCATTTATATATTGATCTGTTCTTCTCTTACTTGTCAACAAATACATTTCTCCGCTAACGTAACTCATAACTAAAATCAGTTTTTCATTTATTAATCTTTTTTGGTTTTTCTCTTCAAGTATGAATTAGTTTTTTTTTTCTTTTGTGAGTTTATTCCTTTGTTTTATTTTTATATATATTTCATTCTTTTTGGTTCTTACAAAGCTAAGTTCTCTCATTCTCATTTGTATTTTCACTTTCACTTTCATGAGACAGAAAGCTATTGAGAATTGTGGTTGTTCATATCCTGAAAAGGCAAAGTACACTGAGAAATTCTCCTTCAGTTTTTCTCTCATTCCGGGTCTCACCTCTAATTTTTTTTTTATTCCTTTTCCAGTCCTTATTCATTTCTTTATTTTTTATTTTTTATTTTTTTTGCGAAGCTTCTCCCCTGCCGTCTACTTTTTCTATTTTACTCAGACATTTCTTTTCACTTATCTTCAGTCTATACTACTTTTCCTCTGCTTTCTTTTAATTTCTCATGCACATAATGCTTCCTTTCTTCTCACTCCCCCACCTACCATTAATCACTCCCATTACCAGCAAAATTAGTACAACCAATCCATCTTACTCAACTCTAATTTGGTCACTTTTTTTTTTACATTGCAGACGAGGAAGAGTAATGACAACCTATTTTCTATACAAATTATTTTTCTTTTTTGCGTCATCTTTTCTGTTGCATTAATGCAAAGATATTTTTATTTTCTCCTTTTTAAATCTCAACATTCAAGTCCCACCCCCACCAATGTTTTGCCTCTTTCCCCCCTCTCTCTACCCTTGTATTTTTGTCACTTTTTCCTCCTGCCTGTATTTTCATTCCTTCCTTTCCTTCTTTTTTTTTTAACATATTTTATTTCAATCATTCCCAGTGTTTTTTCTTTCAATCCCAGTGTTTTTTATTTCTTTCTTTAATTCACTCTTAATGTATTTTCTTCACTGTCATTAGATTTACTCTCTCTCCCATTGTATTTACTTTCTCTCTCTCCCATTGTATTTACTTTCTCTCTCTCCCATTGCATTTACTTTCTCTCTCTCTCATTGCATTTACTTTCTCTCTCTCTCATTGCATTTACTTTCTCTCTCTTTCATTGCATTTACTTTCTCTCTCTTTCATTGCATTTACTTTCTCTCTCTTTCATTGCATTTACTTTTTCTCTCTCTCCTATTGTATTTACTTTCTCTCTCTCCCATTGTATTTGCTTTCTCTCTCTCCCATTGCATTTACTTTCTCTCTCTTTCATTGCATTTACTTTCTCTCTCTTTCATTGCATTTACTTTTCTCTCTCTTTCATTGCATTTACTTTCTCTCTCTCCTATTGTATTTACTTTCTCTCTCTCCTATTGCATTTACTTTCTCTCTCTCTCTCCCATTGCATTTACTTTCTCTCTCTCTCCATTGCACCCCACTTTCTCTCTCTCTCTCCCATTGCATTTACTTTCTCTCTACTCCCATTTGCATTTACTTTCTCTCTCTCTCTCCCATTGCATTTACTTTCTCTCTCTCTCCATTGTTTACTTTCTCTCTCTCTCCCATTGCATTTATACCTCTCTCTCTCTCTCATTGCATTTACTTTCTCTCTCTCTCCCATTATTTCTTTCTCTCTCTCTCCCATTGCATTTACTTTCTCTCTCTTTCATTGCATTTACTTTCTCTCTCTCCATTTATTTACTTTCTCTCTCTCTCCGTGCATTTACTTTCTCTCTCTCTCCCCATTCATTTACTTTCTCTCTCTCTCCCACTGCATTTACTCTCTCTCTCTCCCCATTGCATTTACTTTCTCTCTCTCTCTCCCATTGCATTTACTTTCTCTCTCTCTCCCATTGCATTTACTTTCTCTCTCTCTCATTGCATTTACTTTCTCTCTCTCTCCCATTAATTTCTTTCTCTCTCTCTCCCATTGCATTTACTTTCTCTCTCTCTCCCATTGCATTTACTTTCTCTCTCTCCCATTGCATTTACTTTCTCTCTCCCATTGCATTTACTTTCTCTCTCTCCATGCATTTATTTTCTCTCTCTCGCCCATTGCATTTACTTTCTCTCTCTCGCCACATTGCATTTACTTTTCTCTCTCTCTCCCATTGCATTTACTTTCTCTCTCTCTCCCATTGCATTTACTTTCTCTCTCTCTCCCCATTGCATTACTTTCTCTCTCTCTCTCTCCCATTGTATTTACTTTCTCTCTCTCTCTCTCTGTTCTGTTTACTTTCTCTCTCTCTCTCTGTTGTATTTACTTTCTCTCTCTCTCTCTCTCATTGTATTTACTTTCTCTCTCTCTCTCATTGTATTTACTTTCTCTCTCTCTCTCCCATTGTATTTGCTTTCTCTCTCTCCCATTGTATTTTATTTGCTTTATTCCTCCCTCTCCCATTATATTTTCTTTTCATCCTCTTTCTCACACTGTACTTTCTTTATTTCTCTCTCTTCTATTGTATATTTTTATTACTCTCTCTCTCTCTACATTATATTTTATTTTTCTCTCTCTACATTGTAAATTTTTATTTCTCTGTCTCCCATTGTAGTTTTTTATTTCTCTGTCTCCCATTGTAGTTTTTTATTTCTCTGTCTCACATTGTAGTCTTTTATTTCTCTGTCTCCCATTGTAGTCTTTTATTTCTCTGTCTCCCATTGTAGTCTTTTATTTCTCTGTCTCCCATTGTAGTCTTTTATTTCTCTGTCTCACACTGTAGTCTTTTATTTCTCTGTCTCACATTGTAGTCTTTTATTTCTCTGTCTCACATTGTAGTCTTTTATTTCTCTGTCTCACATTGTAGTCTTTTATTTCTCTGTCTCACATTGTTTTAGTCTTTTATCTTTCTCTGTCTCACATTGTAGTCTTTTATTTCTCTGTCTCACATTGTAGTCTTTTATTTCTCTGTCTCACATTCCCTTTAAGTTTTTTCCTCTTTCATTCATTTTTCGTTCTGTGTCTCTTTTGTTCTTTCTTTCGTTCTTTCTTTTGATCTGTGTCTCTTTCCTTTGTTCTGTGTCTCTTTCCTTTGTTCTGTGTCTCTTTCCTTCTTTATTTTGTTCAGTGTCTCTTTTCTCTTTCGTTATTTTTTTCATTCTGTGTTTTATTCCTCTCTCTTTCTTTCATTGTGTGTCTTTTTCCCCCTCTCTTTCTTTCATTCACTGTCTTTTTCCTCTCTCTTTCTTTCGTTCACTGTCCTTTTCCTCTCTCTTTCTTTCGTTCACTGTCCTTTTCTTCTCTCTTTCTTTCGTTCACTGTCTTTTTGCTCACTTTCGTTCACTGTCTTTTTGCTCTCTCTATTTCTTTCTCTGTTTTTCTTTCTTTATTTCTGTGTTTTTTCTTTTCTTTCTTTCAGTGTGTTTTTCTCTTTTTCATTGCTTTTATATTGTCTTTATTTCTTTCCTTGTTTTTTTGTCTCTTTCTCGCTTTCTCTACACTTTTTGATTTCTCTTATTCTTACCCCCTCTGCATTTTCCACTCTCTATTTCTCTTTCCTATTCCTGTATTTTCCCACTCTCTCTTTCTTTCTTTCCTTCTTGTTTTTCATTCTGTTTTTAAGTTTCCATCTTTCTACATTTGTTTTTCTTTGACTTGCTTCATTTCACTCTTAATCTCTTTTTCTACCTGACTTTTTACTCTCTCCCTCCCTCTCCCCCTCTTTTCATTCCAACTATATCTCTCTCACTCTCACTCATTTGTCTCCCTCTCTCTCTCTCTCTCTCTCTCATTTGATCTGTAGTTTTTTCTTTTATTTTTCTTTCTGTCTGTCTCTTTCTATCTTGACACCTTTTGCACATTTGTTCTTTTTTCTCTTGTCATTTTTCTCTTTTGTTTTCTCTTCCATATCTCTCAACCTTGCACTGCACCTTGACCCTCTCTTCCGATCTGACCCCCCACCAATTTATTGGCTTTCTTTCCCATCAAACTTGACAGGATGGGTATCTTTATCCTGATTTCTTTTCTTCTCATTCCCTTTTCTGTGCTGCCACTCGTCATCTTCCTTCATGGAGGTTTACATCCCATTTTACTCAACATTTTAGACAAAATACTCCATAACACACACAGACTTGCTAAGGGAAGCACTTTTTTGCTTCCTAAATGGCACTTGCAAGAAAAAAACAAAAACATAATGCATCATCTGCTACAAGCTTTAAAAAAAAATTATATCAACATTTTATCAGTGGGTGTGTGCATCTTGTTGTCTAAAAGCCCTGAAACTATCCAATCATTTTTTGCATACCCTTTGATCTCAAGAATTATTACTTTGAAGATGAATGTAAGATCAGGTGTTTATTAGAACCGTTTCTAGTATTTCTAGCATTTTATGATTTCTACTTTTCTTCAGTGATGTTTTCGTCAAGAATTTATGCAAAGAGTTTCCGGTAAAGAAAAAGAAACCAAAAATAAAAAAAGAAAACAAAACAATTAGTACAAGCATCACTCTGTTGGAACATTCTTATACAAAAATGTTTTTTTATTTCTTTTATGAACATAAATCAGTTCTCTCTCTTAAAACTATCATCATTTGATGAAAAAGTGTCTTCGTTGTTCTCTCTTATTAAAGACTATGAATAAACATTCAATACAAAGAATTAACTTGAAGTCAAATTGCATAAGATTTGTTTTCCTTACAGTGTTGCTTTATTTATACTCTGTGTCTATCAAACACACACACACACACACACACACACACGTGTGTTTATGTTTGCCGACATATATTATTACTAACTATTGCCTGTGTTAGGGACACTTTGCTGTCACATGTGTTACCAAAGAATAATTGGTTTTGGGAAGGGCTTAAGGAGAGATCAGAGTCAAATAGTGGTGTCAAATAAAAGAAAATTGGTATATTTTTTTAAAATAATTCTCTTGAAAATAGAGTTTTGAGGCTTCAGTCAGTCAAGTGCTATACATGATACACACTTGGGTGATCATGTCTCAAAAGAGACATAAATGACAGGGCAGATGATTATCCCATAGTAGGTGCCATTACTTTCTGCAGTAGACTGGTTACCAAGCCAAGGCGATAGAACCCAATTTGTTTTGTTATTTAACCCATAACAGGAGGGAAGAGATGAATTAATACCTTTCCCAAGGGTATTTGCACGTAAGTGAATGCAAGGAATTCAACTAGAATTTGAACTCAGCTTCCCGATTTCTAGTTCCGGGCCAGTATCCACTGCACCACAACGCACATCCTATTTTGAGACTTAATTGTTCTAAAATTCTCTAAAAATAGAAACAATGAAAAGAATATGAAAATTCTACGTGATATTTGTTCCCCCACCCACTGTATGGCAGTTAGTGATGAACAATTTTCTCAAAGATGAAGAGGAATCTTGAAGCAATAGAAATGTAGTTCTACAGAAGGATGCTGAGGATGCCATGGACAACAAAGTTTTGGAGAAAATGTAAACAAAAAAGTAACTTATACTTAACATCAGAAAGAGATAGTTGAGGTTTTTGGGACATATAATGAGGAAGGGAGGCTTGGAAAAATCTAATACTCATGAGACAAAGGAAAACAATGCATAACATTAATTATGAGCTTGAGTAAATCGATGACAGAATAGGGCTTAGGAGAAATAACAGAAAGACAAAGTTTAAGATCTATAAGACACAGGAGATTGTGGAGAGCTATTATTGCCTGCATCCTGAGGGGATATGACACATAAAGATAAATTTTGTTTTTGATATTTTTATTTAAAAAAAACTGTTTAAATTTTAGAAGTAATTATATTAGCACTATTTACATGGGAACTGATGAAGGCCAGCGGGAACAATTACTGAAACGTAGTAACAACAAGGATGGGAACAATAATCTGCATGTAAATTGTATTTATAATAAAACTACTCATCCCAGAAATTCAGACAATAATGACATTAGGTCAAAGATAAACTAAAAAGAAATATTTTCAAGGGAGTTAAGGTATTTAAATTTTAAAAATTATGTATGAAAATTTTGCTATTTTTTATTGAGGAATTTCTTAGCGAGATAAAGATTTTATATAAGTTGTGTGCTGCTTTGTTAGTCTTTGCTGTGTTTTCAAGATGTTTCTGTGGCTAGTTTCTACATTTTACATATTTATGCTATAGCTGCTAACATACAATCATCATTTTTTGTAGTTCTTTGTTTCTGTTAAATGTTTACATCCAACAATATCTCATTTTATTTCATTTTCAAGGAATATTTTCATGTTATCACCTGCCCTGAGCTACAGATATTTTGACACTTCTTTCACTCTTCAACCGCTGTTTCGAAGAAATATTACACACTTAAAACTGATCATTGCTTTTGTTTTCTTGGAACTTCTCTATTCATATCATTAAATTTCTTGAAATTCACCTGGTGATTCTGACATTATTAAAATGCCATCCACAAATCTTAGATGACTCAAGTAATTTTAAGTTCTTTTCTATTTCTTGCTGGTTGATTTTTCTGCATATTTTACGACAACAAGATGTAAATAAATGAAATTAAATCCACTTGTCTTGTTCTGGTTTCAATCCTTATTTGTGCCACTGAATTTTTACAGTACTGTTATCTAAACTTATTTATAAATGGAACTTTGTCTGTCTGTGTGTGTGTGTGTGTGTGTGTGTCTGTTTATCCATTACCTATAAACTCTGAAATGGCTGAACTGATTTTCTTGAAAATTTACATAGTTGTACTACAAGTGTCTGCGAGTGTTCTTAGCTCGGTTTTGTGTCAAGGTACTCCCGATAAATATTGAAAATCGATAATCGAAAAAATCGGGTTATAGAAGGAGTGGTCTGATTTTAATCAAATTTGATACACTCATAGACATAAGAAACAATATTCAGAAGTTTCAAGGTTGCAGTTCTTACAATAGTGCAGAAAATCAATAATATATATATATATATATATATATATATAAAAGGCAAGATGTTTGTGTGTGTGTCTGTTTATCTGCCTGTATGTCTGCATTTTTTCAGCCCTTTTATTTTAGTTTTACTTTGGGTTTGGTTCTAAGTAGGTATAATTGTAGTTCTTAGTCTCAGCCATGATGCCATTTACTCAGAGGACTTATTTAGCCTTCAAAATTCAGTTTATGATGAAAAAACTTATTTGATATCGAAACCAGGAAATCAAAATTTGACTTACATCCATTCATTTTTCTTTCAATCTTTGGTTTCACTTTAACTGGAAACAACTATTGCTTTTTAGTCTTTCATGCCAACGTCTAAAGAGTCTGAGCTCCAGGACTATGGATTAGTTTTAAAGCTTTCATTACACCTGAGCAACGCCGGGCTATACTGCTCGTCATATATATTTTTTATAAGTTTGACATAATTTTCATCAGTACTGTTGCTAGGAGTTCAAGACACTCAAGTATTCTACTGAGCCAAATGCTTTTCATTATTAAAAAGTGCCAAACACAATTTTTTTTTTCTATCAGTTTTTTTTTATTTTTAAAATAATTCCAGTTGAATTCATTGCAATCATATATGCGCAAATACCCTTGGGAAAGGTATTAATTCGTCTCTTCCCTCCAGCTATGGGTCAAATAACAGGACATATGGGGTTCTATAGCCTTGCTTGGCAACCAGTCTACCACGGAAAGCAATGGCAACCTACTGCAGGATAATCTTCTGCTCAGTCAGTCATGTCGCTTTCGAGACATGATTGCCCAAACGTGTTTCATGCATGGCACTTAACTAACTGACTATTCAGTAGCCACTTTGAAAATATGCATGTTTAATTAAAATTGTGTAAATGGTTGGCTCATTATTCATAATTTTATTGATGTCATTATCAAATTCTACTACTTTCACCAAAATGTTCTTTTATTTAAGTGCACAGACTTGAGATTACTTTTAGAGTGTATAGTAATATTAGCTGTTTCTTTATAAGAAAACATTTAGCATTCATTCACGAAGCAACTCATGCTACTTTCAGTTGAAGTTTATAAAATCTTTCTATTTAAAACAATTTTTCATGAAAACAAATTTCTCAAGTCTAGTTATTGTTATAGCTCTTTCCATTATTGATGGGGTGGTTTCTTTCCTCACCTTTTTATCTGAAGTAATGTGGAGCATCATCTTGATTATATGTGCAGTGTAGGAAGAGTTTAACTATGTTGGAAATCTCATTCATAAATCAAGCAGCCATTGCCACATTCAGCTGAATTTATAAAATCTTTCTACTGAAAGTTTTTCATGGAAACAAGTGTCTCAAGTCCTCTTATTGTTCTTGCTCTTTTCGGTATTAAGGTTTCCTTTCTCACCTTTTATTTGAAGTAATGTGGAACATCAAAATCTTGATTGGGTCATTATTATCTACTTGATTTATATGTGCTATTCATTTTAGTTGTTGCTGCTATTGAAAGTCCTCAAGTGATGTGGCTTCTGTTATTTGATACTGTTCTTTATGATTTTGTACTGCCACTCCATGAGATTTGAAGGAGGATGGTCCTTACTAAGACCTACATATATAATTTACTTAGAGCTATTTCTCACTATTAATCTGAGAAAGTGGTTGTATACAGATGATAGCTTAGAAATTTCTGATGGAGTTACAGAGCATTGCATGATATTCATATGAAGTTGCAATTCGACAGGGTTTTTTAAGGTCTAGATAAGTTAGCATTTTGGTTTTGTAGCCATTTGCAGTGTTTGTCGTGGTTGATAGTGGAGAGGTACACATATTACAGCAATGAGGTGTTGAAGAGGAAGATGTTCCTTGATACAAAGTTAGTAATATATACAAACAGACTAACAGCGGAAGTAGGAAGTTATAGAGAGAAATGATCTAGCTTTTGTCAAGTGTTCATTCTTGTACTCGGTTTTACAGTCTGCAGCAGGAATTGCTATCAGAAATGCTTCTCACATAATGATAAGACATTAATGACAGTATTGTCTTCATTAAACTTAACATTACCATTTAGGTATGGGTAGTATTTCTGCTGCACACTGTAAAATGTTGGACTGATCTTTTTATTCATGAGGATAGATTCTCAACCTTTTGATTTTATTACTTGATACTCACTTGTTTATCATCTTAAAACTGTTTTGCTTTTCCTCAGCATGGCTGATGCTATCCTCCAGAAGAGTAGCTCACTGTACCTTCTTATTCTCATATTTTTCTTTGACATGAAGTGGAATGATTATATTATATCAATAGCTAGGTCTGCCGTTAAGAAAGTCAGTTCACTATATTGTCCTAGTCATTTTTAATCACCAGAATCTGTTTTACCCATTTATTAATCTATCATTCTTGTCTGGCTACATATCTAGAGATTCTTAGCAAAATCTAAAGAATCTGCAGTGTTAGCAATCCTGACCTGGCATCTTAGCTTCAGTTACTTTCCGACCAACTTAACATAGCTTCTTTGTGCCATTTCTACAAATATTTTCATGGTAATTATTTTGATTAGTATCTTTAGTATCTTAACTTCATAAATTTAAGTGCAGTACTAGGTTGGCAACTAGGTCTCATGATTCTGCTAGCTGGTAAGTGCCCTTGGTTTAACTGGTAAGTTAAAAGGTTAATGGTCATAGAATGTAAACTGACTGGAGTAACAAAAATAAGAATTTTTTTTCTGAATTTCAAATACAACCTGGTTTTTAAAAACATATAAATAAGCACAATCCTTACAAGTTACAAAATTCCCCACCCTGAGTTATCGTGTATTTTTATTCTGTCAAACAATGACCAAAGACAAAATTTGACGAGAAAAGAAACCATTGCATCCAGAATTTCATGGTAATTTTTCTGATGAGCTTTCCTCTTTGGTCCCTCAACTATATGAATTTAAGTAAAGTACTTGAGGATGTGCGTTGTGGTGCATTGGATATCGGCTCGGGACGAGAAATCGGGGAGCCGAGTTCGAATTCCAGCTGAATTCATTGCATTCACTTACGCACAAATACCCTTGGGAAAGGTATTAATCCGTCTCTTCCTTTCAGTTATGGGTTAAATAACAGGACAGGTTGGGTTCTATAGCCTTGGTCTACCGTAGAAAGCAATGGCAACCTACTGCAGGATAATCTTCTGCCCAGTCAGTCATGTCTCTTTCGAGACATGATCGCCCAAGAGTGTATCACGTATGGCCATTAACTGACTGACTTGATTAACTGCTAGGTTTCACTACTTTACAGTTTGAATTTCTGGTTGTAGCCATAAGTTCTGTTCTAATATTTTTTACTATCACACTTCTCACTGGTGAAACTCTCTCTTAGCTTCTTGCTTTCCTGTCAATATTGATCTTTAAAAATTTAAATGCAATGTCAGTTGCCATCTTTTGTCTTCTTAAATTCTGTTCTTTTATTGTCCTTTCTGTTTCTTTCACTGTCAGTAACCCCTTGCATCCCAGTAGTTTTTATTGACTTTCTTGGGGTGATAGGATTAAAAAAAAATCCATTCACTGATACTTGTCTCGGACAATCTAATGATGTAATTCTCATGTCTTAAGCCTGATGCTTTGCCTCGGCCAGTGAAATTGAATGATTGTCCTGATTTAAACAGTGGAATTGTATTGAGTGTATATAAATTCAAAATGCAAAGCATATAATCAGGGTAATTCCAAAATTCCAACCTCATCCATCTTATTTTAAAAAGTAACCCCAAAAAAGATGCAGGTAGCAAAATTCAGAATATTTTTGTCTCCTGTTTGCTGTAATTCATTCTGACTCCCTGAACTTCTTATCTATAATACCAATACATTATATATAATATGTTTGGAGATTTGTGTGTGTGTGTATGTATATATATATATATATATATATATATATATATATATATATAATATTTTTATTTCATTTTTAAATAAAAAGTACATCTTATGAGCAGCAAATGCAATAATCTCTATAAATTATAGATGAACCAGAAGACAGGCTGTTCTATTTTGGGGAATATATAACTAGAATGTTGTTGATTTTAAAGTAAAAAAGTCAATTAGATAAAAATAAAAAAAATCACTTTCTTTTTCCATCCATTGTTTCATGAATATCGATCCACATGTGTTTCAGTAAATTTGGAAAAAGAAAGATAAATTGAAACTGAATATTTAAAAGCTTTAAAAGCAAAACACAAAAAGATTTTTTTCTCTTCCTACTCAAAAAAAAAAAAAATGTACAAAAACCATCCAATATTATAAAATGAATACTTTCCTCAAGTTTGAAGATCTTGGATAGCTTGGTTTGAAACCTTGATTTTTATCTTACAAGAAAGCCATAACAATGAATTTGGCATTTTTCAGTTTATTAATAAAATCTGTCACTAACAGTTGTCATAATTGTCAGCCATATATTTCTTTTTTTTGCGGGGGGGTAATTAAAACTAAGTTAAAATAAACACAATATCCAAGATTAATATTTGAATGTAAGATGTTTATTCATTGGCTGTCTTCTTTGTTTATTTTATGATACGGTTTCAGGCAGTACTTTGAAATCCTATTAACAATCTCTTTGAGCTAAACAAAAAAAAATTTTTGTTGCAATTTTTGAAAGGTTTTAAAAATTGATCCAGGTTTAATATTTTTATTTTTTTAACTTTAGAATATCTATAAAGCTTAATAAATTGTATTTATTGAAGTTTGTTCGTGTCTTTAATTAGCGTTTGCAATGACAGCATTATTGCTTAATGATGAAGGAAGTGTGCAGCTGACAAGGTTGTAAATGTTGTGAGAAGATGAATAGGAAGAAGGTGTATGATCACGTCTGGAACTGAATTCTTGCAGGAAAAATTGGTGGGGTTGGTGGATGCTCAACAGCTTGAAATTGAAACCTGCTAGTTTTGAAATAATAATGTTTATAGAGTTAAGGGTTAGCAGAAGTAGAAGTAACTCTTTTTTCTACCAAACCCTGATTTTTTTTTTTTTTTTTGTGGTAGAGAGAGAAGAGAAAAAGGCTTTAAATTCATGGTTGTAAACAGTTAACCATTTTTTTCTGACTTTTATTTATTTTTTATTGCATTTGATCTGACATTGGAATCAGTTTGTAAAAGTATCACTGTTTATTTTTCCTTTATTTTATTTCAGTTTTATATCTGACATTTTTACCACTACCACTGCCACCACCACCGCCATATTTGATCAACTTCTCATAGCAACTTGAACAACTCTCTCTGTTTCTCATTGATCTCTTAACAGGGAGATAGGAGGGGAAGGAAAAAAAATAAAAACAAAAAATAGATGACACACAGAAAAATGTTTCTCTTTCTTTAAACAAATTTTTTTCAATCTTTTTTTTTTCACTCCCCCATCACTTTCTCCACCCCCATGAACAAATATTCCCTGTCTTTATTGTTTTTGATTTTGATTTTGATTTTTATTTAATTTTATTTTATATTTTTAGCTTTTTCCTTTTCTCTGATTTCTTTCTTTCAAACTTTTTGCTTTACTCAGGGTTGGAGAAATAGCCAAAATGTCTAAGTTTTCAACATCAACGTCAAATTGATAATTCTGTTACCCAATAATCCATTTAATAAAAAAAAACAAAAAAACAAACATCTTTTCCATTCAGTCAGCTCTCACATACTTGTAAAATAGCAAACATCAAATGCATTCCAGATATTTCATTTAATAATTAGCGTATGTCAGTGGTCGTAAAGACTTCTGTGAGGTTCAAATTTAGTGACAGTTGGTCAATTTGGCTGAAAAGCATGATTCTTTAGACAGTTTGAGAATTACTCTTTTCCTCTAGTAAATGTCATATCATTAGTGTTGTGGAGTAGTTTTCGCACTGAAGATTATAATCATGCTATGTCGGTTGCTAATGGACTTAACATACCCAAAATGTTAGGAACTTGGTAATCTTCCACTGAAAGCTGACTCCTTAGTATTCGGCTAACTGCCGACTAATATCAACTGCCTAGTAGTTCTACTGAACTCCAGTAGAAGGCTAAAGAACTCCTATGAACTTCCCAAGAACTTCCTGTTAACTCTTATTAATATAGGAGGGAGAGTCCATTCTCTGAGGAATAGGTGTGTTTCACCATAACAGTTAAAAACAAAGAAAAAAATGCTGAACTGTTATGTAGTACCAGTCTTCTCACATAGCAGTAATAATCCTGATTATGACAAATACTACATCCAGCAGAAAGGTCATGGATTGGGAGATTGGAGGTTACAAGGAGCATGGAACCACCTCTTCAGTGCTGTTGTTCCAAGCTTCACCCAGCTATGGGTAAATAGTTAAAAATATTTCTAAAGAAAATTACTAAGAAAATTAAATTTCAGCATTAAATGACCCATAAGGAGTTGATATGCCGCTAAACAAATAAATATAGCATTGAATGCCAAACAGTTTACTCACAGCTAAAGAGACTTGAAACAACACAAATAGGGTTCTACAGAAGGATGCTGAGAATACCATGGACCAAACGTGGGATAATGGCAAAAACAAATATATACTTATCAGGAAATGACAGTTGAAATTTCTGAGGCACGAGGAAAGGGGGCTTGGAAATGTTGATACTCACAGGAAAGATTGAAGGTAAGAGGGTCAGAGGAATGCAATGCACAATCTACTTGGTGAGCTTGAGCAAATGGTTGTTGAGCAGGGCTTCGGAGAGATAGCAAAAAGAGAAAAGTTTTTAAGAGCTGCAATGGATCAGAAATTGTAGTCATGCTACAAAGAAGACCATGTTAATTATGACCCCTTCAAGATTTAGACAATTGTGGCTCTCCACAGGTTCCTTATTTATATTATCTGCAAATTGCAATGATATTTTTTGGAAAATAGTGGAGAAGTCTTACTTTTTTTCACCATAGTTTTTTTTTTCTTGTTAGCATTTTCAGTCATGATTACAAGCATGAGTACTTCAATCCCTTCATGTATTGTTGGGGCTCTACCTGTACTGTAACCACTCTGTGTGCACAATATACTAAGGAGCCCATCCCTATTTAAGTTGGGTTTGGATTCCTTGACATGTTCTCTCAAGGCCAAGTAGCCCAGTTTACCCATTTTTTTAATGCCATGTATCTTCAGAGTCTACGGCTATATCATGTTGAATGCACCGGTTCCGGTCCAATCACCGAAGTTAAGCAACATTGAGCCTGGTCAGTACTTAAATGGGTGACCATTTGGGAATACCATGTGCTGTAAAAGAAAGGACCAAGAATGGTCTATTGGTCCTCCAGGTTTGGGGGTTGGGTGAAGGGCTAACAACCTTGCCTGATAAAAAAAAAAACAGTTTGTTACAGAAACAGCAACAAAAAGTTGCTGCCCTATGCACCATTGGGTGTGATGGATAAATGATGACCTTCAGGAAGTAGTCAACCATGGCTATTCACAAATACTTTTTCTTTATTATCTGTGAATTGCTATACCTTTTTTAATTTTTGTGACCATTTCACCCCAAGCAAGATAATAAAGGCACTAGGATGCAGGAGGTTACAAGGAGCTAAATAGAATGATAAAACTTTAGTGAAGAAAAAAGAATAAAATCATGCAGTTTCAGACACTAGGGAGGGCAGCTTATCAGAACAATTGCCATGAAAATATTTGTAGAAAATAGAATCAAGACATGTCATGCTGGTGAGAAAGTAACTGAAGCCAAGATATTAAAGACCTGATGAGAAATCTGGAAATGGCAGCATCACTTTGCAAAGTGACCTGGAATCCGAAAGCCCTATTCAGTCACAGTTATCATGAACTAGGATCCCAAGGGCTTTATCCCGACTACTCCCATATAATCGACCAAGTGATAAGGAACTGATTCCCCCCCCCCCAGCACTATGAACAGGATCGAATGATTGGCAAGAGCTATTTGTTGGAATTGGCATTCCAGGTAAAAGTCTTCTAGAACAACCAGCCAGTAATCAGCTAGAATAGAAGTTGGGTTTGACTGACCAAAAAAACCCCAGGGCAAATTGGTAGGTGGTTTAAATAATAACCTGGGAGATTCCATTCTGTTACAGGCAAGTCCATTCTATAAGTATTGATTGGCTGACAATTTCAGTGTGTATATTGAGCTTCATAAATATTGAGCACAATATCCACACTGCAGGGAGACAGCCATGTTGAAAGGTAAGTTATTTGACTTCTACACCCATCTTTAAATTCTGTCAAAAATCTTAAGATGTATCATAGAAGCACCAGACCGAATATAGCAGCAAAATATTCAATGCATGGCTTCCTGCAAAACATGGGAGAGTGATTTTTTTTATTGCATTCTCTACTGTTTGTGTTTCATCCTTACTAACATTTTTCATTATCATCACAAGTACCATAATCCCTTAAAGTATCATTTCAGTACCACATGGCCAATGGGTTTGTCTAGATTCCATCTTTATTCAGGCTAGGTTTAAATTCAGAGATTTTCTCCTCCCCAGCTGGTTACTCTACCAAAACTAAACAGATCGGTCTCACTCTATTCTTTTCAATGTCGTGCGCCTTTTGGATGTAGGCAATCACAGCTCTCCACAGATTACTTTTCTTTATTATCTATGAAGTGCAAGATTTCTTGGGAGAAATTTTGGATTGGTTTCAATTCATTTATCATTCTCTTGGACTGGCTGCCATCCAGTCCACTGTTATTTAACTCATAGATACATTGTCTTTCCCATAGATGTGTAAAAGTGAATGCAACTGACTTGGTTAGAATTTAAACTCAGTCTTCTAATTCCATTTTCTGTTCTAATAGCCATTACACAAACAACCAGTTTTTTAAAGTACTTGCAGAAATAAATTAATTTGCTTGACAAATTATTATGTTAATTATTTATTTGATTAATTCATTGATAAAAAAAATTAGTATAAGAAAATCTTTCATTCCCAAACTGCAATATTGAATTAATGTTTGTTTGTTTTTGTTTTGTTTTTTTTTTGGCTTTGGTTTTTGCAGTGTGAGAGGGGTTCTTAAGGTTTCTTTATTTTGTATTTATTTATTTTTTTTGTTTTTTTAATTTTTCAGGGAAAGGGAATGTTTTCTCTGGCTGGTAATTTATTAGCCTAGCAAATCCCACTCTCCTTAAATGAGAATAAACAAACATCTAATTGCAGATCCTAATGTGTATTTCAGTGCACCAAGTGAATACACTTAATTGGATTCCAATGACGTTTGTTACCTGGTATGCTCGGATTGAGTTGCCATTTTTGTTGCTACTGTGTTTTGGTGATTATTTTACAGGTGACACAACTGTCAAACCCTCATTAAGGAGAATCATATTTTACTATTCTAACCATGAAAATTTAGCCCCCACAGCCAAAAACAATTTTTAATTATTTTCAGCCATTAAAGTTATTCATCCCAAATTAAATTAGCTTTTAAGAGAGTAATTAATTTTTGTAGATAATTTTTTAAAATTTTATTTTGGTCTTGTGTCATACTTAACCGAACTCCCTACAGCTTAGAAGTTTTATGCAGAGTTATAATCATCAGAATTATCAAAAGGTTATTTTTGTTATCAGGTTTTCATCAGAAGGTTGGTTGGCAGCAGAAGGCAGGAATGTGTGGAATTGTGTGGAATAATGTAAGACTAAAATATACATTTTTCATGTTAAAACAGAAATTTATTAAAAAATGAATAAGAATTAGTAGAGATTAATGTTCATTTAGAAAGTTAGGCATATCAAGAGTTGTAGAAAATGTTCATAGTAGTAATTGTTGAAAGAGTATATGTGTATGTATGTATATTTATTCAGTAGGAATGTCTTTGGATAGAGAAGAAGTAGAATGAATCAGTGTGTTCATGCAGTGTTAGTTTTGATAGACTTCCTTGGAGTAAAGTCCATTTACAACAGACAACAGCCATAGGACAACTAATTGACAGTTAAAACAATAGTGTCTGGACATGATTAAAATCTTATGCAATCATTGATGCCACAAAATTTTTCAAGGCCAATCAAATTTCACCATACGCCCCAAAAATAGATTCATATTACTGTACACCATTGCAAATCACTTAATCTGAGAAAACAAATAGAAATTGATGATAGCCTGTCACTCTAGTTGGTCTAAAACTGAATGTATGGTAAAAAAAAAAAAGAAATCAAAAGCAGTTTTTTCAATTAATTTGCATAATGTGTGTGCTTTAGTGCAAAGAATTTGTCACTTTAACTGAGCAGGTTCATGCCAACTTTGGAGTTTCATGAGGACATTGTTATGACACCCTCACTCATCGAGGTTGATTTTCAGCAGGATAAGAAAACTGACCTCGATGAATGAGGGTGTTATAACAGTGAACTCACGAAACTTCAAAGTTGGCATGAGCCTGCTCAGTTAACAAATTCTTTGAACTAAAACTATCAACAGTCTGTCTCCACTCCAATATCAAGCACTTTAAAATAAAAACCTACTTGTTAAAATAACTTATCAGTAAAACTTTGGATAACAAATAACAATCTTGGCATCAAACATTATCACAACTAAGCACTATATATATATATATATATATATATATATATCTATATATATATACACTGTTTAATTGTGATAGTATTTAGTGCCAAGGTTATTTTTCAGCAATTAACACTGATAAAATGTATTTTGGCAAGCAGGCTTTTTTTATCATAAAGTGCTCAATATTGTGGTATAGATAGTTACAAAGAGTTTATCTCTTTAGTAGAACAGATTCATACCGACTTCAAAATTTCGTGAAGACTCTGTTATGATGCTCTCACTCATCAGGGCTGTTTGTAGTTACGGTTTTTTCTCATTTATACATAATATTGAGTGAGTAGTCCTGTGATTGTTTAATTAATCTTTTTCTTGTTTATGATTGGCTGATTTTTCTTTCTTTTTTTTGTGTAGTTATTTGATTTATTTTTAATTTAATTTTTTAGTGTATGTGTGAATGGGTGTTTAGTTAGGATAACCCCATTTGTTTTGTTGACATCAGTTTGACGGTTTCGTTATTTTTTTTTATTGTTCATGAGCTACTGTATTAAAGAGATGAACTCTTTGTAACTATCTATACCACAATATTGATATATATATATATATATATATATATATATATATATCAGCATGCAGTGTGGGTATAGAAGAATCAAAAGGAGTATCGTGTAAAATCCTTTGTAAAAATAAAGATGGAAGTTGATGATGGTTCACCTGAAATAGGCCATACTTCCAATTTACCATGAAATAACGTGTCTGCCTTAATTTTTCTTATATATATTTATATATTTTAATCTGTAGTCTTTTGTACTTGGAAAAATAATATTCATGAAAACATGATGAATAAATTTTATTTGTATTGGTTCTTTTAAGTAAACAAGTAGTTCATATTAAGATGTAATTTATATATATATATATATATATATATATATATATATATACTGTTTTTGTTGTTGATTTTTCAATTATTATCATTCCTTCAGTCATTTTATTTTCTGGTAACATTCTTTCATAGTTACACCAACATCATTCCAGAGCAGTTACACCTTGTTTTCCTTTCATACAGGATCTGTTATGACTGATTCTGTAGTGTACTTTTTTTGTCAGCTCTGAACTCAAAAATATATTGAAGCTGGGAAGAATGTTTTTCATTAGTTGTTTTTGACAGCAAAACTCATCTTTTGTCATCTTTTACAGCTAGAACCATGTTTTTAAACCATTTTTACCCTCAAATATATGTTCTTATTAGCTGAAATGGCACTAGAGTACTGAAAGTCTCTGACAACAGAGAAAGGCAGTATGGATGCTTGCTGTATTTTACTAATACTCAGTTTCTATGATTTGTTTTTATTTTAGAAAATGGATTATCTCTGACATATTTTTGATTATATTGTTTAACATTATTTTTAATGGATACTCGAATTTGAGTAGGCACTCTGTCTTTTCTAAGATGTAACCGCAATTTCTACTCTAACAGCTTCTTTCCTCGCACTTCCCACCTGTAGAACTCCTTTCCATACACTTGCTTCCCCAACAGCTACAATCTCCAGGAGTTTAAATGTAAGGTCAATAGACACATCCTAACACACTAACTCGCATCCATTCTCTCAAACACCCTTCCCATCTACCCAATCCACATCCTCGCTATCCTTACCCGTCTATCACCCTCCTTCTGACATTTCCTATATCTAACCACTCTTTCCAATCCTTTCCCCCAATGTAACTTCCTGCGCAATAGTGGCAGTGGAATGTCTTGCTTGGGGTGAAGTGATTAAAAAAAAATAAGTAAACAGTATATTTATATATATCTACCAGCCTGAATGATCCAAAAATCTTGTTAGGAAAATATGCATCCCCAGCAGGATTCAAACCTGCATCCCTTAAGAGAAACCGTCAATTGATCTGACATGTCTTAGACTGCTCATCCACAAAGGAATTGCAGTTAGAAAAATTAAAATTAAGTCTTATTTTGAGTTTTGTCTAATTGCAAATGTTTGATTGTTGAGTGGTCTAAGACACATCAACTCAATTGATGTTTTCCCTTAGAGCTAGGGGACACAGGTTCGAATCCTGCTGGAGGATGCATATTTTCCTAACAAGACTTCTCAATTACTGTTGTGGAGTAGTTTTTGCACTGAAGGTTATAATCGTGCTATGTCAGTTGCTAATCAACTTAACACACCCAAAATGTTAGGAACTTGATTATCTTCCACTGAAAGCTGACTCCTTAGTATTCGGCTAACTACCAACTAATATTTACTGCATAGTGGTTCTACTGAACTCCAATAGAACTGTAAAGAACTCCTATGAACTTTTCAAGAACTTCTCCTGTTAACTCTTATTCATATAGGAGAGAGAGTCCATTATCTGATGAATAGGTGTGTTTTCCCATAACAATTATCCAGGCCAGGAGATGTAAACAAATATACTGTTTTATTATAAAAAACTGAATATCTGCTCAAATATGAGTGTCCATTAAATATAATGTTTAAACAAATACATTATAAACTTTTTGTTGAAAATCTCACATTGAAAAGAACTACATCAGTTCCACATTATATGAGGATATATATATATATATATATATATATATTTTTTTTTTTTTGACATTTCACCCTAAGAAAAGTGGGAATGCCACTAGTACACAGGGTGTTACATGGAGTGAAAGTGAGAGAAAAGACTGAGTATAGGAAAGATTGAGGAAAGAACAAATAATGAATGGGATTCAAGAATACAGAAGTCAATTGGCATTGCATTTAAATTTTTAAAGATGGTAGTTCTCAGGGAGTCAAGTAAATGGAAGAGAGTTCCACTGGCAAGAAGTGCAAGAAAAGAAACAGTTGGAATAACAGTTGCATTTAACTATTTCAACTGTAAATGGGTGGGACCTAAATGCCAATCTAGTTGCACATCTACAAGTACTTTCATGGCTTCTGCTCCAAAGAACTTAGATCATTGGTGCTGCCTAAGCATGAATTTACACAAGATACTAGATTAGCAACTAGGTCCCACCCTTTTACAGTTAAACAGATAAGATGTAACCGTAATTTCTACTCCAACAGCTTCTTTTCTCGCACTTCCCGCCTGTGGAATTCCTTTCCACATGTCTGCTTTCCTGACAGCTACAATCTCCAAGTGTTTAAATGTAGGGTCAATAGACACCTCCTATCACACTAACTTCCAATTTTTCTCCCAACACTCTCATCTACCCAACCCTCATTCTCGGTATTCTTACCCGCCTATCACCCACCCTCTGATATTTCCTATATTTAACCATCCTTTCTCCACTCTATGTAGCCCCCTGCACAGTAGTGGCAATGAAATGCCTTGGTCGGGGTGAAACGCTTATAAAAAAAACAAAAAAAAAAACATGTAAATTCATGTTGTCAGGGAACCAGAGAAAATATTTGTAGAAAAACAGAGAAGCCATGTCACGTTGTTGCGAAAGTGGCTAAAGTCAAGATGGCAAGTCAAGATTGATTACATTACAGATCTTTCATTGGATTTTATCGAGAAGCAAATCCAGACGACACATGGCAATAGTATTCAATGCATGGACAAATGGTAGATTTGTAAATGTGCAAGATGGGCACTGATGAGAAAGATTTACTGGCATGACACAGTGACCCAACTTTTCCAGCAGTAGATACAACAATTAGATGTAGTCATTCCCTCTCGAGCCACTTGTAAACATGAGACAAAGAAGGCTCAATGTGTTGCTCTCCAGGAGTATAGCATCAACCATGCTGATAGCAAACAGAAAAGGTTCTCTATGGTGGTTAAATGAGAGCAGATTCCTTCAAATTGTCCCTATCAGGGAAAACTGTTGAACGCACTTGTTTTAAGAGAGTTCTTACATTATCTTTAATGTAACCTCAAAAATTAATGGTTTAATTAATGGTTTAAAAATTAATGTAACTTTATCTTTAATGTAACCTCAAAAAGCCACTTGTAGATATGAGGAAAAGGATTGTTGCTATCAAGAAATTTGGCTGTTTCATGTATAACAAATATCACCAGTTCTTTTGATATGTAAAATATACATTCTTTTCTTTAATGTAACTTTATTAATGTAACTTTATCTTTAATGTAACCTCAAAAAGCCACTTGTAGATATGAGTAAAAGGATTGCTGCTATCAAGAAATTTGGCTGTTTCATGTATAACAAATATCACCAGTTCTTTTGATATGTAAAATATACATTCTTTTCTTTTATCAATTCCCTCCAAGCAATGCAACAATTGCACTAAGATGCAAGGGGCGACTGGGAGTGAAAGAGAATGAGAAGATTTGTTCAAAAGACAAGAGAGAAGTGTTATCTGAATGTATAAAGAAGACAATATTTTTTGATACCCTAAACAGTGGTACTAGAAAACCACAAAGATTTTTACTAAAAAAAAAAAATCACATGAAGAGTTCCAACAGTAGCAACAATAAAAATGGATAGCATGTGTAACAAGAAGACAAAATAAGGACATAGTCCAGATGTTAACTTTCTACACTTTCAATTGCTGTGGTAGACAGAACAAACACTAAAACAAGCAAGAAATACATTAGTAAAATGTAACATAGGTATAAAGGAGACAATCTTTCATCAGACCTGATAAACTGGTTCGGCAAAGCCACAAAAAACATTATAAACTAACAAAAATTACATCACATGAAGACTTCCAACAGTAGCAACAATAAAAATGGATAGCATGTGTAACAAGAAGACAAAATAAGGACATAGTCCAGATGTTAACTTTCTACACTTTCAATTGCTGTGGTAGACAGAACAAACACTAAAACAAGCAAGAAATACATTAGTAAAATGTAACATAGGTATAAAGGAGACAATCTTTCATCAGACCTGATAAACTGGTTCGGCAAAGCCACAAAAAACATTATAAACTAACAAAAATTACATCACATGAAGACTTCCAACAGTAGCAACAATAAAAATGGATAACATGTGCAACAAGAAGAGAAAATAATGACATAGTCCAGATGTTAATTTTCCACACTACCAAAAACAGAAAAATTGGGATTAAACTGTCACCAGTATTAGAAAGTGCTATAACATTTAGTGGACTTGAGAAGTCTAATTATCTAAAAGGATGTTTGAAAAGATTTCATGAACATACTTTAAGATTTACACTATTTTATCGCACAGAGTTCACATCTGTCTGACAGGTTTTGATGTAGAGTGAATGAAAAAGAAGTCCAATTTGAATTAGAGCATAGCATTACTCTTAGGATTGTCTTCTTTGGATGTTCCATAGTTAGATTAAGGATTTTTAAGCAGCTGATAAAATTTACAGAGGATAGAATTGGTGATTTATAAAATGAAAACAAAAAGGAACCTTATACTTAACATCAGGAAGTGACAGTTGAAATTTCTAGGGCACATAATGAGGAAAGAGGGCTTGGAAAATCTGATGCTCACAGGACAGACTAAAGGCAAGAGGGACAGAATAAAGTTACAAATAACTTGTTTAGTGAATTTCCATAAATGGATGGCAGAACATGGTTTAGAAAAATATTAAAAAAATGAAGGACAGGAATTTGCGGAGAGCCATGATCACTTATATCCTGGGAGGACATTGCACAAAGAAGAGAATTGTTGTTTTCATGAATGATTTTTATGAAAGCTTAGGTTTCAGTTGTTTTTTTTTTTGTTTGTTTGGGTCTTTTTTGTTTTGTTTTTTTTATACATTATTTTCCTTGACCTGGATGTTTTTGTTCTCTCTTTTTTTCTTTACTTGCTTTTTTCTTTTGTTTATATTTCTCTCACCTTTCTTTTTTTTTTTCTCTCAAGTCTCCTTCTCTCTAATCACTCTTTCTCTTTTTCTTTCTTTCTCATTTTATTCTTCTTTTATCTCTCTTCCCTTTTCTTTCTCTCTTTCTTACTTTTCATTCACTCTTCCTCTTGCCTCACTTTCTCTCTCACCTTTTCTTTCTTTCTTTTTTCCTCCCGCTCTCTCACACCTGTCCTTTTTCTTTACTTGATTCTTTCTTTCTTTCTGCTTCCTCCCTTTCTTTTTCTTGCTCCTTTTTTTGCTTTCTTTCTCCCATTCATTTTTCTTTCTCTTGCCTCTCTTTCTCATTTGAGCAGAATAGAGGAAAGTTCAGAGCCCAGGACCTCACCACTAGATATGTGCTTGTATATTGTTACAGAAAATGAACTCACAAATAGCATTGCCAACCATCTTTTGTTACAAACCCTGGCAAAATTTCTAGAATTAGCACATTTGGAGGACGTTCAGTTAGGTTTTCTTTTATTTAACAACAGGTAATCTAATGGCAAATAAGATGCAAAACTTTTTTGTAGTTGAACTTTCATAAAAAAAAATATATCTTAAACAAACCAGATTGAATTATTGAATTAAATAGATGAAAATATATAGCAGAATATACAAATAATATTTACAGACATATATAAAGGAATAACACTGTGGGGGCATCAAACTGCAAGGTTAATTTGGAATAATTTCTCTGTGGAATTGGCCTGGCACAAAGCCACTTCCAAAAGAGACATTCTACCCAAATCCTTACAACCTACCATTATTTTTATAAGCATTGAAAATTCATGATTAAACAAGTAATGAGAAGGTAAAATGAAGTTAAAAATACATTAATTTGTAACAAGTGTATTAACAAGTGTATTAACAAATATTTAACAAGAATCTAAACTTACTTATAAATGGAACTTTGTCTGTGTGTATGTGTCTGTCCATTACCTATAGACTCCTAAACAGCTAAACCGATTTTCTTGAAAATTTACACAGTTGTACTGTAAGCGTCTGCAAGTGTTCTTAGCTAGGTTTTATGTCAAGGTACCCCTGATAAATATCGAAAATCGATAATAAAAAAAATCAGGTTATAGAAGAAGTGGTCCGATTGTAATCAAATTTGATACACTCATAAACAAAGACATAAGAAATGATATTCAGAAGTTTCAAGGTTGTAGTTCTTACAATAGTGCAGAAAATTGGTTATATATATGTATATATATATGAAATGTTTGAACATTATTTTTTATCGATAATCATATTTAAGTAGATATTCTCTACCGGCCTGATTATTTACAATAAATTTTTATTATGAAAATGTGTGCCATTCAGCAGGATTCGAACCTGCGACCCCCATCTATATAGCCAAGTTTCGTTAAAATTCACTGATTTCTGTAACATGTTTACATTTGTTGACATTACAATACATTTCAGAGCAGATATGTTTGTTTAAGATGGATCGAAAATTGTGTTATATAGGCTTGATAAAAACCTCATTTAGACTGGAGGCTATTCGTGGTTGAGAGGTCTAAGACGTTACCAGATCAAATGGGGGGTCGCAGGTTCGAATCCTGCCGAATGGCACACATTTTCGTAATAAAAATCTATCGTAAATAATCAGGTTGGTAGATATAAATATGTAATACTGTT
Source organism: Ascarosepion bandense (assembly GCA_037127315.1). Classification (NCBI taxonomy): domain Eukaryota; kingdom Metazoa; phylum Mollusca; class Cephalopoda; order Sepiida; family Sepiidae; genus Ascarosepion; species Ascarosepion bandense. The sequence continues at coordinate 2,328,440 of JBBBDQ010000729.1, forward strand.
TCATTAAAAACAGAATATCTACTTAAATACGACTATCAATAAAAATAATGTTCAAACAATTCATTTCAAATTGTCGGTTGCTTATAACCAAGTTTCGTTAAAAATTCGTTGATTTCTGTAATATATATATATATATGTATGTAAAAGACAAGATGTTTGTGTGTGTGTTTGTTTATCTGTCTGTATGTCCTTTATACAAATCCACAATTTTTATCCGATTCTCACCAAATTTCACACAAATATTCTTTAGGCTGAGTCTTAGCTCCAGAACCATGGATTAGTTTTAAAGCTTTCATTACACCCGAGCAACGCCGGGCTATACTGCTAGTACATAATATACACAGATGTTGGATAATATGTGAAATTGGTTGTTTGAAATTGTCTTCCATAGTTGTGCAAAGATTGTTGTTATGGATTTTAGCATAAGTTTGAATGTTCATTATTGTTGAAGTAATTCACACAGTGTTTAAAAAAATTATGTATGTAAATTCTGCTGAGAGGAATTGTTCAGGTGTGAAAGTTCATGAATAATGTTCCTGGAGTTGTACAAAAGATAGAATTTGTATAGCAGTGTGAGTTGGGCATTTAATCTTATACAGTTTTCTCATGGTGTGTACCTGTTGAGTGTCTGAAAATATGCGGCAAATTTTATATATAGAGGTTCAAACACTCTCACAGTTCGGTGGTAAAAATATTGTTCACTTACCTTGATTTGATTGGCTATCTCAGCCCAATCAGCAAACAGCTTACATTTATTCAAATATACAATGATTACATACTGAACTTAGTACATGCAATTGCATGCGTGCATAAGTGAGTGAATGTGTGTGTGTGTGTGATTCCACAACAAAATTTAAAGGACAATCCTTTATTGAGCTCTTTCTATCTCTGTCCTTTGTTGAATTTGAAAGATAAAAAAATAATGTCTATCTATATTTCTGAGATGAGGTATTGTAACAATTTAGATCATTGTGCTCATCTTTATTGCCATAATCATAATATTTCAGCAATTATACATTCCAATCTTCAAGTGATATAGACTAGAATTTCAAACTAAACTTTTTATTTAGTCCACAGGGGTAGATTGTTCTAGTTCCATGTATCATGCCTTTTTTGATGCCTTAGTATCAGTTAATTCCCTTTTAGTAACACAAGTCTCCAAATTTTTGTTTCCTCTGCTGTAGCCAGGTATTGAACTCACAACTCTTTAGATCAAGTCACATTTTGGATTACTCGGCCATGTAACCCGTGTATAAAAGCATTAGAATCCTAAAAGTGACTTCATTTATGTATTTTTTCTTTGTCCTTAATTATAATTTGATCAAGTTGGTAGCACTACTCACAAGTGAAAGCAATTTCTATCTATTAATTCCCAAATTGCTGACATTTCTAAAATTTGTTTAAATTTCAAACTAGCTTTCTCTTTCAAACACATAAACAGGAATATTGAAAGTATATATATTGTTTGTCTTTTCTTTTTTTTTCTATCTTTTTAAACAAATGTTTTAAAGAGTTGCAAAAACTGATTTATAGATTTATCTTGTATCTTTCTTTTTATGTCCACAAAAAGTTTAAAGTTTTGACAAAGCACTTTACATCGAAATAAGATGAGCAAAGTAAACACTTAAAAAAAACATGAATCATCAGGTGTTTTAGCTTTTAAAATAGATTATCACGATCAATTAACAATTCAATCCAAGCAATTTTTGTAAGAGAGAGATAATGGGTTGATTTTCGAATTAGCTCACACACAAAAAAAATTTACAGACATATTCACACCTGCATCTTGTCTTGTGAATATTCATTTTATTGTATTTTATTCAATATTGATTAGATATAAACAGTTAGACAAATGGGAAAAATAAAGAAGAAAAATCTGTATTTTACTTTCTCTGTAAAGAAAATGTAATGAGCATATTGATTTCTGAATGACATATCTTCATTTTATAATAAATAAAGATTATATTGTAAAAAAAAGAACTATAACATTTCTAGTTTCTTATTTTCTTGAATTTTGTTTGTTTGTTTGTTTGTTTTTAGGAATTTGAATATTTTTTTTAATAGAATAAATTTAAGTTCAGATGAGAATAATATTGAATTGTATTCTCAACATGTTATCTTACTTTTTTAAAAATTTATTGAAATGTTTCAACAAAACCAGAACACAGCTATTAACATGAGAATATATATACTTATACATACATACACACCTATGATAATATCTGTATTCTGTTTTTTATATTCGCACATTCAAAATGTTTCTGTCTGTTATTAAGTCTTTTCAATGTCTCTATCAAAAACGTAAAAAAATAGATTTTCTTCGATTTTCTAAGAAAAAAAAAAATGTAGATTTTTTACATCTGTTTTTTAGTCTGTGCAGAATCGATTATTAAAATCAATTTTACCCAGACTAAATTATATGATAAAGAAAGATTATTTTATTTATATGAATAAGATGGATCTTGAATTTTGGAGTCTAAACAAAGCAAGGGAGGTAATCCATACAAGATACTGTTACTTCCCCCTTTTTTTCCTATCTTTTCTTTCTCGTTTTTTATTATTTCAACTGAAGCAACAATGAAATTGTTATTTGACATAAAACTATCCAGCTACCAAATTCATTAATGAGATCATGAATGTCATTCATCATAATTATTAAGATCTTTATAACTTAAATGATAATATTAATTACAGTGTTCACCTGTTATTTTTAATTTTTTAAAAAATTTCTTTTAGATTTTTTTCTTTCTTTACATGTATTAAACACTTTTTAAAAAGTATTGGTTTAGATTTTAAAACAAATTTTAAAATGTCATCTCCTTTCCAAAATTAGGCAGTTATAGTTCTCCACAATTTCCATTTTCTTTAGTATTATTTATCTGTATATTGTGCTGTTTCTTATTTTATTTTCCACACACACACAATAAAAATTAATTCACACCATGAGTATCTCAAAAAAATACAATTGCATGGGAATTCACCCCTTACCATACCCTGTGGGGTCAAAAACAAGGACGGCGCACCCCAAAGCTCGGACGTAGTGGAAAGCACACCACGTGGTCAAAAATATGATTTTTTGACCAATTAGGGCTCGACATAAGAAACACATTTCTTGATCTCCCCGGAGCCTCACCATCCAGATAAAAGGAAGGTAGAAACTCTCAATGCAGCAGAGGGCTGTGCAACCAGCTCACACCAAAAGGGCACACGACAGCTTGGAGCACACACACACACACACACACACACACACAATTCAGCAGTTCACACAACAGGGAGTATCATGGATCAGCAAACATTCTTTCACCCTCTCTTTCTCTCATCTCGCTCGCTACATATCGTCCTACCTTTCCCTGTCACATTCCCAGTTCCTTTCTTTCCTCCTTTTTTACAGCTTTACAGACAACTTCATTTTTGTACAAAAACATAATTCTTTCATTTTTTTTTTTTTTACGAAAATAAACAAAAGTTTATTATACTTTATTTCCGGCTTTATTTCATGAACCAAGTTACGCCGAGTCGACTCATAAATATAATTCCCCACTACAGTATTCTTGTGAAAGATAAAATGTTTTTTCATTGCTCCAGGACTTTTACACTTCTAACTCTTGAAACTTCATCTTTCACCATATCCTTTTGTATTATTAAGTTGTTATATAAAAATTTATTTTGCATTTTTCAATACTTTGTACATTATCTTTTAATCATTACACAAGGTCAACATACACTCAAATCAAATGAACAGATATATGATGGGAACAGATCTTGTCATAAACCAACCTCAACAAACCTACCATATTTTTGTAACCTTGCTAGGGTTTACAAAATCACTTTGTCAGTTCTCTTTTGTAATCTAATTAAGTTCAACAAAATTCAACATTAGTTTTATAACTTCTATTTTAGTAAAGTCATTTTGTAAAATCACAGATACAAGAATAATATTTCGTACAATACTGTGTCAGGCACTTATTCTTCTCCAACTCTACACTCTCTAATCATTTTAGCCACAAGATTAGCAACTAGGTCCTACCCTTTTACTGTGAAACCAATTTAATTGTAAACGCAAATTCTACTCCAGCAGCTTCTTCTCCCGCACTTCCTGCCTGTGGAATTCACTTCCACTTACTTGTTTTCTCGACAGCTAAAATCTTCAAGAATGTAAAGTCAATAGTCATCTCCTATCTTACTAACTTGCATCCTCTCTCTCATGCTCCTTTCTTTGTCCACTCCGCTCTCATCAGTATTCTCATCCTTCTCCTACCCTCTTCCTGACACCCCCTGTAACCTGTCACTCTTTCTCATAACTTACCGCCTATGTAACCCCTTGCTCAAAAGTGGCAGTAAAATACCTTACCTGAGGTGACACGATTGTTAAAAAAAAAATACTCATATATTCTATGCGTAATGTGATCTCAGCAGCACTGTAAGACTAGTTCATTGAGAATGAGGTCAACTGTGTTGACTCCCTGGTGATCAGTGTTCAAGCACAAATGTTGGCAGTGACACTTTATTTCTATAGGATACATGCATTACTCTAACTTTATGACAAATGAAAAATAAATAAAAATAAATAAAAATAAATAAAAATAAAAATAAATAAAATAAAAATAAAAAATAAAAAAATAAAATAAAAATAAATAAAAATAAATTAAATAAAAATAAATAAAATAAAAATAAATAAAAATAAATAAAGGTGTTTAAAATTTCTCTATTTTTTAAAAAATAAAAAATAAATCTATATGGAAATTGAGTAATGAAAAAAGAAAAATTGCTTTGAGAAGAGTTTTTTTTTTTTTATAAGCGTTTCACCCCGAGCAAGGTATGTCACTGCCACTACTGCGCAGGGGGCTACGTAGAGTGGAGAAAGGCTGATTAAATATAGGAAATGTCAGAGGGTGGGTGATAGGCAGGTAAGGATACTGAGAATGAGGGTTGGGTAGATGAGAGTGTTCTGAGAATAGTTGGGAGTTAGTGTGATAGGAGGTGTCTATTGACCCTACATTTAAACACCTGGAGATTGTAACTGTCGGGAAAGCAGACTTGTGGAAGGGAGTTCCACAGGTGGGAAGCGCGAGAAAAGAAGCTGTTGGAGTAGAATTTACAGTTACATCTTATTTGTTTAACTGTAAAAGGGTGGGACCTAGTTGCTAATCTAGTATCTCGTGTAAATTCGTGCTTAGGCGGCACCAGTGATCTAAGCTCATCAGAGCAGAAGCCGTGAAAGTACTTGTAGAAGAGGCACAGGGAAGCCACATCATGCCGGTGAGAGAGCGGCTGCAGCCGGTCTGCCAAGTCAGTATCAACCACGTTACAGATCCTCCTTTGTATTTTGTCAAGAAGCCCAAGGAGAGCAGCAGGGGCACCCGACCAGATATGGCAGCAATATTCAATACACGGATGGATGGTAGATTTGTATATGTGCAGAATAGATTCAGGTGGGAAAAATTTCCTGGCCCTGCACAGGGAGCCGACTTTCATAGCAGCAGATTTGGCAATGGATTCAATATAGTCATTCCATTTGAGGTCCGCCGAGAGTGTAAGGCCAAGGAGGCGTAGTATTTTACTCTCTGGGAGGCTAGCCTGTCCCATGCTAATGGGAGGTAGATGCGATTGTCTATGGTGGTTAGTTGATAACAGCTTTGTTTTAGAGGCATTGAAATTTACCAACCATTTCCTACCCCAGGCCACTACGGATTGGAGGTCCCTTTCAAGTGCGGCAGCGAGGTTTACTTTGTCGTCCAGACCTGGTTTCTGATCGATGCGAGAGTAGATTGTTGTGTCGTCGGCATACATGCCAACTTGGGATCTAATGGTGTCGGGGAGATCATTAATGTAGATCAGAAGGAGCGTGAGACCTAGGATGGAACCTTGAGGGACGCCCGCATTCGTATGGTAGTTTTGGGAGGCATGCCCATTTAATACCACCTTCAATGTGCGGTTAGAGAGGAAAGACTGGATGAGGTCAAACAGATGTCCAGTTATCCCATAGCTCCGCAGTTTGCACAAGAGGCCAGCATGCCAGACCCTGTCGAATGCTTTGGAGATATCCAAGGCAACAGTTCGGGCTTCACCATACTTGTCGAGAGCCTGGTATATGTACTCGGTAATGGTCGTTAGCATATCAGCAGTAGACCTGATGAAGCGAAACCCATACTGTTTGTCAGAGAGAAGCCCGTTGGCCATAAGATGCTGAATCACCTCGGCGTTGATAATGGCTTCAAAAACTTTGCCAAAGATTGGAAGGAGACTAATAGGACGGTAATTGGTGGGGTCTGAGGGTTCGCCAGAATTCTTAAATATAGGAACTACGCAGGAGGACTTCCAACAGGCAGGAAAGCAGGAAGCAGATAGGCAGAGGTTATAGAGTTTAGAGAGGACAGAGGAGAGTTCTGAGGCACATTTCTTCAGTACTATGACTGGGATTCCGTCACCGCCACTCGCTTTGTGTGGGTCAAGTTGTGCAATTATCTTGGCGACCAGCAAGGGTGTTATGTGGACATTATTTAGTTGAGCCTTAGTTCTGGATGGGAAGTCTGGTGTAGGTATTCCTAATGAGTCCAGTGTTGAATTGGTTGAGAATCTACGGGCAAAGCATTCAGTCTTGTCGACTGGGGAGGTGAGAACTTCAAATTCATTGATTAGTGGGGGTATTGAAGTCTTGTTCCTGCTGAGCACGCTTTTGCAGAGACGCCAGTAATCTTTGGAGCCAAACTTAGAGGATGCTATGTGTTGCCTAATTCTGGTAGCAAACGCCCTCTTGGCTTCGTTCAGTACTTTTTTACACTTGTTCCGTGCTGAGGTGAAAAGGCGCCTGTTTTGGTTCGACGAGCAGCTTCGATAGAGCCGGAAGAAATGGTTCCGGTGGGCAATGGCGGCCGAGCAAGCGGGTGAGAACCAGGGGGACGAATTTGGTTTTAGTTGGAATTTCCTGGCCAGGATAAAGGCATCGATGCCAGCCTTAAGCCAAGAGGAGACTTCGGAGGCACAGTCTTCGACAGGAAGATCGAAGACGTTGTTCCAGGTGACGTCGCAGAGGAAGTCCCTGAACGAGTCCCAGTCGGCTCTTTGGTAGCAGTATGATATTCTGCTGGTCTGGTTTTCTTGGGTAGAGTTAGTGCTGATTGATATGTTTACGGAGACTACGGTGTGGTCAGAGTTTCCGAGGGGGCAGAGTTGCCTGGTAGTGCAGGAGTCTGGGATGGAGGTAAAGCAAAGGTCGAGTAAAGAGTCCCTTCCGTTAGGGTTTTAAGAGAAACGCGTGGGGAAGTCCACCACTTGCATTAGAGCTTGGGCTATTGAAAAGTGCATGGTGCAGATCCCAGCATGGTTGGTAGCTGAGTTTTCAAGCCACTTGGTGTGGTGGGCGTTAAAATCGCCAAACACAAATATATGGGCAGATGAGTGAGAAGAAATGGCCCTGTCGATATTAGTAGAGATGCTATCAAGTACCTTACAGTCAGAGGAGGAGGGGGAGCGGTAGAGGAAGAAGAGATAGCTAACCGAGCTTAGAAGTGAGAGACGGAAGCACATGAAGGAATGATCAAGGGATTCAAGAGATGTGACCCTGGCTAGAGGGAGTTGTTCGCTGACATATACACCAAGCCCATGCATATGGACATTGGAGTCCTTCCTGAAGAGAGGAAGGTAACCAGGAACAAACAGCTCTGAAGAGGGGATAGAAGGGTCAAGGTTAGTCTCACATATAGCTAAGATATCAGGTGAGTTAGTTAGAAGGAAAGATTCTACACTATTAAAGTTACTGCGAATACCTCGTATATTTGTGAACGTAACGCAGATAGGTTTGGGCGAGTCATAGAAATAAATACATGCCTATTTTCCAATATTTAATATTCATATTTTGTTTTAGTAAATATATATGGGCAACTTCAATTGTATCTTCTGGATGCGCAGCTATTTATACAACTGATATGTCCTGAAAAAGGAATATATATATTATTTAAAGTAGCTAAGTGGTTTTGGCAAATGTAACCAGGTAGAACGATCTAGCAAGAAGCCATAATGGACTGGTACTCATAGTATGCAGTATGCTTAGGTGTAGGCTTATGCAATAGGCATTCCTGCCTTAGTCTGTATTTATGGCTAACACCAGCCAATCATATTACCGTAAGGGGAAACCAAGGTGTATGCATATTCATTACATCAGCAACATTTTCAATTGGAGTAGATAGATCTATCTATCGCCCAGTTCACACTCCACCCACGTCTATTGAACAGGTTAAGAGACTCATCCCTTGTTCCCTGTTTAGGATGTGGTTTCTAGCTTTCTCTTTTCCAATCTTCTCACTTTGTTTTTTTTTAGTTTTTTTTTACAATTGGAGTAGATAGGTCTATCGCCTGGTTCACATTCCACCCACGTCTATTGAAGAACAGGTTAAGAGACTCATCCCTTGTTCCCTGTTTAGGATGTGGTTTCTGGCTTTCTCTTTTCCAATCTTTTCACAATTACATAGCCCCCTGCACATCAGTGGCATTACTGCCTTGCTCAGGGTGATACGATTAAAAAAAAACATCAAAAAACAAAAATAAAGAACATTGAGGGAGAAATCAGAACCATATAAATGAAAGTTCTTATTTCATAAAAGGAAACAAAAAAGCCAACAATGTTTAGAAATTTCTTACATGTCCTCTCAGAATCCCTGACAGAACAAGGTTAATAAATATTATAAAAGTCTGTCTTTACTCATAGTGGCAGCAGGTCATTTTGTAAAAGACAATGCTTTTCTTATTTAGCTGACAAGCATCCATTTTTTGTGGTTTCTATCTCAAAAACTACTCTCTGGAGTCATTGGTGTATAACTCAGTTGTTATTAAGGGTCACAAGCACAGTGCATGGCATCCTGGAGAGTTAATTTAATAATCAATTTGCAATGGCATCAAAATTTTCGTTGGAACTGAAATTTATCAGATGCACAATTATAATTTGGATTAGAGAATGTACTAAAATATTTGACAAACTGACCCAGTAAGTAAACTATCAAGAACACAAAGTGACATAGTTTTAGGCCCATCAAACTAAAATGAGTAAAATATTGTTTGTTTAGATGTAATCATTTGTTTTTATATTTTTATTTGATATTATTTTGTTTGTTTATTTTTAATTTTCAAAAGTCAGCAATTAACTGTTTTCTTTCTATGATCATCCATAAGTATGATTGTTTCAATAAAGAAAATTTCATTTAAGAAAGGAGATGTTTGAACAAATTCAGTGCTTAAGATAACATTTTGACAAGACTCAGTAATTGCACTTTTAAAAAGTTTTCATCAACATCAGTTGCTGAGGATATCCTTTTGTTGTGGCTCAAGTTGTTTCTTCATATGATTAATGCATTGGATAAATTTTGTAGGATAGCTTTCTTACTTTCATAAGGATATTTTTTAAAATTTCTGCTAGTTTCAGCAATATATTGTAAGGAATAGCCATTACAGATGATCTTGTAAATACCCACTTCAAAATTATTAATTAGAACATTTTTAGCTTTGGTCATTTTCATTATAGTTTTGGATTGAATTGAAATTAGTTTAATATTAAGATTGAATATATATTTTTTTGAGTAGTAATTATTCAGGAGTCGTATGTCTTTTATTATGGATTTTATTATTAGGATAGTGATTATATAACTTTTTGTAGATTTTATATACTTGTTTTTTAACAGTGGGGATAAAAAGTATAATATTGTTTTTTTTTTTTTTCAATATATATTTCTTCAAGAATCTATTGCATCATACACACACATATTGGAACACCTGGAAGTAAGGGTGGAAGAGGTGATCTGAAAATATTTCAACGTCTTCCACAAAACTTTCAAATTGATTTAGCAAAGTCAATTGAACATTTATTCATTTATCAATTATATATATTTCTATTATAAGTTATAGTTTAGAACATATACAAATTATAATTTACTACAAAAGTGTACATTTTGTTTCCATGCTGAAACAAAATGTACACTTTTGTCGTAAATTTTAATTTGTAAATGTTCTAAAGTATAACTTATATTAAATATTCATAGCTCTGTTTCTCTATTGAGCACTGTTTTAAATTAATGTTTTGAACATTAACACTTCCTTCATTCTTTATTCACTTGGATATATATATATATATATATATAGAGAGAGAGAGAGAGAGCGTGTGTCAAATTCTGATGATGATTAGTGCCAAAATTGCTGTTTTTTTTTTTTTTTTCAGTAGTTTACTGGTAGAAAAGTGTTTTTAATAAGCGGTTTTTTGTCATGAAGTATTCAATCTGGCTGGGTTTTTTTTTGGTTTTTTTTTTCAGTAGTCAGTAAGAACAGTAAACAGTTGTATCAGAAAGTGCTCGATACATGTTTGAAGAAAACTTAAGATTTAACAAGTAGAGATATTAGATATTTAAGAATACAAATCACCTGACAAAGCTGAAAAGGTCGAAAACCATGTTAGCATAATTGGCTGATCTTTCCAACTTTATATATAATGCATTAAGTTTGTGTAAAAGCATGAAACAGACTGTGGCCACTCAGTGTTGACCTCAGTGTCCACTTTTATATTCATATGCACTCTAAAATTACCTACATGCACTTCAGGTGGTTTTTTCAGAATTTTGATCCTGAAATAACATTTTAATTGAAAACTGGAAAAAATACAATAAAAATTAAATAGACAGACCTTGTCGGGATGAATTTCTCTTATATAAATACATCTTGTACACATGCATACACACACACAATGTGTGTGTATTATTTTACTGGGTAAAGTGGTATTCATTTCCATATAAAAAAAAGTCATGTTATAAAATGAGACAAGGGGCTTCATTTTACTCTTTTTCTCTCCCTCTACCTTCCAACCTGACTTCCTCCCAACTTGTCTTAAAACATGATATCATGCAAATGATGCAATCTGTCATTTATGGCAGTGTGTGCCATCTAAAATGCGCATTAAGGTCTTGCAAGTGCAGCAATAATTCAGAAACTTTTTTTTCTTTTACACTAAATTCAATAAGAACTTAAGAATGACTCTAAATGTATTGTTATTATTATTATTAACCTAACAGACTGTCTCTGTCACCCTTAATATCACAAATCCTCCGCTTGAACTGCCAAATCCTTTTAGGAGAAAAGCCATTCTGGTTCTCCACAATTTACGCTACCTTAGAATCTCTAAAATTAATGTTTGAGGCTGTAGTATATATATATATATTAGAATCTCTAAACTTTACATTTTGCTGTGACTGTTTTTTTAGAAATGGTTTGAAACTGTTGTTACCATCATTGCAGTTTTGAATTAAGATTTTCCTTCTTCAATATTGGTTGCCAATCAAGGCAAGAGTATGTTTATACATCGACCAGAGTTCATTTTGTCTATTAACTCTGTCATAGTTGTTAATGTAATTTAAACTATTTATAAAAACAAGGTGTCTACTTAAACATGAGTATTGCCAAATTATTGTTTGAGGCTGTAGAATATATAAAAGATATATATATAATTGTAATGTTTGTGACAATGGTTTATAAAAGCATAGTATCACTACACAAAAATTTCTGAACCACGTTTGCTCCTCTTCTGGTGATGAGGTTAAATGAAAATTAAATGGTGGAAAAAATTTATTTTTAGTAATATGATATGTAAGTGAATGTAGTGGGAGTGGAGTAAGCCTGCAGTGGCAGTTTGTAGCCATAGTGATACAGTCTTGGGTTAAGGGGGGATGCTGAGTAGCTTAGTTTTGGACAAGTCACTTTTTAGTTTTGTCTGGGTAATTTTTATATTGGAATGTAAGGTTTTTTAAGGAAGGGTCGATACTTTTTATTTTACTACTATCTATAAGTGGATGGAATGAACTTGCTATTAATGTTATGTGAGTTTATTTTCTTTTCGTGAAAACTTTTGTGTAGTGATACTATGCTTTTATGAACCATTGTAACAAACATTACAAAGCTCTACATTGTATCAAGCACTCTTTTATAAAAGTAAATGCATGAACAGTGGGTTTAAAACCAATGTGTTCCATAAGTTTCTTACAATATATATATATATATATATATATATATAATTTCAGACAAAATGTAGGTAAGTGAATAACAAATTATGTAAAACTTCTTTGCGATTTTATTTATTTTTCTATACATGATATGCTTTCAATAAATATAACTGAAATTATGTAGACATAATTCTATGCCAGACTCACATATTGTGTTTAGTTTTATGCAAGTGGTAAATCTTTTTGAATGGGTCATAATGTTCAGAGTTCTAAAGTATGGAAACCAAAAAGAAAATACAGTTACTGTTAACCTCTATTCTGCCGACAATATTTGTTACTTAACATAGGATTGAATTTAGATCCTCCAGGTAATAAAACTAATGCTTTGTTGGATTAATCTGTCTCCCCTATTGGTTCAAATTGGTTCAACTCAAGTAGCTCAATTTAAGCCAGTTGTTTTGCTTGCAAGACAGAACACTTTCAGTCACCTGGTGAACTTTTGTCAGAGTAATTCAGGACTGAACAGATTTTCTGCTCTATTGATAATATAGATACAAAATTTTGTGATATCTGTTAGTCTGTCTGTTCACCATACCTCTAAAATAGCTATACAATGATTTGATTTAGACTACTTTTTAGATGTTTTTATCACTTTGCAAACACCAATTATTTTTATTTTATTTTTTTTGACAAGAATCCAGTTTCCAATTCACTTTGCATTTGTGAAAACTAGAAACAAAGTACATGGCCAAATGCTTAAAAAAGTTTGAATTTGGCTTCAGAAAGAAATATTCATGCATGGTCTGTTGTATTTTGCATGCTCAAGAGTAAGAAATCCCAAGAATTTATTGTTCCCTTTAAAAGGGATAAAAAGAAATTTTCTTAAAAATATGGTTTATCATGAATTCCTATGAAATTACATTAAAGAAATTACTAAACTGTAGTAGGTTTCAGTAGTTGGGTTCAAAGTATTTTTCCAAACAAATCAGCTCATTAAAATTTCATTGATTAGTGTATGAAATTGAACAAAATGTAGTGTTTGAAAATCAACAAAAAATGTTACTGTTAACTTCAACAATGCTAAATACTGTGAGAATTTAAACATGTATCAGTGTGTTGCAAAAAATTGTAGTATCCCAAAAATAACAGTTCATTCTTTTTTTTTTTTTACTAACATGATGCATTTACTTTCTCTCTGTGACCATGAATTCTAGTCTTGGTTATGCATAAAACATGCAGCTGTTTTCATTGAATGCAAATTAAAATTTAACTCTTTTTCGGCTTCCATGCTTAAAACAAACATGTATTTTTGCATAAATGCAGACACAAAATTAGGTTTGAGTGTAGCATTAAATTTATATTAGAAACCTCACTTCAACTGTCCAGATTTGCATTATACATGTTTTTAAATGAAATCCCAAGAGACTTCTCTCACTCTGACATTAAAATTTGATTTTTCTCAGGAAAAGGAAAATTTTCCAAAGAAATGAAAGTCAACTTTGAACGAAGCAAATGAAGCTCGAAGAGAAAAAAAAATTTTCATTAAAATAAAATTTAAAAAAAAACATTATTTCAGTTTAATGAATCTTAAACAAATTCTAATAACTTTTTTGTTGCTGTCATTATTTTCTTTTTTTCATATCTACCATTTTGGTTTTTGTCCTTTTTTTTTTTTTTTTTTTGCAAAGCACCATTATAAAACTTCAGTTGTCAGTGGTTGGAGTTTTTGCTTCAGTTTCTCAGCTCAATCAATTCATCAAAGTCTAATATCCTGGCCAGCCTGTAATTCTGGAGGGGTAAGGCAATCCAATTGCAATTCAGTAAAGCAATAAAGTATGACATGTAGAACCTGAGGAAATTCCATGGCGCACTTGCATATTTTAGAAGAAGAATGTAAAGTAATTTGTGTCTGATTTCATATGCAAAACTTTATCAGTTAACGATTTTGGAGACAAGATCATATTTTGTATTTCTTTTTTTCCTTGGTAAAATGTAAGCATTCTATATTTGAGCATTCAAACTAATTCCCTTATCTTTGTTGTTTGTATCACAAAATTTTTGTCCAATGGGTTTTGATTTGTTCTACTTTCACATGCACTTGGATCTAATAAAGAATTTGAGGTTTTAAAACTGATCTTAGTTTCTTTTGGGATATGAACTTTTCTTTCCTTTTCTTTGCTTTTTCTTTTTTTTTCTTTGATTTTTTCTTTTTTTTTTCTTTGATTTTTCTTTGCTTTTCTTTCCTTTTCTCAGCTTTCATTTCATTTTTGTTCCTTTTCCCTGCTTTTATTTTCGTTCCTTTTCCCTGCTTTTATTTTCGTTCCTTTTCCCTGCTTTCCTTTGCTTTCATTTCTTTTCTTTTTCTTTTTCTTTTGCTTTGTTCTTTACTTTTTTCTTTGATTTTCAGAATTTTCAAAATGTAGTATTAATGTGCATATGGCTGAGAGGTTAGAACATTGTTTCTGATCATGAGATCTGGTTTCTAATCTCATCAAGGTTGATTTTTCAAAGAGATAAATTCTAAGAGTCATGACAAGTCTTTTGAGTGAAACTGGGTAGACAAAACCATTTGAAAGCCACTGATGGTTGGGCTCACATGAAGTCTTCAGTCAATATAACTAAGGGTTTGGGAAATGCTGGTATGAAACACAGGTTGGCTCAGTGGATATTGAAGAAATGCCAATGTGCCTGAGCAGGCATCTGCAACAAATATATGCAGAAAGAACAACCAACAATAATTTCAATCAAATAATAATGTCACTAAATAACATACTACAAAAAAAATTCTGTAACACATTTCATCCTTGAAATGAACTTCTTCAGATATAGAACTGGTAAAAGAAATGACAGACTTGGATCAATGCATTTGTTCTGTCTGCCAAGAATATGACATGAGAATTAGAATGCAGTATATGTGCATGCTGAGAAACGTGTAAGATACATTGGGTGAGTGTGTGTGTTCAAAGTTTCTGACAACACCATAATGATGTTTTCACTCATCAGGGCAAGAAAGAAACCTTGCCCTGACAAGTGACATCATGATGGTGTCCTCAGAAACTTTGAAGTCGGTATAAACCCACTCAGTTGATTGACAAACTTCTCAGTATTAATCCTATCAATGCTTTATCTTCACCCTGATATTGAGCACTTTCTGACAAAAAAAACCTGCTTGCCAGAATACCTTTTATCAATAAAACTACTAAAAAACAACCACCCTGGCACTAAATCTCAACTGAACAGTGTGTGTGTGTGTGTGTATATATATATATATATATATATATATATATATATATACACACTCGTGCATGCACAGAATATATATATATATAATAGAATAAATAAAGAATAAAGTTGAAAATGTGTCTTAGTCTAACATGTTTCTCTTTCATTAAGCTTCTTCAGAGATCTGTTTAATGACAAGAAATTAAAAATTGTTTGAAATTTTTTTTTAAAAACAAAGAGACAGTATATTGGAATGTTGTTTAGGGTTTGATTCTTATAATTCAGATACATGTCACGGGTAATGAAGCAATAGACATTTATTTTAAATGTAAGTGTATGCATATATGGGAACACTTGTCTGTTTAAATGTCAGTCAGTCAGTCAGTCAAGTGCCATACATGATATATGCTTTGGGCAATCATGTCTCAAAAGAGACATGACTGACTGGGCAGAAAATTATCCTGCAGTAGGTTGCCATTGCTTCCTGCAGTAGACTGGTTGCCAGCCAAGGCTATAGGACCCAATCTGTTTTGTTAATTAGCCCATAACTAGAGGAAAGAGATGGATTAATACCTTTCCCAAGGGTATTTGTGCGTAAGTGAATGCATGTGTGCTAAATAATTGTTGTAATGGAATGTCCCACGCTCCTTATCACCTATGTGGACTGACTATATTATTAACCATGTATAGTGAGCATAGGAGATACCTGTGATTTGCTTCAGCAATTACTATCCTGCCACCAGATTCCATGCTTTGCCATAGTGTATTCTCTTCACAATAAACCTCTTTTATTTTTTCATCTACGCACATATTGCTATTCTTTCACTTGAGTACCACCTTGTCTGTTTGTAGTCTCTTTAAAGGATACAACAATAATACATGTGTCATGTGTATTAAAATGATGAATCATTTTTGTTTAAATATGTGTCTGATGACAAAGTGGGAAAAGGTTTTGGTGTGACATATTTCATCCCGAAGGACTTTATCCAACTAGATTTATGACCTTTTTTTTTTGCTTTTTAATATCAAAGATGATAGAAACAAAAGAAAAAGACTCTAAATATTAGATAGATTATACCCAAAACAAATTAAATGAAAAAAAATAAAAATTGTTTTATAAATTTCAAATTATTTCTTGTTTGTACACATGCATAATTGTAGCCCCTCAGACAACCTAATCCAATGAAAATCTAAGGGACAGAATGCATCACACAAAAACTTTTTCCACTTTGTCATATATCTTTCCTCCAAAACTGTTCTTGATATATAAAAGTTATATATATATATATATACATAAATTTTTATTTGTTTATTTTTTTTTAATGCATACTCATATTCCAAATGATTTTGGCCAGTGGAAATTATAATGTACTGTTCAACTAATATATATATATATATAAAATAAAAACAGACTTTCCACTCAAATACAAGTATCCATTAAAAAAATAATAATGATAATGTTCAAATATATCAACTAATGCCAGTTTCATAGATTTCCGTTAAATTCCCTGACGTTGTCCTTGGTTGAGTTTGTTTGCACTCAGATACAATCTGAGCAGATATTAATTGTTCGATGAAAACAAGGAAAATACCTTCATAAAGCTGAAATCGATCTTTGTCTTCCATGATATTGTCTGTGGGTCAATTGGTAAAAACATGTCTGGCCTAAAGATGGCATCTCTCCAGTGTGGGAGTTTGCAGATTCGATTCCTGCCAGAAAATAGATATTTTTCAAAATGATTTCTGAAATGAAGGCCGGTGGAAATTTATAATGTACTGTTTAACTATATATATGCATATATTAAAAATAAAAACAGACTTTACACTCTAAATTCAGACGAGTATCCATTAAAATATAATAATAATGATGTTAAACAAATAAATATTCAAATATATCAGCTAATGCCAGTTTCTTAGATTTCCATTAAATTCTGTAAAATATATATATATATATATATAGGGTAATTATTATTATTATTGTAATAATTGTATACTGCAACTTGATAGCTATGAAGTTTCAGGGTTAAAACACCATCAGGCAGCAAAATAATGCCTGATGATGGTGTTTAAGTACTGAAACTTCATAGCTATGAAGTTGCAGAATGTGATTATTATAATAATAGTAATTACCATATATTAATGCTCTACCGATGTATTGAACACTTTTTAAATCTAACTGTGGAATATACTTCCATTAGTTACAACTACTCATTAATATATATGTAAATATATATATATGTATATATTAGACATTAAACTTTTTAGGAGAATGGGATATTTTAATGCGACTTTTATCTACCATAAATTACAATAGGCTATTAGATAAAATTGACTGATATGAGTTATTCACTTTTGTCAAAGAGAAAAAAAATAATCCTTGAAATGTAAAATTCTAAAGGAAAGTTGAATGCAAAAATCATAAATTTAAATAAATGACTTAGAAATTACAAATATCGTCACAGTTTATGTATGATGTAAAACATTTTGAATTGTCAACCTAATGCTTCCCTTTTAAAATTCTGCAACAAAATTCTCTTTTATCAAATCATTTAATTTGTCTTAAATAACAATCATTATTTTTATGTAAAAAAAAAAAATGTACATTTTGAGATAAATTCCTCATAGATAACACAATTATATACATATACCAACATATTTTAAGTATGCATGCATACAAATTTAGATATTCATAGATACACAATGTCTCATTTAATGATTAAGAGAGCTATATATCACTCATATGTAATAACTAGCAGTATAGCCCGGTGTTGCTCGGATGTACTGAAAGCTTTAAAACTAATCCATAGTCCTGGAGCTCAGACTCAGCCTAAAGAATATTTGTGTGAAGTTTGGTGAGAATCAGAAATTGTGGATTTGTATAAAGGACATACAGACAGATAAACAGACACACACACACAAACATCTTACCTTATATATATTATCGATTTTCTGCACTATTGTAAGAACTGCAACCTTGAAACTTCTGAATATTGTTTCTTATGTCTTTATCTATGAGTGCATCAAATTTGATTAAAATCAGACCACTCGTTCTATAACCGGATTTTTTTGATTATCGATATTTATTGGGAGTACCTCGACACAAAACCTAGCTAAGAACACTCATAGACACTTATAGTACAACTGTGCAAATTTTAAAGAAAATTGTTTCAGCTGTTTCAGAGTCTATAGGTAACGGACACACACATACACACACACAAAGTTCCATTTATAAATAAGTTTAGATATATAGATTATTAATCAGGTAGGTTTGTAATGGAAAATTCTAATTACTTCAAATGACATATTATTTTTTTGGCATTACTTTAACAGAATATTTTTTTTCAAAATTAATTATAGTAAGGGTGGAGTCTGGTGAAAGGGATATAATCCACCAGACCCAAAATTGGAAATTTGTTACATTGGATGCCGCCACTGTCAGTCAAGACTGACATGGGACAGACACATTTACAGCCAAATTTTATTTTTTTTATACATTATTGTTCACCCACCATAAGGTCCAAGGGTCTCTCAAGATAGAGAATTACTGAATGTGGTTATTGTAAGGATGTCAACAGAGCAAGAAGTGCATTTGATAAGGATATGCAAGATAATGTTTGACCCCAGATTGAAGAGGTTGAAATCAGAATGATTAAGGTAACATTCTTTTAGGAGTCTGATCCACAAAGTAAAAGGTCTAGAGAAGAAGCTGTGTGGAAGTTTCTTTTTACCAATGAAATACATCAGAATGAGAACAAGACAACCTTGGCATTGAAATGTCAATGACTGAATAAGCGGAATGAAAATAGTCATAAAGTAACAAGAGGCCTGAGACATTTCATCTGTGGGAAAGAGTGTAAGTTGGAAAATAATTCATTACAAATAAGTCTGCATAAACTTTCTAAATTATTTCCCTTCTAGAGTATCTTAAAACACTTCAAGATTGGCATGAATACTGGGTATGACAGTAAACTACATCCGGCAGCAAGGCCTCCGATCAGGAGCACCCTGACCCAGGGTAGTAGCACCAGTTAGGGTCCTAGCTATGGGCAAATAGTTAACCCCTAAACTAAGGTCTCTTTAAAAAAAAAAAAAAAAGAAGAAAAAGCTACACTGGATAAGATTATTTAGCTTTGGATAGCAAATTGTCTAAGAAAAAGAAATCTCTGAAATAAAACCTCTACACCTACTCTGTGTAAAATAGGGCAGACTGAACTCTCTAACTTAGGTAGGTAATCTTCCTAGATATAGTATCTCAATAAAAACACTGAATTTCTTGTCTCTTAAACTGGTTGGTGTCAGTAAGGGCATACAGCTGTAAAACTCACTCCAATATTACAGAGCCATCAAGAAACGCCATCTAATCCATGCTAGCACGGAAATGAATGTTAAATGATGATGATCATCATCATTGTACACAATCTCTCATCACTGGATATTGTTAAGTTGTGGAAACAAAGGTAATTCTACTCCCAGTCTAAGTTGGATTAAAAAGAAACCATGTAAAAATTATGCTAAGGTATGCTGGATCATCTTCAGAATAAAAGATAAACCCATCACAGGAATTGTTTCATTCGTAAAAGCAAGTGTGATTAGTTGTCATGTCCAGCAAAAACGTATCTGAATCACAATTTAAGTGTAGATATTGAATGCTTTTTGAAAATTTACAATGTTTTTCTTTATAACTATTGAAGTATTTAAATAAAGTTGTCCACTTGTCAAAAAAAAAAACAAACAGGATATTTTGCAGCTGGAATAGATTTTGAAGATAAGCATTCTTTGCCTATTTTCTAATTAGCAATACATGTCCAAATCAGAAAATATTTATTTTAGATTGCTTAGGTTTCAGCATTCTGCATTATCAATATTACTTCCCTTTCTACCACATTCTTTTTTCAAGGCCTTTCAGTTGCAGTATCATTATTGTTAATTTCACCTAAAGTTGTTTTCTGTTGCCATAGCAGGATATGGCAACACAACTATGAAATGCAAATTTACTATTGTTCAGTTCAATTCTCCCGTATTCTTGCTTTCCTGACTGCTACAACCTCCAGAAATTTAAATGAAAAGTCAATACTCATCTACTAACCACTGGACTCTAGCTCTCTTCCCACCCCTGTATAACCTTCCCTTTCTCTCCACCTATGTATCTGTCATCGCACCTGCTTTCTCAGCTTTCTAGTATTCCTTTCTAACTAGTTTGTACTCCTCACTCTTTTCTAATTAATCTTTTTACATTTATGTAGCCCCCTGCACATCAGTGGCGTTCCTGCCTTGCTTGGGGTGAAATGATTAAAAAAAAAAAAAATTATGTGCAAATACCTAATGAGAAATCAAAGAGCCATTTCAAATTCCAGTTGAATTTGTCACATTCACTTATATACAAATACCTTTGGGAAAGGTATAAATCCATCTCTTCTCACTCCAGTTATGGATTAAATAGCAGGACAGATTGGGTTCTATACCCTTGGTTGGTAACAAGTCTACCACAGAAAGAAATTGCAATCTACTTTGGGAAATTCTTCTGCCTAGTCAGTCATGTTTTGAAAGAAACCTGATTGCCCAAGTGTGTATTGTATATGGCAATTAACTGACTAATACTGATTTTTGACTAAATCCCGACTTGGCAGCTAAGATACAGTCGCTTTCTCACTGATGCAGTGTGGCTCCCTGTGTCTCTTCTACAAATACTTTCATGGCTTCTACTCCGATGAACTTAGCTCACTGGTACCCCCTATATATGAATTTCCTTGAGCCACAAGATTAGCACCTAGGTCCCATCCTTTTACTGTGAAACCAATAAATTGTAAACACAAATTCTACTCCAGCAGCTTCTTTTCTCGAACTTCCCACCTGTGGAATTCTCTTCTGCCTCCTTGCTTTCCAGACAGTTACAATCTCCAAGAATTTAAATGTAAAGTTAATAGTCATTCCTTGTCTCACTAATTTACATCCTCTTTTTTATGCTTTTCTACATCCACCTCACTCTCATCAGTACTCTCTTCCATCTCCTACTCTCTTCCTGACACTCCCTGCAACCTCTCACTCCTCATAACATTCCTCCTCGTTCATCCCACTCTCATCAGTAATCTCTTCTCTCTACTACTCTCTTCCTGACATCCCTTGCAACCTCTCACTCCTCAACATTTTTCTTATGTAGCCCCCTGCACAACAGTGACAGTAAAATGCCTTGCTTGGGGTAACACGATTATAAAAAAAAAAGCTTATGTCACTTTGATACAAATATTGCTTAATTAAAATGTAAAGAAAAATCAAGATTGACATGCATTGTTTAAAATGGCAGGTGATGTTCATGTTTGTATCTTGTTATAATATCACAGACTGTTCGTAACTGTCAGAACTCTGCATTATTAGTATTAATATTCTCTTTCTACTACTTTCAAGGCCTCTCAATTGCAGTATCCTTATGTTAATTTCCCTTGAAGCCATTTTCTGTTGCTATAGCAGAATATGACAACACAACTATAAAAATCAAAAACACTTTCAGTCACTATCAGTGGCGGTGGACTCAAATCTTAAGCTAAAAAACACGAAAGGTGATTATCTCCCTTCGGTCAAGATAAGTTGCATAGGTCAAGTGATAGCTGCTTAGTGAAATCACTTTATATAGTCATTCAATTTACAGTAGATGAACTAAGGTGCCTGGGCTGAGACTAAATGTACCTCCATCAGCAAATGATACAGCTTATAACCTACACGGACAAGTTGACATTATATACTATTCTGAATTTTGACTAAATTCTCAGTTATTTCAGTACTAATATTGCTTTATTAAAATGTAAAGAAAAATCAAGATTGACATGCATTTTGTAAATTGATAAGTGATTATGTTTGTATCTTGTTACAATATCACAAAGATTTCTTAACCTTGAGAACTCTGTGTTACTAGTTTTACTTTCCTTTCCACTGCATTCATTTTTAAGGCCTTTTAATTGCATTATCCTTATTGTTAATTTCACTCAAACTTGTTTTCTCAAAGTTGCCATAGCAGGATATGACAATTGCTTTCTTTCTTTTATATTCTATGCCCCTTCCAGATGTAGACAGTCATGGCCATCCACATCTTCCTGTTCCACTCTGTTCTGCTATCCATTTGCTTAAGCTCATCAAGTATGTCACATGTTGTTTTTTCTATCTGTCCTGTGAGTACCAAATTTTCCAAGCCCTTCTTCCTCATCATGTGTCGCAGAAGTTTCAACTGCCTCTTCCTGATGTTAAGTCTAAGTTTCTTTTTTGTTTCCATTCTGTCCAAAACCTTGTCATTGCTCACATGTTTGGTCTATAGTACCCACAGCATCCTTCTGTAGAATCACATTTCTACTGTTGTGAGTCTCTCTATCTTTGAGAAGATTTTTTCAGAATTATGAAATTCAAATGCACTATTGTTTCGGGATCAGTCACCTTCAGTGACAGGATAATTGATTTGGACAGCAAATGAAGTCAAATACAGAGTGATAAAGATTAACAAGGCTAAAAGTGCTCCAATGCCTCTGCTGTTTACCCAGATGTGTAGAGTTGTATTTTCCCTAAAAGCATTAGTGTAAAATAAATAAAAGTAGCCTTTGTCAAAAGTTTAACTCAATTTTCTATTCCAGTAATTGCTATGCTATTTCACACCTCCATAATCACTGCAAAATGGTGATAGAATTATTACTTTCTTTCCTTCAAACTTACCAAATCAAAACAGCAGAATTATATGACAAATTTTGTGAGAATTTCGCCATCAGTTATGAACTTCTTCCTTGCCATCCTTTTAATTTCGTTAAGATGCTGGACTATTTCTAAAGCTAAGCAGAGAATTGAGAGACAGGAAGATTTCATTGGAAACAAAAAAGTACTGATATTTGTCCTCCTGTATGATAGTGAATGCTGGACGATCTCCTCAAAGATGAAAAAGAAACTCGAAGCAACAGATATGATTCTACAAAAGGATTACAAGAACCAGATCAAGCCAAAAATAATATACTGCTGCCATCTAAGGGCAGGAGCTGCTCAGTCATCACTTTCCAATCTCAATCTGCTTTATTGCTTTTTTTTATGGAAAGTGTTCAGATGAACCTCATTCCTTAGTTTCATTGTTAAAAAGAAAGGTGTTTTAGTAATGGATGAAAAAGATGTTTTAACAATGGATACTAAATCTGAAAGCACACTGGGATAGCATTTGGAAGACTTATTTCATGAAGCAAAGTATTAAGAAACAGGAAAATTCGTTAGAAATAAAAAAAAAAGTTCAAAACTCTTATACAATATCAGTCCTCCTATTTGTCAGTAAATGTTAACCCATCTTCTACAAATACTTTCACAGCTTCTGCTCCAATGAACTTAGCTCACTGGTACTTCCTATATACGAATTTCCTCAAGCCACAAGATTAGCAACTAGGTCCCATCCTTTTACTGTGAAGCCAATAAATTGTAAACACAAATTCTACTCTTCTTTTTTTGAACTTCCTGCCTGTGGAATTCTCTTCCTTATAATTGCTTTCCTGACAGTTACAATCTCCAAGAATTTAAATGTAAAGTCAATAGTCCTCTCCTGTCACACTAACTTACATCCTCTCTCATGCTTTTCTACATCCACCCCACTCTCATCAGTACTCTCTTCCCTCTCCTACTCTCTTCCTGACACCTTCTGCAACCTCTCACTCTTCATAACAACATTCCTCCGATGTAACCCCCTGCACAACAGTGACAGTAAAATTCCTTGCTTGGGGGCAACACGATTAAAAAAAAAAAATCTCTTCACAAAGAAGAGAATTGAAGCAACAGAAATGTGGTTCTACAGAAGGATGCTGAGAATACCATAGATTGAATATGTGAGCAATGACAAAGTTTTTGAGAAAATCCTAACACAAAGGACACTTAGTTAACACCAAGAAGAGATAATAAAAATTTGTAGAGCACCTAACAAGGAAAAAGGGCTCAGAAAATGTGATACTCACAGGACAGGTTGAAGGCAAGTGGAAAACAACATATGACCTACCTAGAAAGCTTGAGTAAACTGATGGTAAAACAAAGTTTAGGGAAGAAAACAAAAAGATAAAATTTACTTGGAGTTACAAAGAACAAGAATTTGTGGAGTGCTATGATCGCCAACGTCCTGAATGGACAGGGCACAGAGAAAAAGATGCAGTTAAAGAAATAAGTCCTTTTATTATGAATGTTGGCCAAAAAATTGTCTGTTAGAATCCCCAGTTTTTCTTTTTTTTTCTTTTCCTAAATCGCAAAGCATAAAATAAGCTCACTTTCCCTGCCCATCATAATCTTTCAAAATGGCTACCTTTCTAACCGTACAAAGAATACAAAGAGCTGTCATAGAATTTCTGTTTTCGAAAGGAAAAAAAACTACAAACATTCAAAAGAGGCTAGTGAATGTTTATCAAAAAACTGTGCTCAGTTAATGCTGAGCCAATAAGGTTACTTTCATCTTAGAGGGAAAGGAGAAACTGACCTTAGTGACTGGCCCTGCAGTGGCAGGTGAACTGCTACTAAGAAGGTAAATAAAGCCAAACAGACTGGCTTCAACTGATAGAAGAATCACTGATCTGGCACTCTTCAGGTAAGCCATCATAATATCTGCAGTTATGCACAGTTTCTTGAGTACACAATGTCCTGTGCAAAGTGGGTTGCCACAATGCTGATAAGCCCCATGAAGAAACAGATGATTTTCTTTTATATAATCATTTCACCCCAAGCAAGGCAATACTGCTACTGGTGCACAGGGGGTGGTTATATAAGAAAAGTGTGAAGAGAAAAAAGATCAGGTCACAGTGGGGTCTCAGAGAATGGATAAGATTAGGATGTGAACACTCATATGAAGAGAACAGTGTGAGAGTAGAGTGGAAAGAAAGAACATTGATATACCGGAGGTGTCGGGTAAAGGATGGGAGTCACGGAGATAAGAAATGGCAATTGACATTACAATCAAACTCTTGGATTGGTTTGCAAACCTGACTCATAACTTTAATACATACTAGCAGTATAGCCCGGCATTGCTCAGGTGTAATGAAAGCTTTTATATATATATATATATATATTATCAATTTTCTGCACTATTGTAAAAAGTGCAACATTGAAACTTCTGAATATCATTTCTTATGTCTTTTTCTATCAGTGTATCAAATTTGATTAAAATCAGACCACTCCTTCTATAAACCGATTTTTTCAATTATCAATTTTCAATATTTATCAGGGGTACCTCGACATAAAACCTAGCTAAGAACACTCGCAGATGCTTATAGTACAACTCTGTAAATTTTCAAGAAAATCGGTTCAGCTGTTTCAGAGTCTATAGGTAATGGACACACACACACACACACACACACACAAAGTTCTATTTATAAATAAATTTAGATATTTTTATCAATAGTTTGGAGTATGAGTGGATTTTACTGTCAATTTTGAATTTAGAGTTGTTTTTGTTTTTAGAGTTGTTTTTGTTTTAGACGGGTTTCCAACCAACACTAAAGAGCCTAATCAGCTTCTACAAAGCTAATAGGAAGAAGATATGGATTCATGTTTTTTTTTCTGAAAGGCCCAAGTTAAATCAATATAAACCGTATCATTTGAACCCTGCTCTGATCACATTTTCCATACCATTAACCATTAAGCTACTCACATCTCCAGATTAAGAAGAGTCTGTCTAATTTTTGTTTTGCTTATTTTTTGAAACTTTAAAGAGAAAATGTTGTTTGGAACTCTTCTCATATTACTAACTTTTACTCAGGAGAGTAAGTTTTGCACTTGAAGTTTAGGATTTTATGAGAAAGTTTTTTGACTAAACACAGCCAGAATTATTTATAGGATGTGAATTCAGGTTAAGAAAAAAATGGTTGTTGGCAAATCTCAATTCTTGTAATGCAAGATATTCAAATGGTCGAATTTCCCAGTTCCTTTCGACTGTGGTTCATAGAAACACTTGGCTCAGAGCCAACGGTAAAAATTTTAAATTACTTACTCAGCCCAAAGATCTGAAGGAGAAGCAGACTTGCAAATGCGAGCAAGTGAATCAATCAATTGTAACCTTTTGTGATGGAAGGTATGCATATCACATCGTATTACACTGTATTACTTGGAGAAATAATGAGTGAAGAAAATATTTATGAGAATTCTAAATTTTTGAGTAAAAAGTTTGTCAACAGAGCTGTGTTAGTGTATACAGTTGCCTGTATATATCTTTTTTTTTTTTAATGTAATCATTTCACCCCAAGCAAGATAGGACTGCCACTGATGCACAGAGGTGACAGTGAGAGAAAAATCAAGGTACAGAGGATGTCGAAGAAAGGATAAGAGAAGGACATAAAAGATGGCAATTGACATTGCATTTAAACTTTTGAAGATTGTAGCTATCAGGGAAACAAGTAAGCAGAAGAGAGTTCCACAAATTTTCTTTCTTTTAAAAATCTTTCATTGAATATGGCTGATAAGGATGATTTAATCAATATTTTATTAAGTATATGCAGCATTCTAACATGTTTCATTTTTTCTTGGAAGTTAATATAAAAATTATCCATGAGCTTATATTGCTCCAAGCGTTTATGGCCAGTGCTTTAACCATTCTCAGTGGTATTGTATTAGGTTGTATTAGGTATATCTATTCTTTCATTTGGAGATTTTGAGCAATCATGTGCCATGCATGGCTGGGTATATATATATATATATATATAAAGAGAGAGAGAGAGAGGGTTATGGCTATTATGATTGTTATAATAGCATATGGGATTGCAATCAAAAGCTTTCAGGATTCGGTGCCAAGTGTACCATCATCATGACTGCCTGATGATGGTTCACTTGGCACCGAAACTTTAAAGCTTTTGATTTGCAGTCCCACATTATATTATAACAATAATAATACCTATAACTGTATAAATGCTTTACATCTGTATTGAGAACTTTTAAAAAGTAAATATTAAAATGTGGAATATATAACCATTAGTTTAAACTATTTATATGTATGTATTGATTCAAAAAGACAAAAGTTGGTAACTAAATTTGCATTTAAATTTTTGAAGATTGTAAGCATCAAAGAATCCAGAAATTGGAAGAGAGTTCCTCAGAGTAAGTAAGAAGTGTGAAAAAAAGAAACTTTTAGAATAGAACTTACAGTTACATCGAGTTATTTTCAATAAATTACCTTTTTTGTCACAAAATGGGTCAACACTGCTAGGAAACAATGCCATAACAATGTTGAAAGTGTTCAATATAAATATTCGGTGAGTAATACTAACAGGCAATCAAATATGGTATTGAGTGAGACAATGTACAAATGTTAATTATATTTGTAATATACTGCTATAATACATTTAATTTGTAAAGTGGTTGAGAAAGCTGTCCCAATAGGGTAAAATCCAAATATTAACTTGAAAAATATATTAAATGCAATGGATTTTAAAATAAAAAAATAAAATAAAATGACAATGTAAAAGGTAAAAAAAAAAAGTTTTTATTTCTCCTAAAACCCCATTTTTTTTTTTTGTTTTTTTAACAAAAACTGTCTCTTGAAGACCTTCAACAGTGACAACTACTAAAATGGAGAGCACATACAACTCAAAGGTGTATTGATACAATCAAGGTGTTTGCTTACACATTGTTTGAAATAAAAGTTAGGAAGGAAACTCCTATTTGTACGAGAAAAAGGGATAACATATATGAACTTTAGTGTCTGTCTACATTTCTGAGATGAAATATTGTAATTACTTACCTTATTTGCATTGTTCAGACTGTTTTCCTCATTTTTGTTTCTATATTCACAATATTTCGGCCATTGTACACTTCGGCCTTCTTCAGGAGCTGTCTATATTTCTAAGATGAAGTATTGCAATTATTGATATGATTTACATTGTCCAGATTGTTGTCTTCATCTTTGTTGCTATGTTTACAATATTTCGGCCGTTGTACACTTCAGCCTTCTTCAGGTGCTGTCTATATTTCTGAAATAAGGTATTGTAATTATTTACAACTAGCAGTATAACCCGGCATTGCTCGGGTGAAATGAAAGCTTTAAAACTAATCCATGGTCCTGGAGCTCAGACTCAGCCTAAAGAATATTTGTGTGAAGTTTGGTGAGAATCAAATAAAAATTGTGGATTTGTATAAAGGACAGACAGATAAACACACACACAAACATCTTGCCTTTTATATATATATATATATATATATATATTATCGATTTTCTGCACTATTGTAAGAACAGCAACATTGAAACTTCTGAATATTGTTTCTTATGTCTTTGTCTGTGGGTGTATCAAATTTGATTAAAATCGGACCACTCGTTCTATAACCCGATTTTTTCGATTATCGATGGTACCTTGACACAAAACCTAGCTAAGAACACTTGCAGACGCTTAGAGTACAACTGTGTAAATTTTGAAGAAAATGGGTTCAGCCGTTTCGGAGTCTATAAGTAACGGATACACACACACACACACACACACACACACACACACAAAGTTCCATTTATAAATAAGTTAGATATTTACTTTGTTCAGACTGTTTTCCTCATCTTTATTGATATATTCACATTTCATTCTTTGTATGCTCTGACCATCTTCAGGTAACTGAAGTTTTGTACTGAAATGACAATAACCTACCTCAGTGTTTGAAATAAAGGGGTTAGTTCAAAATTTCAATCACCTGAAGTAGATCAGAGCTTACAACAGCCAAGACACTGGTATGGCAACAAAGATGAAGACAACAGTCCAAATAATGTAAATAGTTATCGACTTGAAGTCTAATTTCTGGAAAAACTGTTTTCAGAGAAAGATTTTATAAATTTTAACCAGTAATAATGCTGTTCAATGAATGAATGCCAAACATTTTCTTTATGGAAATAGTTAATCTCGCAATTACCATTTTAAGCGAAAATCTTTTTGTTAGAAGTTTCACAATCAAAGACATTTCTATAAATTATTGTCACTCATCTGCTGAAAGTGACAGAATTATTTACATTAAAAAGAAAGGAAAGAAAAAATAGGTAAGTACTGTTGTTTCCAAGTTTAAAAATCAAAATAAGAAACCTTGCCAAAAAAATGAAGCTGATAATTTAAAAAAAAAACTAAAAGCCAGGTTATCATTTCCAAGGTACATATCAATAGAGAGAAACAGGTATAAAGATATAAATAGATGGCGTTTTTTTTTTTTTTTTTTTTTTTTTTTAAAAGCAAAAGTAAAAATTTAGAAAATTTGAAATCTTGCCTAAGGAATTAATTTAAGAAATAAAACAAAACATTTGATAGCAAATAAAATTTCCAGTATCTACATTTAATATTAAAGCAAATTGTTGTGAGTGTAAACATGGCATTGCTAAGTGTAATATTAGCCTTTTTCCTATAAGGAAACATTTAGCATTCATTGATTGAGCAACCAGTACTGCTTTCAGTTGAAACTTATAAAATCTTTATCTTAAAAAATTTTTTATGAAAATAGCTTTCTCAAGTCGAGTAGCCATTATCGCTCTTTCCAGTACTGATATAAGCCTTTTCCCTATGAGGAAACATTTAGCATTCATTGACTGAGCAGCCAGTGCTGCTCTCAGTTGAAATTTATAAAATCTTTTTCTGAAAACAATTTTTCAGGAAAATAGGTTTCTCAAGTCAAGTAACTGTTATCACTCTTTCCAGTATTAATGGTGAAGGGTCTCCTTAACCTTTTATTTGGAGTAGTGTGGAATGTTAACATCTTGGTCATATCATTATTTTCTCTTCAACTTATATACACTATTCATTTTAGTTGTTTCTGCTGTTGGTCATATTCAAATGATGTGGTTTCTGTTATTTGGCAAATTTTTATTTTTATTTTTATTATGTAGCATGAATCCACAATGTTCAAAAGAAGAGTTATCATCAATCTTTACTCACTTAAATTTTAAAATTAGGAAGATATATTTGAGTGAACGTGAACACTTATATGGACACTTATATGTCACCATATATATTATCTTACATGATATACCATAAAATATAGTTTACGTAAATATACAGGTAGTGTATGATATATTTAAAATATATTTAAATATTGAATATTTAATATTAATAAATATTATATATATTAATTTATATATTTAATACTTAATATTAATAAATATTCAGAATGTTATATATAAATAAATATTTACAATATAATATATAGAATATTTAGAATAATGTATAGAATATAAAATATTTAGAATATAAAACTTTAGAGTATAAATAAATATGTAGAATAATATTAATAAATATTATATAGATTTAAAATATATTTAAATATTGAATAAATATATTTAAAGAAAATTAAAATATATAGTTTACGTAAATATAGTTTAGTTTTACATGATATACCATAAAATATCCACAGCTTTTTTGAAGTTGTCAGACAGCTTCTTTTTTTTTTTTTTTTTTTTCAAAGACATTTTTTCAGTGAAATTACAAATTTCTTGAAGAAATATAACCTATTGTTGCAGAGGAATATCCTATCCTACCTCGGAATGGATATGATCCGGTCTATAAAAGACTGTGACTAGAGCAAACTAGCAGCATATGTCACTAGACAGAAGCATTCTTCACGAGACGGATGCACATGTTTTAGGCAGAGACATTTTCTACGTAATTGTTATACCTGTTACTATTTGTTGGTGTTCTGGTATGTTTATTGTACAGTGGTATAATAAATCTCTTACAATGTATCTTCAGTGTTAAGTATTATTCTTGCACTATTCTTTTCCCTGATTATTCCCTTCTCGGGATATATCACCTATTGAATTGAGGAATTTTTTTTTTTTTTAATCATTTCACCCCTAGCAAGGCGGAACTGCCACTGATGTGCAGGGGGCTACATAAATGTAAAAAGATTAATTAGAAAAGAGTGAGGAGTACAACCTAGTTAGAAAGGAACAATAGAAAGCTGAGAAAGCAGGTGAGATGACAGATACATAGGTGGAGAGAATGGGAAGGTTATACAGGGGTGGGGAGAGAGCTAGAGTCCAGTGGTTAGTAGATGAGTATTGACTTTGCATTTAAATTTCTGGAGGTTGTAGCCGTCAGGAAAGCAAGAATACGGGAGCGAGTTCCACAGGCGGGAAGTGCGAGAGAAGAAGCTGCCGGAGTAGAATTGTTGTCTGCATTTGGCTAACCTGACTGTCAATGGATGGGACTCAGTTGCCAGTCTGGTTGCACGAGTAAAAACCTGTTGAGGAGGCATCTTGGTAGATTTTTGTGTGCAAGGTAAAGGGCATAGAGAAAATGAGATATCAGAATTGGGGATCGTAAAAGAGACATTGAACAAAAAGAGAAAAACAGGAGAGAAAGTGGGAGGTAAAAGAGACATGGTGAAAAGGTTCAGAGAAAAGCGCCAGGTTTAGAAGTAGAAAATAAATTCTGGTCATATACAGCCTTTGATGACCCAGCATTTGGGTTTAATGAAGAGAAAGAAGTAAGAAAATGCATAGGGTGGGACGCAGTATGCAAGTTTTTGGTATAAGAATATATAAGTAGATGAATTTTTTATACAATTTGTCCCTCAATACAAAGCTCAAGAACCACTTAAGGTAGTGGTTACTGAATGTGATTTTTTTTTTAATCATTTCACCCAAAGCAAGGCAGTTTTACTGCCACTGTTGCACAGGGGGTTACATAGAGGCAAGTGATGAAAAAAGAGAGGTAGGTTATAGGGGGTGTCAAGAGGATGGTAATAGAAGGATGAGAATACCGGTGTGATGGGGGTGGAATGAATGGAGAAAAGAGCTTGAGAGAAAGGATGCGAGTTAGTGAGATAGGAGATGACTATTGACCTTACATTTAAATTCCTGGAGATTGTAGCTGTTGGAGAAGCAAGTATACGAAAGGGAATTCCACAGAAAAGAAGGTGTTAGAGAAGAAATTGCGGTTACATTTTATCAGTTTCACTGTAAAAGAGTGGGACCAAGTTGCTAGTCTAGTCAGTCAGTTAAGTGCCATACGTGATACACGCTTGGGCAATCATGTCTCAAAAGAGACATGACTGACTGGGCAGAATATTATCCCGCAGTAGGTTGCCATTGCTTTCTGCGGTAGACTGGTTGTCGACCAAGGCTATAGAACCTAATCTGTCCTACTATTTAACCCATAACTGGAAGGAAGAGACGGATTAATACCTTTCCCAAGGGTATTTGCATGTAAGTGAATACAATGGATTCAACTGGAATTCGAACTCGGCTCCCTGGTTTCTCGTTCCAAGCCGACATCCACTGTACCACAGTGCACACCTAGTAGCTTGTGTAAATTCATACATAGGGGACATCAGTGAGCTCAGTTCATTGGAGCAGAATCTGTGAGAGTATTTAAGTGCATGAAGGGAAGAGGAAGACCTGCATATTATAAAGTATGTGGAAGAGATAATGGTTGACATTAGATATTAAAGGATGCATTCATGACCACTACAATTTAACTTCTTCAATTGTCTTTATTGTCATATTCACAACGGTTTGACTGTATTCTTCAGCCCTCTTTCAGCTATTTTTTCAGAGATACATGGCCCAGTGGATAAAAGCATTGTTTGAAGTAATCCAGTGACTTGACCCAAACAATTGTGAGTTCAGTCCCTGGCCAAAGCAGAGGTGAACAAAAACTTGGAGAGTTACTAAAGGGAAGTAACTGAAACTGAGATATTAAGAAAAAGCCATGGCATGTGGAACTAAAACAATCTATGCCAGTGGATGAAGTAAAGGTTTTGGTTCAAATTCCAACATATATCACCTGAAGAAGGCTGAGGCATACCACAGCCGAAAGGTTATAAATATGACAATAAAGATGAGAACAATAGTGTAAATAATTAGAATAACCCATCTCAGAAATATAGGCAGACACTAAAATTCGACACAACTTTAAAAATAGAAAGGTGATTATGATTACCCTCAGGTGCATAATAGAATAAGGGAATTGAATTTTTTTTTCTTTTTATTCAGGACCCCCCACCACTGCACTGCTTAAGATTTGAAAACCGCATTATTTCTTAATTTTGCACAGTTCCCCAGAATTCAAACAAACGGTATTCTTTTCTCACGTTTTTTGTCTGTGGAATTATTTTCCAGCTTTTTGCTTTCAAGCCAACTTTGATCTTAATAAATATAAATCCAATGTTAACCATTATCTACTGTCTCCTTGATTGTTTTTATTTTATTTTTCTCATTCCTTAATAATTTTTTTCTTATTCTTTCACACTGAGTAACCCTCTTTAGTCTTAGTGGCTTTATTGCTTTTTTTTGGGGGAAATGATGAAAAAAAAAAAATTACCTTTGGTTCATGTTTTCACTTGCAGACTTTGATAATTTTTTAATATAGACAAGTTGTTTTACTTTTTTTAAAAGTTTGACACCAATCACATCCTGGGGATGTCTTGCACTTTCTGATAAGATGATGGTGCACAAATCTACTTTTGATTTTTATACAAGTTGATGTATAACACATTGACTGCCAGAGGTCAATTATGTAATCTGACTTCAAACACCAACTTCATAATAACCAACTTAGGCAATAAAAATTTATGTAAGTTGATTTATAGCTTCAACTGAAGTCTTAACATGGTTTTCACACTAAAAGCATCACTGCAAATAAACTCATTGTTGGCACCTGCAGACAAAAATGTGTTAGAAAATGTCAAGTACAAGATAATATATGCGCATGAGATAATAATTTGTAGTTAGTGTCATGCTAAAAAGCAGTCAATGTGTTAATTTATGCAAAGGATTTTGAGTTCTGATTAATTTCTCAATACGAGTATGTAGGTTTGCCTATCACCTGACTCACACTCCAACCCCCTTTTTTTAACAGGAGCATAGGTTTGCATTCTTGTTTCCTGTTTAGGATAGGATTTACAATTCCTTTTAGCGTTTTCTCATTTCTTTCATTGCCAGTAAACTATTGCATCTTAGTGGCATTATTATCTTGATTGTGGGTAAAATTATTTTAAAAAAATGTTCCATGGCTTCTTTGTATACTACAAGAGTAGAATCCTGAAAAAACAAATTTTTTACTTAAATTCTAAATTTTTGACAGTTAAAAGATTTTGTGACCCTTCTACGTTTATTGCCCACTCCCCATTTGCTCCCCAACTAATTATTAAATTCCCCATCTTGTATTAAGCGCCACTCTTAAGTTCTTAATGTTCCTAATAGGAGATAGAAGCTTTAATCAGCTGATTCACCCCATTTTTTTTAAAATATCGTTCATTGTATTTTAATGATGATTTTAATTTTTCGTAACTAAAATAAATTAAGGATGTATGAATAATATCATCCTGCCCACATGCCTCCTTGCTGTTTTGAATAGGAGTAGAGGTTTATCCTTTGTTTAGAATTAGGTTTCCAGTTCCTTCTTAAGTCTACTTCAACTCTATACTTTTAATGTCTTTGCCTTAACTCTGAAATTTTATTTTATTTACTGTTTATTTTTCCTCAATATAAGTAAGTAGTTTTGCATGTTGTCCTCCTCACACTCGTCCCTGGTCTTATACACAGGAATAGAGGTTTATCTTTTATTTCCTGTTTAGGATTCAGTTTCCAGTTCCTTCTAAAGTCTACTTCAACTCTATACTTTTAATGTCTTTGCCTAAATGCTGAAATTTTATTTCATTTACTATTTTTCCTCAATTTGAGTAAATAGCTTTGCCTATCGTCCTGTTCACACACCTCCCTGGTCTTATGAACAGGAGTAGAAGTTTATTTCTTGCTTCCTGTTTAAGATTGGTTTTCCAGTTACTTCTAAAGCCTTTCTTTATCTTTCAATTTCAGAGGCCCTTTCATGGCATTATCACCCTGCTCCGATTGTTGACTTTTTCTGTCACCCTCTTGGCCCTTGTACAGGATGAATATCTTTGTAAAAAAAAAATTAATTTATCATTTCAATTTTTTAAGATAATTTTTTTTTTCAATGAGGTTTGACTCAATTTTGTCATCTTATGAATCAAATGCTGTGATAGCAGGAAGATTCAAATGAAACCAAAAAATGCATCAATGAAAAGTAAGGAATCGACTTCATCTCCAAAAAATTGAAATAAATTAAGACTTTTAAAATGACTTGAATAAACAGTGTGGTGAGAAGATAATAGAAGTAGATAGTTTTTGCTTATCATCCTGTTCACACTCCTCCCTGGTCTTTTGTTTCCTGTTTAGGATTAGGTTTCTGGTTCATTCTAAAGTCTATTTTAACTTTATACTTCTAATATCTCTGCCAAAACTCTGAAATTGTATTTACTATTTATTTATTTAATTTTCTTGAATAGGTGTATATAGGTTTGCCTGTTTTTCAGTTGACACTACTTATTTGATTTTTTTTCCACAGGAGTAGAGATTTATCCTGTGTTTCTTTTATTCTCTTTCACTCTCAGTAGCCCCTTGCATTCTAGTAGAATTATTGCCGTACTTGAGGTGAATGGATTTTTAAAAAAAGTGTTGAAGTAGTATCAACAGAGAATCCAAATCCTGGAGTCAGGGAACACTTGCACTCTTGTTTCATCATATCTTTAGGGATTTAGCTGTACTCACCACACTCGGCCAATTAACCCTGATTAGTTTTTTGATGGTTAGAAGAGTGGACTAACTTGTCCCATTTTCTGGTAAAAGAATAGGAAGAACTAATCTTGAAGCTCTCTTTTCCTGGGTTTATACTAAGATCAGTAAAGGAACAGGGAATATGTAAAGGATTGTCCTTTGCTTTGGTACACAGTTTTTGATCTTTGATTTTACTTATCCAAGTATCTGGTTTCAGAAACAAAGTTAGTTGATTGACCTGTCATTAACAATACTGGTGTTTATATTGGGTTATCTGTTATCGGTTATCCATCATAGTGAAGTGTATTTGTGTGTTGAAACAGATTAACTGAATTTGGCCTTGGTAGTAGATAGCCCACTATAAGGAATGTGTAAAACAAGAAAATAAAATTGTATATAGAAACAACATTCATACATATATATATATATATATATATATATATATATATCAATTAAGGCTTTTTTACAAATAAAAGTAATGTCTTATGGTTGGTACAAAGGTCGTTAAAAATGTTCATAGCAGTAAATGCCGAAAAGAGTTTGTGCATGAGCATTTGTTTGTTAGGAATGTCTTTGAAGTCTCCGTTCAGTGAACAGTCAAAAAGATGATGAGAGAGAAAGGAGAGGCAACATAACACGACCACTTGACATATGTCAAGTGGTTGTTGTTTGGACTGTTATCCTCGTCTTTGTTGTTCAAAATGTTTTGGCCATTTTACACTCTGACCTTTTTAAGTTGATTGTAATTTTAAACTGAAATTAGTTCTACCATGCCTCTTTTGGATATTTCAGTTTCAGCAATTTCCCTTTAGTAAGTCAACTGTACAAGTTTTTGTTCACCTCTGCTGTAGCCAGGTATTGAACTCATGACTCTTTGGGTCAAATCAATGGTTTACTTCAACCAATACTTTTATCAACTGGGCTATGTCTCCACATAGAAGCATACAATGATCAGAACATTGTAAATTTGAAAACAAAGATGAGTACAACAGTCCAGACAATGTAAATAGAGTTCTTTGTTAGTATCTTGAATAGAACATCACCTAGCAGGTTTTCTAGCAGACAGTTTGGTGATCTCAACAGTTTCTTCAATATACAATAACACATAGCATTACTAAAATGTTACACACAGCACACCATAATAATATTATATGGGATTATCAGTGATTTTTGCATTTTTTTTTTTAAGTAAAAATAGTTTGTCCACTACAATAGGTGAAGTTTCTTTCTTTTTCTTTTTTAATTCTACTTAGACTGACCAAAGACAGTTAATTCAAAAAGCCGTCTCAGGGTAAAACTCTTTGGTGAAGTTGGGATCAGGCTGGAGTCCAGGGAGAGAGACAATAGGATAGGAAAGAAAATGCCTGACAAGATTTACAAGTATAAATCTGACCATATATTCATTGTAGATAAATTTTGTCTTTGCTATGCTCAGAATTTTTCACTGACAAAACAAGTTAAACTTAAAATAAATCTTAGGAGAAGCAGTCAAATTTGTTCGTTTGATTGGATTTTCTGTAACTTTTTTTTTGTGTGTGTGTGCTATTTTTTCTCCCAAAGATAGAAGAATTTAGCTTGTCCCATCCTTAAAGACTGAAATCATTTTCTGAAACATTTTTCTGTTTTTAATTTAAATAAAGAATTTACTTTTATTTATTGCTTACATGTCTGTTTTTAATTGAATCATGAAAGAATAAAAGTCTAGGAGAGAAATGAAAAAATTGATTTACCAATATTGATTTATTTATTTATTTTTTTAATCAGCAGTCATAGCACATTGGTCATGAATAAAATATATACAATATCTATTTGCCTACTTTCCTCATTGCATGTCTCTATCTCTCTAGAAAGATGTTGAAGTGCATTCATTTATATTTTTCAATGTTCTTGATTAAAATATATAAAGTAATAATATGCAAACCATTACTGCATATGCAATAATACACAAAGCAGAGAAGATTCATTGTTGATGTCAAAAACTATCATCATCCAGAAGATGTGATCATGGTGTTTTTGGTTTTAACTCTGATAACACTCGCACAGCTGTCTTCCAATTGTAAAGTGAGGAGTTTATCCTTTTCTGTTTAGACAATCTACAATGTCATAAAATCTTTGAGGCCTATTGCTGCAAAATATTTATACAAAAAAAAAAATCTAAATTCTAATAAATAGTACACACTGCTACTTTTATTAGGATGGTTTTTGAACTGGCATAGCTCTATGCTTGTTAGGTCACCGCTCCTATTTGACTACAAATGGACTGTTCCCATTGCTATATATAGCAATGGTGGATTCTCTACAAGAGAGTCGTACCGAGTCACTAGACTGATGACTCTACGACACTGTCAGCTCTCTGCCTTCACGGAGAGGGCGCTCTCTGCTTCCGAGCAGAGAGCAATAACCCAGTCGTGGTTCTGCCGAAGGGTAGAAGCACGACTGGGCAAAAATAGACAGACATTTTTTGGCCAGGCCATATAGCCCGGAAAGCCCAGATATAAACTGACCATGTGTCATATATTGCCCTTACTGGGAGGGACGACTAAATAATGAGTCGGTGAGAGTCACTTGAGAGTCTCTAATGAGTTACTGAAGAGTCAGTGCAAGTCAGTGAAGAGTTAGTCACACTTCCGGTGGCGTACCAGAAGTAATCACATATACACACGTTTTACGACGGATTGGACTCTTGTATCTTTCTATTGTAAATATTACTAATCACTTCTCTACATACTAACCGTTTTTCCGCAGAATACAACTTATATTATGATTCTGTTGTTTAGTTATTCATTTATACTTGGCGACATAACAATGCTGTACTGATAAACTCCAGTTTTGTATACCCATGCTACTTATTAAGGATCTTAAAATAAGTCTTAACTGATACCAGAAACTGATGAAATATTGCAACCCTCTTATTGTTTTATTATGTCTATAGAAAATGTCCAGACAAACTACATTTCATAATTCCACCAGTTCTAAACTTAATTACCCAGAATGCTACACACATTGCAGTGAACCACACTCATCCCCTTTGTATTCCATTGGTGATATGTAAGCTCCACTTGAGCAGTTTCTTCTCACAATCAGCTGTTTCATGGAGCTGACTCCCAAGAGGATGCTTTCCTGAACACTATAATCTCATTCAAGTCTATAGTCAACATAAACTGCACCTCTTATTATGTAACCCTCTGCCCTGAGTAGTTCTTGTGCCCTGTCCAAGATAAACATTGCTGCAAAAAATAAAACTCATTGTTCTGTAACTTTATCAAACTATGAATAGGCATAGAACTGGGGCTATAAACTTTTTGGGATGGATCATTTAAGCTATCAACATTTTGGGATGACTCACTTGGGCTATAAACCTTGTGGCGCAAATCGGTTGGGCCATCAACCTTGTGGCGCAAATCGGTTGGGCCATCAACCTTGTGGCACAAATCGGTTGGGCCATCAACCTTGTGGCCCGATTCCGTTGGGCCATCAACCTTGTGGCCTGATTCGGTTGGGCCATCAACCTTGTGGCCCGATTCGGTTGGGCCATCAACCTTGTGGCCCGATTCGGTTGGGCCATCAACCTTGTGGCCCGATTCGGTTGGGCCATTAGTTTTGAGGTATGAATATTTTCTTACAAGGAAACAGTTAATATTACCATTCTTTCATTTTTGTTTTTTTAATCATTTCTCTCCAAGCAAGAGTGATCACTACGAGTGCACAGGCAGTTACAGTGAGAGAGAAAAATAAAAAAAATCGCTACATGGGGTGTTGAGGAGAGGGTAAAAAGATGCATGGAATTCATGGAGATAAGAGTTGGCAATTGACATTGCATCAGTATCCTTACCCGTCTGTCACCCTCCTTCTGACATTTCCTATATCTAACCATTTTTTCTCAACACTTTCCCCTCTATGTAACCCCCTGCACAATAGTGACAGGGAAACGCCTTGCTTGGGGTGAAACGATTATAAAAGAAAAAAAGAAAGAAAAAGTAACAAATGGCACCCACAATAGGATACTTGGGTCTCATGGATGATTTTGAATATGTTGAGATTTGGATAAAAGCCTTTGCAGCTACAAGAATGCATAATTTCAAAGACTCAAGAATGGAAGGTGAGCAGAACTAAATAATAGACTTGTTTGTGGCTTCTGTGAGGTGCAAAGCATTAAAGAAAATCTCCACAATGGTGTACCCACAGCAATTGTAACAGATGTCTTTTAAGAAAGTTGTCAGTTCAGTTTAGTGCCATACATGAGACATGCTTTGGGCGATCATGTCTCGAAAGAAACATAACTAACTAGGCAGAAGATTATCCCGCAGTAGGTTGCCATTGCTTTCTGCAATAGACTGGTTGCCAGCCAAGGCTATAGAACTAAAATGTCTTGTTATTTAACCCATAACTGGAGGGAAGAGACAGATTAATACCTTTCCCAAGGGTATTATATCAACTGGAATTCGAACTCGGCACTCCGATTTGTCATTCTGAGTCGATATCTACTGTGCCACAACGCACATCTGGAACGATAAATCAGGGTGTCAAATTCAAATTCCAGTTGATATTTCTTGCATTCACTTATGCACAAATACCCTTGAGAAAAGTATTAATCCATCTCTTCCCTCCAGTTATGGGTTAAATGATAGGATAGATTGGGTTGTATAGCCCTGGTTGGCAACCAGTCTACTGCAGAAAGCAATGGCAACCTACTGCTGGATAGTCTTCTGTCCAGTCTGTCATGTCTCTTTCGAGACATGATCACCAAAGCATCTATCACGTATGGTACGACTGAAGAAAGTTGTCAGCATAATAAAAAAAGGTTAGGCTGAAAAAAACTGGTCATCGCTGAAAGGACAAAATTTTTAGAAGCTAGGCTATGGTCGGAGGAATCTATTATGTACACAGACTCCAGGGGCAGGCAAAGCACTGCAAATTTGAAAAACTACAAACTCAAAGTATGTCAATTGAAGATGAGCTGATTTTATTATGAACAACTGAAGGACTTAATGACCTGTAGCATAAACGAAAAGTACTGGAATGTATGCAAGGCAGCCATATGAACTTAGAATAAAGTGTGGACTATTTACAACAGCTGGAGCAAATCAGATTTCAACCAGCCAAGAAAAGTGTTAGTCATACAGGTTGAATGTAATCAAAGACAAAGTGAAGTGCGGTTATTGTAGAACAGCAAATGAAATTGATAAATTCAAGTGTCCAGTGCTAGTGTCTTAAATGCAGAAAAATTAATCATTTTAAGACCATTTGCTGAAGTGAAAAATGTAGAAAAAATGAGAGTAATAACCCCCCCACCCTAAAGAACGGCAAGAAACTGGCGTATTTGCAATAAATATGCAAAAGAATGGTAGAGAGAAAGTGAAAATAACTGGCATGCAAGTTGATACAGCAAGATCACCATAATTCTAAGAAATTTTTCAATCAAGCTAGGCTCATCTGAGTTAAAAGAAAGTGGTTTAAAGTTAAAACTATGTAACAGAACAACAGTAAAGATATTGTCTTTTGAGGAGAGAGTAAGGTACAAGATAGACAGGAACGCAAATTCCAAAGAAGCAAACCTTTTGCAGAGAGGCAATAATTTGGCTTTGATCGAGAAGAGGCAGTCTGTTTTGGCTCATGCAAATCAGTTTAGAACAAGGATTGTCTCAGACAATGTGAAGCTGGAAAAACCAAAATCAAGAGAAGGAAGGTAACTACAGTGAAGTGGCAGAGCAGAGAACAGAAATGCAGGAGCTAGAAGGAAGGGAAAACTGCAGTGATGAGGATGAACAAGAAATGGACGTAAGTGGAGAAAAAAACTCATAAAAAAAGGATGAAAAAAAGATCACAAAAAGTAGAAGTGATGAGCAAAATCAAGAACTATATAAATCAAAAGTAGTTAGAGTGAAAGGAAAAACAAGGGTATATGACCACTGTGATTAAGGGAGAATGTGTTATCCTATACAAATTAGCTGAGTTGTATTTAAGTGCTCAGCTGATAACTGCCAAGGCTTTATTATGTCACAAGTAACGGTGTACTATTTACGAACCATTTACTCAAACTGCGAGATATTCAAGCCATAACAGTTTTCCAACAGTTATTCCTGGTACACTTGTAACACTGTTGGTCAAGAAATGCCAAATGACCCCACAATTTAAGAAATAGTGTCCTTCTTCCTGGTACATGCTATCATGCCTCATTCAAATTCTAACTCCGTGCCATAAACAGCCTAATTGATTCATACTGACTCTATAGATTTGATACAGATCATTGCACTTCTATGATGTCAGGGTACAGTGGTTCTATCTACCATTATCTTTGCATATAGCCATCCATGATGACATTTGGTAGATTAGTTTATTATTTGTCTCAAAATAAAGCAATAAAGCCACTAAGACACAGGGAAATATGTGTGTGTGTTTGTTTGTTTACTTGATTTTAAGCTATCAAATAATGTCTGTATTACTGTATGTGGTTGATGAAATGTGTGTGTGCAACATTTTTCACACCCGAATAACATTTTTTACTTTCTATTTTGATTTTTAAGAACAGCTAAAAGAAAGAAATTTTGCTATACTTTTGGATTTTTTCATTTAGGTGTGTTGATACTAATGACAACAATTCAAGTTGTATGTGTGAACAGTGATTTCATAAAATGAAACACACACACACATATATATATATATATATATATATATATATATATTGTGTTGCTGATTTTTTTTTTTAAACATTTTGTGTTCTTGTATTTTTGTTTGGCTTCAGTTTTATAAAACAAATCTCGTCACTGTTCTTTTCTTCTGGCTCAGTTTCTTTTCTTTCTTTTTTTTTTTTTGATTATCTATAAAATTATCTGTTGAAAAGTGCTTGGGTTTTGTTTCTTCTGATGATGTATATCCTTTTTGTTTCCATTGTGTGGTTTTATCTTCTTGTCCCTTTTAATTATTTTAGTTTTTATTGCCTTAATTAAACTTTGTGCTTTAAATAAGAACTTGAAATAGTCCTAAATAGTCATTTGTCTGATAGTTTGTACATTTTAGTAAATATCATGTTTCCCAGATTACAAGAGTAAACAAAATAAAAGTGTATTAAGGTTGACATATAGTTTCAGTTGTTGATATTTTGATCTATAGTGGCTTTGCTTTTTCTTTTTTTCGTTCATTTTTTTTAATTTTTTTTTTCTTTTTCGTGTATTTTCTTTTTGTCTTTTCTTTTTTTTATCCTTTTGCTTTTTTGTTTTGTTCTTTTACTTTTCTTTTCCACTTTTTTGTTTCTGTCATTTTCTTTTTCTTTTCTTTCCCTTTTTCTTTTTTGTTTCTTCTTTTTTGTTGTTTTTTCTGTCTTCTTTTCTTTTATCCTTTTCCTTTTTTTTCCTTTTCTTTTCCACTTTTTTAGTTTTTGTCATTTTCTTCTTCTTTTCTTATCTTTTTTGTTTTTTCCTTTTTTGTTGTTTTTTGTCTTTTCTTTTATACTTTTGCTTTTTTTTTTTTTGTTTTTCCACTTTTTCTTTTTGTCATTTTTTTACTTTTTCTTTTCTTTCACTTTTTCTTTCTTTCTTTTTCTTTTTAATCATTTTACCCCAAGCAAGGCAGGACTGCCACTCATGCACAGGGGGGTTACAATGAGAGAAAAGACAGGGTACAGGGGGTTTTGAGGAAAGGAAAAAGATGAATGATATTCAAGAAGATGGCAATTGACATTGCATTTAAATTTTTTGAAATTGTAGTTATCACAGAAGGGAATTTCACAGGCAGGAAGTACAAAAAAAGAAACTGTTGGAGTAGAAATGGTGGTTACACTTAATTATTTCAACAGTAAAAGGGTGAGACCTATATGCCAACCCAGTAGCATGTGATCTATGTGATCAGGACACCAGGTAAAAAAAAAAAAGCTTATCAGAACAGTTGATATAAAAATATTTGTAGAAAAGACAGAGAGGAGCCACATCACATTGGTGAAAAAGTGAAAGAAGTCAAGATGCCAAGTCAGGATTGATTACATTGTAGAGCATTCTTTGGATTTTGTCAAGAATCTCAAGATGAATAGCATGAACACCCAACCAGGTATTCAGTGAACAGAAGAATAGTAGATTTATGAATATGAAAGATCAATTCTGACGAGAGGAAACTTTCTGATTTGGTACAGTGACCCAACCTTCCTAGCCGAAAGTGAGTCACTTGGTATAAAGTTTGAAGTTGTCTGACCACAACTTGTTGCAAAATTTTGTTTATCAGTTTTTAGGTGCATACAAACTCAAAAGAATTTTCTTGAACCAAATAATTATGAGAATAGTTTTTTTTTTTTTTTACATGGATTTCTTTTCTTCTACATCTGCAAATTTCAATTTTTGTTGATCTTTTCATGTGGTTATCTGACTTGGCTTTGAAATCTTTAAACACTTCTCTTATATGCCATGTCCCTTCAGAACATAGGTGATCATGGCCTTCCACATCTCCCTATCACTAATGGCTCTTAACATACTTTCTTCTGTTACCCCAACCAAAACACATTCTGTCATCTACTTGCCCAAATCCATATGTTACGCATTGCTTTTCCCTGTCTCTCTTTCTGTCTGACCTGTGAGTATCAAATTATCCAAGCCCTTTTTCCTCATTACATGTCCCAGGAACTTCAGATGTCTTTTTCTGATGTAAAGTATTAGTTTCCATCCTCTCCAAAACCACATTGTTGCTCACATGTTTGGTCCATGGTATTCTCAGCATCCTTCTGTAGAACTACATTTTAGTTGCTTCAAGTCTCTCATTCATCTTTGATGAGATTGTCCAACATTCGCTGCCATATTAAAGAATGGATATCACATAGCAATCTGGTACTCACTTCTCTGTTTCTAGTAAAATTTTCCTGTCTCTCAGTCCTCTGCTCAGCTCCTGGAATGCATCCTTGTCCATACCAATTTGTCTTCAGATATCGGTGTCACACTGTCTTCTATTAGAACACTTTCAAAGTATTTAAAGCTGTTTTAATTACTAAATATCACTAAATATTACTGCATATTGGGACATAT
This sequence comes from Ascarosepion bandense, assembly GCA_037127315.1. NCBI lineage: Eukaryota > Metazoa > Mollusca > Cephalopoda > Sepiida > Sepiidae > Ascarosepion > Ascarosepion bandense. The sequence goes on from JBBBDQ010000729.1 coordinate 2,373,148, forward strand.
AGAATATTTAGTAACACTGTAACCAATTGAAAAATACATATATAATAAAAGTTACGAAGATCAAAACATTTTATGTATCGTGTCTATTCAGACTCTCCACAACTTCCTATCTTTTGTTGCTCTCAGTATGGTTTGTCTTCCTCTGCCTTCCACTGTTCTTCTCTCAGTTTACACATGCTTGTTAGGTAAGTTACTCACTATTACCCTCTGTTTTTCTTGCCTTCAGTATGTCCTGCAAGTATCAAATTCTCCACGCCCTCTTTTCTCATCATGTGTCCCAGAAATTTTAAGTTATGATTCTCATTATGAGTGTCCTTTTTGTTTCCATTTGTCATTAAAACTTTGCCCTCGTTTCTCCTATGTTCAGTCTTTGGTCTTCTCAACATCATAATTACAGTTTTTTAAAAATTGTGGAATAATGTAAAATTTAGTGGTTTCACTGATAGGGTTAGCCAGTTATTGTGTTAAAAATATAATTTTATTTGTTTTTGTGTACTGGTGTGTGTGCTTTAGTTTCTCTTTTTTTTTTAAATAATCATATCGTCCCACACAAGGCATTTTACAGCCACTGTTTTGCAGGGGTTACATACGAGGAAAGTTATAAGAAAGATTGAAAGGTTATGGGGGGTGTCAGCGAGTGGGTAATAGAAGGATGAGAATACTGATGAGAGTGGAATGGACGGAGAAAGGAGTATGCGAAAGAGAGGATGCAGGTTAGTGAGATAGGAGATGACTATTGACTTTACATTTAAATTCTTGGAGATTGTAGCTCTCAGAGAAGCAAGTAAATGGAAAGGAATTCCACAGGCGGGAAGTGCGAGAAAAGAAGCTGATGGAGTAGAATTTGTGTTTACATTTTATTGGTTTCACGGTAAAAGGGCAAGACCTAGTTGCTAATCATGTGGCTCGACTAAATTCATATATAGGGGCACCAGCGAGCTAAGTTCATTGGAGCAGAAACCGTGAAAGTATTTGTAGAAGAGACACAGGGAAGCCACATTGTGCCAGTGAGTAAGTGACTGTAATTGAGCTGCCAAGTCAGTATCGATCACATGACAGATTCTCCATTGGATCTTGTTAAAGACACCCAGGTGGTTAGCAGGAGCACCCAACTAGTTATGTGTTTTAATGTAATAGAGGAAAAAAAGTCACTTCAACTTATAACAAGCAATGTGACAAAAAAAGGAGATGGACATCGTGACCTTTTGACAGTTCAGTGTTTTCTAGGGCAAATATCTTGCATGAGATACTAGATTAGCAACTAGATCCCACCCTTTTACAGTGAAACCGATAAAATGCAACTGCAACTTCTACTCCAACAGTTTCTTTTTTCGCACTTCCCAACTGTGGAATTCCCTTCCACATGACTGCTTCCCCGACAGCTACAATCTCCAGGAGTTTAAATGTAAGGTCAATAGACACCTCCTAACAAACTAACTTTCATTCTTTCAAACACTCTTCCCACCAACCCAATTATCTATCACCCCACCTCTGACATTTCCTATATCTAACCACTCTTCCTATTTACCTCCCCCCTATGTAGCCCCAAGCGCAATAGTGGCAGTGGAATGCCTTGCTTGGGGTGAAATGATTAAAAATAAAAATCTGTTTTTAGGCAGGAAAATTTTCTGTTGCATGCTGGGAGAACATTTATTATTTTGGTTTTATTTAATTTATTTTAAACAGTTTTAATGTTATTTGACATATTTTATTCTATTTATGATATTTATTGTTATTTTATAGTATTTATTAATGACAATGTCCTTACATCACATCCCTACCATTTTAGTAGAGCTAATCAGTAATGATAGATGTTTATTTAAAGAAAAAATTGTTCTTGTTTTTTTTTTGTTTTTTTTTAAAATAAACTGTCCTCTAAGAGCAAGTGAGATTTTTTTTTTTTGTAATGGCTGTTTTTCTTGAAGGGTTGTTTTGAGTGTTTAGCAGGTTGTTTTGGGGAGGATTGTGAAAGATGCTTCTGAATTTTTAAGATGTTTTTCAACCCCAAAATGGCAAATGATTCAGTTGTTCAAACAGAATTTCAGGCAGAGTGCTACTGTGAACAGACACAGCCAAGGAAAATATAGACTGTGAGGTACCCAGTCCTGAAAAACACCATCCCATTGCACTAGGAAGGTGATCAGTAGTCACTACCAAGGTTAGCACAAATGATGGTTTTAGGGAACTGGGCAATTTTTTTATCTGACCCAAGTATACACACTCAGGGTCCTCACATAAAATTTGACGTACTGTCACATCTCATCTCACTATAGAGATTAGATTAAAAATCAAGACTATCACTGTCAAGATGATCTGTTCTTGCAGCAGCAGAAGTCCACAGTCAGCCCACTGCTCCAGCCATCAGCATCAGTCCCAGCTATTCAACCATCAATCAGCTATTCCTCCAGCCATCTCCTGTAGGCAGCCATCTCTTGCCACTGCAGCCATCTCCTGTAGGCATCCATCTCTTGCCACTGCAGCCATCTCCTGTAGGCATCCATCTCTTGCCAGTGCAGCCATCTCCTGTAGTCATCAATCTCTTGCCACTGCAGCCATCTCCTGTAGTCATCCATCTCTTGCCACTGCGGCCATGTCCAGTTGGTATCCATCTCCTGCTGCTCCGGCCATGTCCAGTTGGCATCCATCACCTGCCACTCTGGCCATGTCCAGTGGGCATCCATCTCCTGCTGCTCCAGCCATGTCCAGTTGGCATCCATCACCTGCCGCTCCGGCCATGTCCAGTTGGCATCCATCACCTGCCGCTCCGGCCATGTCCAGTTGGCATCCATCACCTGCCGCTCCGGCCATGTCCAGTGGGCATCCATTTCCTGTCGCTCCGGCCATGTCCAGTAGGCTTCCTGCTCCTGCCACTGCCACTCCGGCCATGTCCAGTAGGCTTCCTGCTCCTGCCGCTCTGGCCATGTCCAGTAGGCTTCCTGCTCCTGCCGCTCCGGCCATGTCCAGTAGGCTTCCTGCTCTGGCCATCCTTGCCAGTAGCAATGATATACAATAAACTTTCCTCTTCAGTGACCATGAAACTATCTTTTTCAGAACAATACAATTCTCACCCTCTTCATAAACTTGCAGCATTACTTTTTGCCTGATGAACTGTAACATTATTTTTGTTTGTTTTCTTTAACGAAAATAAGCTTGGCAATAATTTTTTTTCTCAAATCTTTGATTTGTTAGTTGCTGTCTTCTGTCATTCAATATCTATTTTTGGGGTCAATTCCCCACCTGTAACAGACTAAAAGACTATAAATTTTTTCACAACTTCTCAGGCAAACAACTTTCAGCACCCACCTTGTATTCCTAATATTTTATTAGTGTTTCAATATTGTAAATTATAAAGATAAAACGGAAAATAATTGATAATCTAAATCTAAACTTATTTATAAATGGAACTTTGTCTGTGTGTGTCCATTACCTATAGATTCCGAAATGACTGAACTGATTTTCTTAAAAATTTACACAGTTGTACTATAAGCATCTGCGAGTGTTCTTAGCTAGGTTTTGTGTGGAGGTACCCCCGATAAATATCGAAAATCGATAATCGAAAAAATCAGGTTATAGAAGGAGTGGTCCGATTTTAATCAAATTTGATACACTCATAGACAAAGACATAAGAAACTATATTCAGAAGTTTCAAGGTTGCAGTTCTTACAATAGTGCAGAAAATCTATAATATATATATAAAAGGCAAGATGTTTGTGTGTGCGTCTGTTTATCTGCCTGTATGTCTGTATTTTTTCAGTCCTTTTATTTTAGATTTTGCTTCAGGTTTGGCTCTAAGTAGGTATAATTGTAGTTCTCAGTCTCAGCCATGATACCATTTACTCAGAGGACTTATTTAGCCTTCAAAATTTAGTTTACAATGAAAAAACTTATTTAATATCGAACCAGAAAAATTAAAATTTGACTTGCATCCATTCATTTTTCTTTCAGTCTGTGGTTTCGCTTTAACTGGAAACAATTATTGCTTTTTAGTCTTTCGTGCCAACATCTAAAGAGTCTGAGCTCCAGGACCATGGATTAATTTTAAAGCTTTCATTACACCCAAGCAATGCCAGGCTATACTGCTAGTGAAATTATAATAAAAAAAAAAACATTTCAGAAAATAGATGAAGGAAATCATTAATTTTTCTTGTTTTTTTTTTTTTTCATTTCTTTTCTTCTATTACATTACTCAGGGTGTTTTTTATACTAAGCGACATTAAGATGAAAGGCAAATCAATCAAAACTAAATAATGAAAAAATGCTTCATTTAAAAAATTGAAATTCAGGATTGACGTTTTAACAGCATTTTACATTTTCATTTTGAACCAGATCTTTTGGAAGTGCTTTTTGGAAAATTCACATAGAAAAATCTTAAATTGTTATCTAAGTTTCAAGGGACTAAATGGTGTAACTCAGTGCATGAAGTGTGAATCAATCATATGAAAATAAGCAAACAGAAATTGTAGTTTCTTCATTCAGAGTTATTTCCCTTATGAGTCAAACACAGAAACCAACTTTTTAGTTGTATATTTAAGATTATTTTCTGCCATTTATATATTCTGTATTTCTGTATATTTAAGATTATTTTTTTGTGACAGTCTAAGACAGCCTAATGCCCAGTATATGTGGTCTCCTATTTCAGGAGAAGAAAGAAATTGAATCTTCTCTACCTTGGGGAAAAGTGTTCGATCTACCAGTTGATGACTGTGCCTCTGAGGTCTCGTCATGGGTGAAAGCTGGCATTGATGCCTTCATACCCACCAGGAAGTATTGCCTGAAACCTCATTCCTCTCCGTGGTTCTCTCCTGCCTGCTCGGCCGCCATTGCCCACAGGAACCATTACTTCCATCTATTCTGGAGACAGTCATCTGATCAAAATAGGCGCCTATTCACGTCTGCTCGCAACGAGTGCAAGAGAACCCTAAATGACGACAAACGGTTGTTTGCTGAGAGAATGCGACAGCACATAGCAGACCACGAGTTTGGCTCCAAGGACTATTGGAGGATTTGCAAATGAGTGCCGAACAACAGCAAATCCTCAATACCTCCTTTAATCCATGAATTTTAGTTTCTCACGTCATCTGCAAACAAAGCTGAGTGCTTTGCCCACAGATTCTTATCCAACGCCACATTTGACTCATCTGGAGTATACCCACCCAACTTCCCTATTAGAACTGAGGCCAAACTGCACAACGTATATATTATACCGACAGTAGTATCCAAAGTACTTTCAAAACTTGACCCCCATAAGGCGAGCAGAGACGATGGAATCCTGGTCATAGTCCTTAAGAGGTGTGCTCCTGAATTTTCCCCTGTCCTCTTTAAACTGTTTAACTACTGCCTTTCTGCTTCCTGTTTTCCTGCATGCTGGAAGTTCTCTTCAGTCATTCCTGTATTTAAGAATTGTGGTGAACCCTCGGACTCATCCATCTATCGCACTATCAGTCTTCTACCGATATTCAGGAAAGTATTCGAGGCCATAATCAATGCTGAAATAGTTCAACATCTCACTGCCCACAAACTCTTCTCTGACAGGCAATATGGCTCCTGCTTTGCCAGGTCCATGGCCAACTTGCTAACAACCGTAATGGAGTACATGCTCCAGACCCTTGATGAGTCTCATGCGGTTGCTCTGGACATCTCCAAGGCTTTTGACAGGTTTTGGCACTCTGGCCTTCTATGCAAGCTATGGGGTTACGGTATTACCAGTCGCATGCTTGACCTAATCTAATCTTTTTTAAATGACCGCAAAAAGAAGGTTGTTTTGATGGGCATGCCTCTTTATCCTACAGCATGAATACTGGTGTCCCACAGGGCTCTATCCTGGGCCTGACGCTCTTCCTTATTTTCATTAACGACCTCCCAGATGAGATCAAGGGCCATGTAGGCATTTACGCAGATGACACCACAATATACTCCTGCACCAGTAAGAAATCTGTCATGGTAGATAGACATAATCTTGCTACTGACCTTGAACGGGATCTACACTCTGTGGTGAATTGGGGCAAGAAGTGGCTTGTCAACTTCAATGCGTCTAAGACCAAGCTGTTGTCTGTCAACTATCACAGGCAACCTCTCCTGCTTCCCATAAGCATGGACCACGCGATTCTCCCTGAGAGCAATACACTGCGCCTCCTCAGCTTTTCCCTCTCTTCAGACCTCAAATGGAACCACTATATCGAATCCATAGCTAAATCCACTGCTAAGAAGGTTGGGTCATGATATCAATCCAAGATGTTTTTTCCGCCTGAATCCATCCTGCATATATACAAGTCAACCATCCGTCCATGCATGGAGTACTGCTGCCATTTATGGTCAGGTGTTCCTGTCGTTCACCTCAGTGTTCTTGACAGGCTCCAAAGGAGAGTCTGTAATGTGATAGGTACTGACTTGGCGGCCCGACTGCAGCCACTTCCCCACTGACAAAATGTGGCCTCCCTTTGTCTGTTCTATAAATACTTTCATGGCTTCTGCTCAGACTAACTTAAGTCACTGGTGCCTTCTCGACAGGTGTTTACTCGTGCAACCAGACTGGCAACTGGGTCCCACCCATTCACAGTTAGGTTAGCCAAATGCAGACGACAATTCTACTCCTGCAGCTTCTTCTCTCGCACTTCACGCCTGTGAAACTCACTCTCATATTCTTGTTTTCCTGATGGCTACAACCTCCGAGAATTTAAATGCAATGTCAATACTCACCTATTAACCACTGTACTCTAGCTCTCTCCCCACCCCGTATATCCTTCCCTTTCTCTCCACCTATGTAACTGTCATCACACCTGCATTCTCATCTTTCTATTGCTCCTTTCTAACTGGTTTGTACTCCTCACTCTCTTCTAATTAATATTTTTACAGTTATGTAGCCCCCCTCACCCCCCCTGCACATCAGTGGCATTTCCGCCTTGCTGAGGGTGAAATGATTAAAAAAAAAATCAATCATGGGAAAGCTACAGTCATTTTGCTCTTCTGTATGGAACACTTAAATTTCATTATTAATCAGAATAATAGACTTCCATTTACATTGTAGACTGTGATCCTCATCATTGTTGCTATTCTCACAATTCAGCTGTTATACTCTCCAGACTTCGTCAGGTGCATATTGATCAGGGTGACCTATAAGCAATTCCAAACTTAGCTCTTTATCTATAGAGGTAGACTGTTCTTGTTTCACTGCCCATGTCTCTGGATATCCTGTCTAGTTTTTATATTTAATACTGTTTAATTATTGCTTTTCCTGTTTCTACAATCCCCAGCCCAGGGATTGATTGACATAGTGATTGTGAGTTCAATCCATGGACCAGGCAGTGTGTATAATTATTCTTACAATCAAAAATATACTTTGACTTGTAGGGGCCTCGGTGATGCTTAATAAATTGACCTTGTGCCAAACACGTTAGAAGTCACCACAATTTAAATATCGAAAGGTTGGATGTTGAAATGTGAAAGGATAGAATATTTCATGCGTACATTAAAGTAAAGATTTATTAACAGAATAATAAAACTGTAAGAAGAAAAATATAAGTGAAATTTCGTTAACTGAATACGATAACATATTTGTGAGAAGAAATATGTTCATTGAGAAAATGCATGTAGTTAAAATTGTTCAAAGGGAAATGTAAGTATTTAAAATGTCCACAGAAGTTTAGATTTCATAGTTGTGTAGTAGCTAGAAGCAGTAAATTTTTGTTTTAGGTGCTGACGGCTTTCCCCCCTTCAAATTTATCCAAAATAGCATTATTTCTGTGCAAATGTATAAGCTGAACTCAAATCAACAATTAGTTATTGAAGAAACTTACCTTTTTTGCTTTGAAAGTCCATAAAAAACAATCTCACACTTTTTCTCTCCCATAACTCTCATGAAGTCATGTAATTAACTGCAGAATGATGTTCTACGTAGGCAGCAATTTTGGTCGAATTTCGTCCTTTACTGAAACTTCTGACGATGTACTTCCTGTTTTGAGAGTAATAAGTAGAAATACAATAGCGTATTACTTTAATTACTGGAAGTCCATCACCGGAAGTATCAGTAAATGAAGAAAAATCTGCCAAAATTTGATCACATGCACAGTCTGTCATTCTGCAGTTAATTACATGACTTTGTGAGAGTTACAGGAGAGAAAAAGTGCAAGATGTAGTTCGTTTTTTTATGGACATTTAGATAAAAAAAAGGTTTCTTCAATAACTAACACTTGATTTGAGTTCAGCATATACATTTGCACAGAGATAATGCGATTTTGGATAAATTTGAAGGGGAAAAGCAACGGGACTTAAAAGGAAAATTTACCCTAGAAGTTAAGTGTCCCTAGAGTTTAATGATAGTAGCAGAATATAAAGTCTTATATTCCTTTCCCTTTTATAAGGGTGGCAACAGGGTGAAAAAGAAGGTATAAAGAAATAGTACTTATCGCAGACACAGTGTCCTGTTGTTGTTGTTGTTTGGCTACATGGAGTAAAAATGAAAAGGTCAAATGAAATTGTGATGCGCCCTTACATCCGGGTCGGTTTCTTGAGATCACTTTTGTTACACTGCCTCAAGATCCGTCAACTAACTGCTCCTATGCTGGACTCCTTTTAAATAGTGAAGCTTCTCATGTTGCTGGCTCCAGTACTGGTGCACAGGAGGGTTAGAATTAGAGAAAAGAACAAAAAAAACAAGATACAGGATATGTTGAAGAAGACACAAGAAAAAGATGGGAATCAAAGACAATACATTTAAACTTAGGGAGATAATATCTGTCAGGGATGCAAGTGTACAGAAGGGAGTTCAACAGGGAGGAAGTGCAGGGAAAGAAACTGCTACAGTAGAAGTGGCAGTTACATTTGACCATTTTGACTGTAAAAAAAGTGTCACCTAAATGCCAATGTAGAGGCACAAGTGAATTAATGTAGCCGGGGTACCAGGGAAAAAAACTGCTCAGAGCAGAAGCTGCGAAAATATTTGTAGAAAAGACAGAGATCGATATGGCAACAATATTGAATACTGTTACCATATCTGGTCAAGTGCTCCTGAGATTCTCAACAAAATCCAAAGGAAGATCTGCAATATAACTGGTCCTGACATGGCAGCCTGCCTTCAGTCACTTTCTCACTGACATTATGTGGCTTCTCTCTGTCTTTTTTACAAGTATTTTCATGACAACTGCTCTGATGAGATTTTTTTTATTTGTGCTACTAGATTGGCATTAAGGTCTCACTCGTTTACCATCAAAATGGTTAAATGCAACCATCCCTTCTATTCTAACAGTTTCTTTTCTTACACTTTCCATTTGTGGAACTCACTTCCATTTGCTTGCTTCCCTGATAGCTACAATCTCCGAAAGTTTAAATGCAATGTCAATTGCTATCTTATATCTACTTAATTTGCCATCGATCTTTTATCTTTTTTTTTTTTTTTGACATCCCCTATATTTTTTTTATTCTCTCACTGTAGCCCCCCCCCTGTGAACCAGCAGCATCTCTGTCTTGCTTGAAGTGAAATGATTATCAAAAAAAAATTTAGAACAAGAAAAATCCTTTTCAGTTTCTTTATCACTTGCATCAAATGAATTTCTTTTTTTTTCTTTAATATTATTTTATTTACCCCCCCCACCTGCACTGAAATGTTTGGCCTTAAGATTGACTTTCTTGCTAAATTAAATCAGAATTCGTTCCTCTAAATTTAACAGACAATGATTATGCAATTTTTCATTGTATAAATCATTGAGAATATTTACCTGCCAAGTTAACAAAATTTATGAATATCATGCATGTTATTATTTCATACATTAATTTCAATAAATCAGAAACACTTCACTATTTCTGTTTTAGAGAATTTTTTACAATAACATGAATGGTAATTTGGTTTACTATTGCGCAGTTCAATGGCAAAGCAAAAGTGGTTTCAGGGTATGTCGTTTGCAGGAATCACCACTTTTGTTCTGATTGATCTACTGATTCATTTTGTGTGGCTATGGCTTTGTAGGTTATTTAAAGCCAGAAAACAATTTTAGAGTGCATTGTGATAAAAGGTGGCAAGCTGAAATTAAGCTAAAAATGTTGATTCATTCATTTTCTATGGCTGATTATTTAAAGCCAGAAAATATTTTTAGATTGTGAGATTTTTTTTTTTTTTTTAGATAATAATGATTTAGTGATACAAGTTTTACTAATTAACCCATAACTGGGGGAGAAGGGGTGGATTCATACCTTTCTCAAGGGTATTTACACATATTTCTGCTGCCAGGAAGGTGTTGTAGAGGAATATCCTATCCTACCTCGGAATGGATATGGTCTGGTCTATAAAAGACTGTGACTGGAACGAACTGATAGCATACGTCACTAGACAGAAGCATACATCACTAGACGGACGCATACATCCTAGGCAGAGACATTTTCTACTTGATTGTTATACCTGTTACTATTCGTTGACTGTTCTTGTACATCTATTGGTTTATTGTACTGTTGTATAATAAATCTCTTATAATCTATCTTTAGTGTTAAGTATTCTTTTTGCACTATTCTTTGCCCTGATTATTCCTTCCCGGGATATATCAGAAGGTCAGGACGTTTTTCTCCTCTGAATCCATGTTGCACATATACAAATCTACCATCCACTTGTACATTGAATACCTCTGTCCCATCTGGTCAGATGCCCCTTGTATTCATCTGAGGGTTCTTGACAAAATCCAAAGGAGAATCTGTCATGTAGTCAATCTTGACCTGGTAGCTCAACATAACGTGGCTTCCCTCTGTCTCTTCTACAAATACTTTCATGGCTTCTGCTCTGATGAGCTTATATTTCTGGGGCTCATCTCCCTGCATGAATTTACTCAAGCTAGATTAGCGACTAGGTCCCACCCTTTTACAGTGAAACCAATCAAATGTAACCATAACTTCTACTTCCGCATCTTCTTTTGTCACACTTCCCACCTGTGAAATTCTTTTCCGTATACTTGCTTCCCTGATAGCTATAATCTTCAAGATTTTAAATGCAGTGTCAATTGTCATCTTCTATCTCCTTGACTTGCGTCCTTTCCCTGATGATTCTTGTATCATGTTCTTCTCCCTTTCCACTCTCCTCTCATGCAGCTCTTTTCGCACCAATGTTCTCATCCTTCTCTTACCCATACTCTAACACCCGCTCTGACCTTTCCTTCTTTCTCTTCACTCTCCTTTTTTGTAACCCCCTGTGCACTAGTGGCAGTACTACTTTGCTTGGGAGGAAACAATAAAAAAAGAAAAAAAAATAACAAACCTAAATTGGAACTCAGCTTTCTGATTAACAATTCCAAGTCATTATCTATTACACCACCCACACATTCAAGCTTACAGTACCTGAGATTCTCAAGTGGTCACCCATCTAGGTACTGACCAGGCTTGATGTTGCTTAACTGTGGGGATTGTATGGGAACAGGTGTTTTAACATGATTTTGCCATATGCCTTACCCCTTTTGTTTCAAGGTGTTAACATTTTTCATTACACATTTAATGGCTTCTGGTAAATTTTCCCCACAAATATTTGGATTCAGATAAGTCCAGGTAAAAACAAGAAAAAACATGAATTTTAAATAAACAATACATATATTAACAAAAAATTATTTGAGTGTCTATACAGTTAAAAGGAATAGAAAAGACATTAAAACCTTAGCAATTAAGAATGTGCTTGCTTTCTTGCTTGTGAGTATGATGTGTGTACATAAAGAGTTCAGTTGTCAGTCAACCGTGGAGATGAATGTGTCCCAGACAATGCTGATGCTCTCATATGCAATTGTGCATCTTGGAGAAAGGTGGATGTAAAATTCTTATGGAACGACCAGCCAGTAATCAACTAGAATAGAAGTTGAATCTAACTGATTAAAAAACCACCAGGGCAAATTGGTCGGTGGTTTAAATAATAACCTGGGAGATTCCATTCTGTTACAGGCAAGTCTATTCTGTAAGCATTGATTGGCTGATAATTTCAGTGTGTATATTGAGCTCCATATCCACACTCTTGAATAGTCACCTTCCTGCAGGGAGACAAAAGAAGACAGCCACGTTGAAAGATAGGGAGTAACCCACCTATTCAAACCTCGGGGAACAAGTATACAGGTTCTTGGAAATTAAAAAAAATTTGACTCCAAGCTGAAAACTAATAACTAGATTTGTTTTCTTGCATTTCTTATAGATTTTTTTTTTATTTTTTTAATCATATCACCCCGAGCAAGGCAGTAACGCCACTGATGAGCAGGGTGCTACGTAAGAGTAAGATTGGAAAAGAGAAAGCCAGAAACCACATCCTAAACAGGGAACAAGAGATGAGCCTCTACACCTGTTCAATAGATGTGGGTGGAGTGTGAACCGGGCGATAGTTTAGTCTATCTACTCCAATTATATTAGCACCCATTTAAATAATCTTCATTTAAAATTAATAGAAATAATATTAAAAAATAAAACAAAAAAAGGTAACAAATAGATTTAAAATAAAAATACTAAAATAAATCTTATTTAAAATAAAAAATAAATAAAATCATTTAAAATTAAAAAGAGAAATCAGTTAATTTGTGAAATTTATTCTTGTATCAGTGCTTTTGAAGTGACACTTTGAATTTAGGAGAATCAGCTTAGAACTGATCTGACTTTTAATTTCTCAATTATTTGCCAATCACCGGGAGGAGTCTGAATAATTTAAAGGGCATGAAAAAGAAATAAAAGACTTACATTTTGAATTTAATGATTTCAAAGTTGATGAAACTGGTTTCTTACATTTTTTGCAAATCCATTTAATATTCATGCAGAAAATATAACAAAAGAAAAGACAATGAAAAAAATGTCAAATTTCAGAAAGATGAATGTCTCTGGCAGAAATTTCCAGAAGAATCTCACTTACAGCTTGATTCAGCTATCCATAAAGAATACTGACCAAAAAGTCACAAAGAAGATTTGCTATTATACTTGTTAGAAATATGACTATGCTCAAATGTTGGAAAGTGAAAAACACAAATAAGATTAATGAATAATCAACTGGAAAATGTTTTCTAAGTTAAAACCTGTCCAACATAAAGTTTCTCACTAAAGTTGGTAAATACTTTATTATATCAGTCAGTTAAGTGCCATACGTGATACACGCTTGGGCGATCATGTCTCGAAAGAGACATGACTGACTGGGCAGAAGATTATCCCGCAGTAGGTTGCCATTGCTTTCTGTGGTAGACTAGCTGGCTAGTATTTTGTGGGGGATCAGTTTATTACTTTATAACAATAGAAAACAGGTCCCCCACTTTATGCCCAGTAGAAGTTTTAATTGTTTTCAACTATTATATTCAGTCAGTCAGTTAAGTGCCATACATGATACATGCTTGGGCAATCATGTCTCAAAAGAGACATGACTGACTGGGCAGAAGATTATCCTGCAATAGGTTGCCATTGCTTTCTGCAGTAGACTGGCTGCCAACCAAGGCTATAGAACACAATCTGTTCTGCTATTTAACCCATAACTGGAAGGAAGAGACGGATTAATACCTTTCCCAAGGGTATTTGTGCGTAAGTGAATGCAATGGATTCAACTGGAATTTGAACTCGGCTCCCCGGTTTCTCGTTCCGAGCTGATATCCACTGTATCACAATGCACATCCTACTTTCTTATATAAGTAATAAATAAAATGCTCCTTATCAGAACTTTGTTTAGGATAAGTATTTCCAGCCTTCTTTAGATTATCTCTGTTCTAGAATGTCAAAACTAATCCCTGCGCTAAATTCTTTGTATCCTCTACTATCTGTTACATGATGTTACATTTTTTTCTTTGTTGTTGCATTTTTGTTTTGGTTTTTTTTTGTCCTTTTCTGGGGTCATACCTCACACTACATTTTCTAAGGTCACATCTTAAAGTAAGATTTTGCGAGTCCCACCGTAACACTGGAATTTCCATCATTATATCTTAAAGCAAAATTTCCAGAGTCATGCCCCTATTCAACTACATACTGACCATTCTATTTTTTACTGAAATAGGTTCTGGGAAAGGATGCTCTGAAAAGTGCATTGGATTTTTGCTTGACAATATTGGGATACTGGATGCTTAGTTGGATATTGGATTAGGAAGACAGAATTTTATGAACAAATTATGGCAGATGATTTGAAAAAAATTGACAGACAAGTTGACTATTGAATCAGTAATCAGAGGGAAAATTACACAAATATGATCACCATGTGTATTTATTTCTGAGATGAGTAATTTTTCAATAATCTTGGAACTATTTTGAACTTTTGTTCTCATCTTGGTTGATATAGTGTTATAATAGACACAACGTTTCAACCAAATATCCTCTGGTCATGATCAGGCATCCATAGATTGGCTGATGTGGAATATAATGTCTATTATAACACCTACATCAACCAAGATGAGAACAAAAGTTTGAAATAATTCGAAGATTATTGAAAAATTACTCATCACAGAAATAAATACAAATTATGACAAGTGACACGAACCCACTAACATAATCCCATTGTCGAAATCCACGTGACACTGAACAGGAAATGTTCCAAAAATTCACCACTAAAGTCCTTCGGCACAGTGGCGTAGTGGATATAGTAGTATGTTACATGTGTTAGTATCATCTAGTGGTCATGAGTTCGATCCTTGGACTTGGTAGTGAGAGTACCAAATTTTAAGATGAAAAAACAATAATTGATTTCACAGGATATTTTGCCATAATCAATGATATATTCTACATCAGCCAATCTATGGACACCTGATGATGACCGAAGGGAACTTGGTCGAAACGAGTCTATTGTAACACCAAGATGAAAACAAAAGTTGAAAATAATTCCAAGATTATTGAAATATGATCATGTTTTTTATCTAGATGAAATATGCCTGAATTTTTGGAATAAGTATTTATCATTATTTACATTATCTATATTTGAACTATTGTCCTCATCGGGTTGATTTTATCACAATGCTTTTACCTACTAGGCCATTGCTGAAGTAAACTTAGAGCATGAAACCTAAGCTTCACCACTGATGTTACTGCCACTACTAGCTGTAATGTGAATTTGGTGAATCCCTGGGTGAAGCAGTGTGTACTTCACTCAGTGGAAATGGACAAGCAATAACTGAACAGTACAAAATAAAATAAGAACTAGATGATATCCCTTTGTGAATTTGGGGACATAGTGGTTGTGAGTTCAATCCTTAGATTAGGTAGTGTCTTACTTGCACCCAGTGGAAATGGGCGAGCAATAAGTGAACAGTACAAAATAAAATAAGAACTAGATGATATCCCTTTGTGAATTTGGTGACATAGTGGTTGTGAGTTCAATCCTTAGGTTGGGCAGTGTGTACTTGCACTCAGTGAAAATGGGCAAACAATAACTGAACAGTGGAAATTAAATAAAGGGATCAGTTAGAAATTCTCTATAGGTTACCCAAGTCAATATATACCTGAAGGAAGTAGGAGGGCACAACAACAGAAACGGTATCAAAGACGAGGACAACAATTTGAATATAAATAATGTAATAAGAAGAGATATATTGGCACAGTAATATATACAAACATGTAACATACAGCATTTGTCTATACTTCTGGGATGAATTAGTATTTATATTATTCGGACTGTTGTCATCATCTTTATTGCTGTGTTCACTAGGCTGCGTGTCATCAAGGACATATGGCCCAGTGGATAAAAGCATTAGCTAGATCCATTGACTTGACCCAAAAAGTTGTGAGTTCAATACCTGGCTACTGCAGTGGTGAACAAATAATTGAGTTGAGTTAAAGGGAAATAACTATATGTTATCCGGAAGTGGCATCACACATGGAATGAGAATTATATACCCCAGTGATTGAAATAAAGGGTTTGGTTCTGTTATGGTACCCACTTGTGAGGAATGAACACATCCTCTTGCTACATATAAGTTACCTGCGTGACTTTCAGAGAGCAGTACAGAGCAGTTACAAGCAGTCAAGTACAGCAGTTAACGACAGCTACTAGTCAGGCAGCGTAATAATACCTTCGGACTTATTTATTTCTATATTATTTATTATTAACACTTTTTTGAATATCTTGTTTCTTATTATACTAAGACACTGTTTTGAACCTACCTTCTTGTTCCGTGTTTTAATTTGTGGTGAGGTGTCGCCACAACTCTGCAACAAATATTTGTAGAGACCACCGGGATTTTAAAAAACTTCTCTGAAAACACAAGTTTTGTAAAGTACGATGTGAAAAAGAAAAAAGACACAATATGGAGGACTTCAAGAACATTTTATTGTAGCTGGTAAAGTTCCAAATTGAACAACAAGAAAAAAATAGAAAAACTATTCCTTCAGAAGGAAAAACAGTTCAAATTTCAGAAGCATGTTTTGGAAGTAGTAAGTCGAACGAAAACCAGTGAAAATAAAAATTGGTTTTTTTCACAAGACACAATTTGGAGTGCTATAGAAAATTTTACGTACACTCCTGAGGAAGACATAACATTTGCATCTTACTTTAAAAGGTATGAGGATATTTATGACACAGATTGTAAGAGCTGGAGTGAAGATAAAAAATTACGTCGTCTTCTAAGTAAACTGGGCACAAGTGAGCATACAAAATTCGTTAAATACGTTTTGCCATGAAAGACAAGTGAACTGACATTCACCGAAGCAGTGAATTTACTCACTAAGCTTTTTATTCGGAAGACATCTCTTTTGCAAAATAGGTGGAAATGTCTTAATCTAAATAAGAATGAAATGGACGACTATACCACTTTTGAGTCAATAGTTAATAAACACTGCAATGATTTTAGACTGGTGAAGCTAAGTGCAAACAATTTCAAATGTTTGATATTCGTGCAAGGACTAGTTTCAGCAAAAGATGCAGAAATTAGACTAAAAATTCTTAGCAAATTGAATGAACCAAATATAACTCTTGAGCAAATCATCAAAGAATACCAAATGTATGTCAGGATAAAGCAAGATTCTAAAAATATTGAAGAATCGGGTACTGCTCAGGTAAAAAAAAAGTATGCTGCAAACAGAAACAAAGAAAGTCTCTGAAAACTTACGAAGTAAAGAAAAAGCAAAATAAATTGTCTCCTAACCCATGTTACAGATGTGGGGCCATACATTGGTACAAAGATTGCTTATAAGAAATGCTATACATGTAACCGAGTTGGACACAAAAGTTCGCATTGCCAAGATAAAAATAAAATAAAACAAAGAGTTACATAAAAAATACAAGGTTGGACAAATCTAATGGTGCGAATACCAGAAAATTTGTGCACACAAAAATGTTCAGCAAAAGTGTTGAATTTCAATTAGATTCAGGGTCTGACTTGACTATAATGAACTTGCAGACATGGAAAAAATTGGGCAAACCAACCATAATAAAATCAAGGAAGATGGCAAGATATGTCACTGCAGAAAAAATTAAATTCGAGGGAGAATTAACTGTCAGCGCAATTTTCAACAGTAAGACTTGTAAATTAAAACTGTCATGAGAAATACGAATAACCTATTTGGTACAGATTGGATGACACAATTCCAGCTTTGGGATTACCTATTAATTCATACTGCCAAAAAGTTGAAAGTTGGAACACAAAAGCTGATAAACTAAAAAAATTAAAGGAAGCCTATCCAGGAATTTCTTTCTGGTGGTTTAGGCAGGTGTACCAAAATGAAGGCTAAAATTGAACTAAAAGACGATGTTCAACCAGTATTCAAAAAGAAGAGAAATGTGCCTTTTGCTTCAATGGAGCAAATTAATGAGGAACTTGATAGATTAGAAAAACTGGTGTTCTATCAACAGTAGAGTACAGTGAATGGGCTGCATCTGCAGTATATGTAAAAAGAAATCCAATGACATGTGTTTGCACTGATTTTTTAATAGGACTGAATGCTCTTCTGAAGAACTATCACTAACCTCTTTCTAATTCTGAAGACATTCTTGCGAAGCTTAATGGGGGAAAATTTTTCTTCAAAATTGATCTTAGCGACACTTATTTACAAATTCCTGTTAAAGAGGAGAGTTTAAAATTATGGTGTATTATGGATTATGTGCTTTTTTAATGAACTATTAAAAACAAAAGAAACAAAGGACAAGCCTTGGATTTGGACAGCAAAATGCCAGCAGGCATTTGAAAAACAATTTCTGTAGACTTCTGTGGAGTTGAATTTTAGAAGTGTGGTGTTATGGTACCCTCCTGTGAGGAATGAACTCTTCCTCTTGCTACATATGTTATCTGCGTGACTTCCAGAGAGCAATACAGAGCAGTTACGAGCAGTCAAGTACAGCAGTTAATGACAGCTACTAGTCAGGCAACAGGTTCAAAATTCTTTGCACCTGAAGAAGGCTGAAGTGTACAATGGCTGAAAACTCATGAACACGGCAATAAAGATTAGAACAGTCCGAAAAATGTAAATAATCTTACATGCAGTAATACATGCAAACATGTAATTTACTCTTATAATTTGGCAAGGAATATTTTGGAAAAATACTCAGCTGACGGATGTGCATTGTGGTGCAGTGGATATCGGCTCGGAACGAGAAATCAGGGAGCTGAGTTCGAATTCCAGTTGAATTCATTGCATTCACTTACGCGCAAAAACCCTTGGGAAAGGTATTAATCTGTCTCTTCCTTCCAGTTATGGGTTAAATAACAGAACATTGTGTTCTATTAACTTGGCTGGCAACCAGTCTACCACAGAAAGCAATGGCAACCTACTGCGGGATAATCTTCTGCCCAGTCAGTCATGTCTCTTTTGAGACATGATTGCCCAAGCATGTTTCATGTATGGCATTTAACTGACTGACTCAGCTGACAATTCATCCACAAATTATTTTGATTTTTTTTAGTCAAAATTTCATTATTCTTTAGAGATCATTTTGAGGCTTGTAATGTGTAGGCTGATAGGACACACATCTACTTCAAACACATGTATTAACGATAGCAACATTTGAAATAATAAAAATGTCAGATTAAATTTTTCCTGATGTCCTGACTACATGAATTAAAGCATGCCACTAGATTGGCATTTAGGTCTCACTCATTTACTGTTGTAATAGCTAAATACAACTCCCTCTTCTACTCCAACAGTTTCTTTTTTCAAACTTCCCACCTGTGGAACTTCCTTTCATTTACTTGCTCCCCTGATAACTACAATCTTAAAAAATTTGAATGCAATGTCAAACATCATTTTTCCTTTGCATACACAATCTTTTCTCTTACTTTCACTCCCTGTAGTCTCTGTGTAATAGTGGCATTCTCGCCCT
This sequence comes from Ascarosepion bandense, assembly GCA_037127315.1. Taxonomy (NCBI): domain Eukaryota; kingdom Metazoa; phylum Mollusca; class Cephalopoda; order Sepiida; family Sepiidae; genus Ascarosepion; species Ascarosepion bandense. The sequence goes on from JBBBDQ010000729.1 coordinate 2,392,355, forward strand.
GCTTGTGGCAAAAAAAAATTTTTTTTCAAATTAATTGATTATTTCTTTCGTAATATATCTTCGATCTGTTTCATGCTTGAACACACGGTTATGTCATTGTTGCTTGAACACATTGTTTTCACATTGAACAATTGCATCATTGTTGCTTGAACACATTGTTTTCACATTGAACAATTACATCATTGTTGCTTGAACACATTGTTTTCACATTGAACAATTACATCATTGTTGCTTGAACACATTGTTGTCATTACTTGAATGCAATTAATATTGCACCCTTTTTTTCAAGTTTAATTCTTTATTGATTGATCCAAGGTTGTGAACAATACACTGTTTTGGTTTAAATATTAATGTTGATCTTTTTTTCACTTGTGACAAAATGAAACATTTCAAGCCATTTTAACAATAACAAGTTATTTCTCACCCAGAGGGCCACATGCAATTTTTGATGTGTCTTTAATATAAGCTTCCATTTGCTTTTCATGTTGCATCATTGATTATTGCTGTATCACTATCGGTGTCTAGTTGCAATTTTACATCCGCATAATTATTTTCATCTACAAAAACATTCTTCAGTTTTCATAATCATATTTTTCATCTCAAAATCTGTGTACAAAATCTTGTCTGTGAGAACTAAGACTTGCATTAGTTTTACAATGTGACTTTTATGTCCTTTTTTTCCACATTTGTAGTACATTTAATTCTTAAAGGGTCAATTGTCTCCAAAATTTAACCTTCCACATCTGAAACATGTATTAATTTTTACACACACTTTTATTTAGTGCTAGATTTTTATTCTATTCCAGTTTTGTTAGGGTTCTAGAATTAATTTTCATGTCCTTTTTGCTGTTGACCCTTGAGGAAAAATTAATCCTTCAGACATATCCAGAGCCAAATCATTTAATTAGAATCTTTCACATTTTTTGTTAATGATTCTAGCATATGTGACAAAATCTTCATCTTTTTTCCTCAGATTCATACACTTCCGACGAGTCATTGCTTAAATGTAATCAAGATTGCCCCTATTTTCTCTATGTTTATATGACGAGTTTTTCGCTATCTAATTATAGTCAATTTTCTTTATAACATTAAATTTTTCTTTCTAAAACTTTTAGTCAGAATATTTACCATTTCTTCAAAGCAAATTTCTCTGGGTTTTTTTTTTTTTTTTGGTAATACAAAATTAAACCCAACTTTCTCAAGAAAAGTATTGTTTTTTTTCTCATTTTCCCAGTTGCTGCATTCTTATCTGTAAATTTGCTTCTTTTAAAATAAGCAGAAAAAGTAATTCCTTCATCTGAATGTAGACTATGATATTTGCCACCATATCGGGAGTGAAAGTAATTGGGGTATTTTCCGTTTTCTTGTGAATTATTTCAATTAACTTTTGTTGTTGTTTCTGGGGTTGCAACAACAACAACTGCTGCTGCTGTTATTGTTTTCCCATTTGTGCTAATTAACAATTCTTCCACATTTAAGAATATCTAGGTTGTTTGCTTCACGCACAGCAAACAAAGCAAATTACACCAACAGGGTTCTAATTTCTTACTGTCACTGTTATTACGTGCACCGCTGTAAAAAGATATTTTTTATCATACTATATATAAGTTTTGATTCCTTGTCACTACTATTATAACTCGCTACTAACAGTTACAATATTATTTCTTGACTTATTCCAATGGTACTCAAACATTCTATCAGAACTCTGTCTATGAACTTCAGTTGAGTTTTTATCTAAAGTGTCTTACCTAGTTCATTTGTGTTACCGGTGGTGGGAAGGTCTTATTTACACCACAACATTCATTTCTTCTTATATGTGCAGTGTCTCTCCAGGACGTAGGCGATCATGTCCGTCCACATCTCTTTATACTTTGTAGTTCTTAACACCCTTTATCTTGTTACTCCCCGCCAAACTCTGCTTGTGGCGATCTTTCCCATTTCCCACAACATTCATTTCTTCTTATATGTGCAGTGTCTCTCCAGGACGTAGGCAATCATGGCCTTCCACATCTCTTTATACTTTGTAGTTCTTAACACCCTTTATCTTGTTACTCCCCGCCAAAATCTGCTTGTGGCGATCTTTCCCATTTCCCACAACATTCATTTCTTCTTATATGTGCAGTGTTTCTCCAGGACGTAGGCGATCATGTCCTTCCACATCTCTTTATACTTTGTAGTTCTTAACACCCTTTATCTTGTTACTCCCCGCCAAAATCTGCTTGTGGCGATCTTTCCCATTTCCCACAACATTCATTTCTTCTTATATGTGCAGTGTTTCTCCAGGACGTAGGCAATCATGTCCTTCCACATCTCTTTATACTTTGTAGTTCTTAACACCCTTTATCTTGTTACTCCCTGCCAAACTCTGCTTGTGGCGATCTTTCCCATTTCCCACAACATTCATTTCTTCTTATATGTGCAGTGTCTCTCCAGGACGTAGGCGATCATGTCCTTCCACATCTCTTTATACTTTGTAATTCTTAACACCCTTTATCTTGTTTCTCCCCGCCAAACTCTGCTTGTGGCGATCTTTCCCATTTCCCACAACATTCATTTCTTCTTATATGTGCAGTGTCTCTCCAGGACGTAGGCAATCATGTCCTTCCACATCTCTTTATACTTTGTAGTTCTTAACACCCTTTATCTTGTTACTCCCCGCCAAACTCTGCTTGTGGCGATCTTTCCCATTTCCCACAACATTCATTTCTTCTTATATGTGCAGTGTCTCTCCAGGACGTAGGCAATCATGTCCTTCCACATCTCTTTATACTTTGTAGTTCTTAACACCCTTTATCTTGTTACTCCCTGCCAAACTCTGCTTGTGGCGATCTTTCCCATTTCCCACAACATTCATTTCTTCTTATATGTGCAGTGTCTCTCCAGGACGTAGGCGATCATGTCCTTCCACATCTCTTTATACTTTGTAATTCTTAACACCCTTTATCTTGTTTCCCCCCGCCAAACTCTGCTAGTGGCGATCTTTCCCATTTCCCACAACATTCATTTCTTCTTATATGTGCAGTGTTTCTCCAGGACGTAGGCGATCATGTCCTTCCACATCTCTTTATACTTTGTAGTTCTTAACACCCTTTATCTTGTTACTCCCTGCCAAACTCTGCTTGTGGCGATCTTTCCCATTTCCCACAACATTCATTTCTTCTTATATGTGCAGTGTCTCTCCAGGACGTAGGCGATCATGTCCTTCCACATCTCTTTATACTTTGTAGTTCTTAACACCCTTTATCTTGTTACTCCCCGCCAAAATCTGCTTGTGGCGATCTTTCCCATTTCCCACAACATTCATTTCTTCTTATATGTGCAGTGTTTCTCCAGGACGTAGGCGATCATGTCCTTCCACATCTCTTTATACTTTGTAATTCTTAACACCCTTTATCTTGTTTCCCCCCGCCAAACTCTGCTAGTGGCGATCTTTCCCATTTCCCACAACATTCATTTCTTCTTATATGTGCAGTGTCTCTCCAGGACGTAGGCAATCATGTCCTTCCACATCTCTTTATACTTTGTAGTTCTTAACACCCTTTATCTTGTTACTCCCCGCCAAACTCTGCTTGTGGCGATCTTTCCCATTTCCCACAACATTCATTTCTTCTTATATGTGCAGTGTTTCTCCAGGACGTAGGCGATCATGTCCTTCCACATCTCTTTATACTTTGTAGTTCTTAACACCCTTTATCTTGTTACTCCCTGCCAAACTCTGCTTGTGGCGATCTTTCCCATTTCCCACAACATTCATTTCTTCTTATATGTGCAGTGTCTCTCCAGGACGTAGGCGATCATGTCCTTCCACATCTCTTTATACTTTGTAGTTCTTAACACCCTTTATCTTGTTACTCCCCGCCAAAATCTGCTTGTGGCGATCTTTCCCATTTCCCACAACATTCATTTCTTCTTATATGTGCAGTGTCTCTCCAGGACGTAGGCGATCATGTCCTTCCACATCTCTTTATACTTTGTAGTTCTTAACACCCTTTATCTTGTTACTCCCTGCCAAACTCTGCTTGTGGCGATCTTTCCCATTTCCCACAACATTCATTTCTTCTTATATGTGCAGTGTCTCTCCAGGACGTAGGCAATCATGTCCTTCCACATCTCTTTATACTTTGTAGTTCTTAACACCCTTTATCTTGTTACTCCCCGCCAAACTCTGCTTGTGGCGATCTTTCCCATTTCCCACAACATTCATTTCTTCTTATATGTGCAGTGTTTCTCCAGGACGTAGGCGATCATGTCCTTCCACATCTCTTTATACTTTGTAGTTCTTAACACCCTTTATCTTGTTACTCCCCGCAAAAATCTGCTTGTGGCGATCTTTACCATTTCCCACAACATTCATTTCTTCTTATATGTGCAGTGTCTCTCCAGGACGTAGGCGATCATGTCCTTCCACATCTCTTTATACTTTGTAGTTCTTAACACCCTTTATCTTGTTACTCCCTGCCAAACTCTGCTTGTGGCGATCTTTCCCATATCCGCCAGTCTTACTACAATGCCAACAGTCTGAAATACCCAATACTATTATAACCTTTCTGAAAAAAAGTAAATCTATACAAGAAAATATAACACTAACCAAACCCAAAGATATATAAGATGCAAAGAGCAAAACTTACTGCAATGAATGTTTTAAAGTAACTTGACCCAAACCAGTAGATAATTTAAGAAAAACTGATTTGATCCAACAAATGTTTCAAAGAAATAATCTTGGGATAATGGACCAAAAAAGACGTGATACAACAAATGATTTGGCATTAAATGACCCACAGAGGTCGATATGCCATAAAACCCAACCAACCAACCTCTGCTCTGCCATCCATCTGCTCAAACCCATCAAGTATGTCATGCTCTCTTTCCCTCTATCGTTCCTGTGAGTATCAGATTCTCCAAAGCCCTTCTTTTTCATGACGTCCCAGAAACTTCAACTGTCTTTGCCTGATGTTAAGTATAAATTTCCTTTCTGCTTCTATCCTCTCCAAAACCTTGTCGTCGTTAACATGTTCAGTCAATAGTATCCTCAGCATCCTTCTGTAGAACTACATTTCAGTTGCTTCATGTCTTTCCTTCATTTTTGATGGGGTCCTGGGTATGAAAGTAAACTGCATCCAGCAGCAAGACTTCTGATTCGGAGATTGTTAAAAGACTGGAACCATCTCTTAATTGCTGTTGTTCCCAGGTCCACCCTGACCTGAAGTGGTAGCACCTGTTAGGGTCTCAGCTATAGGCAAATAGTTAACCCCAAACTTGGGTCAAAACACTATGAAAGTATAAAAATTCATTTTTATAGAAATATATACATAAAAATAGACTTTTTTCGAAAAATATACATTTTTGAAAGAAAAATATTACCAACAATACATTTCGAAGAAAGTTTTTTACCATACCATATTTGAAGGAAAAAATATTCTCACCAAAGCATTTTTGAATACAAAACTAGAAGACATTTTCAGTTCATTGAAAATCTGACTAAATTAATCTTCTCACTATAACTGAACATTAAAAAAAAAATAACAAAACCTTAAAACCCCACCTTTTGGGCATTAAATAATGCACAGAGGTTGATATGCCATTAAATAAAATTCAAAGTCAAACTCATCTTCGATGTGATTGTCCAGCTTTCACTGCCATATTGAAGAACAGACGTCACATAACAATCCAGTACTCTCTTCTTCGTTTCCAGCAAAGTTTTCTCTTTCAATTCTCTACTCTGCTTTTGTTATATGTTTTTGGTTACGTCAATAAGCATTTGGATTTCAGTCTCACACTTTCCATCCTCTGTTAGAACACGTCCCAGGTATTTGAATTTCTGTATCTGGTTGATTTCAGTATCCCCAACCTGTTGGCATTTTGGGCTCCTCTTTTTACTGATGACCATACATTCAGTTTTCTTACAGTTTATGTTTAGTCCTTTCTTTTCAATTTCTTTAGCTACCTTCTGTAGGAGGTCTTGTAGTTTACTTTCTTTCCATGTCTGCTATCAGCACTGTATCATCTGCATATCTGATATTGTTCATAATGTGGCCTCCACTGATGAATCCTGGCAGGACTTGTAGTTCTCTCAAAATTGCCTTGCTGTGTAGGTTGAAAAGATCTGGTAAAAAGACACATCCTTGCCTTACACTCTTTTCTATTTTTGTATATCTGCTGAACTCATTTGTTGCCAACCTCAACATATTTGGACATGTTGGCATTTGGAACTCCTCTTTTTACTGATGACCATGCATTTACTTTTGTTAGTCCTTTCTTTTTGCTTTCTTTAGCTACCTTCTATCGAAGATCTTGTAGTTTCCTTTCAGTGTCTGCGGTGATATCGACTGAGCAAAAGTGATGGACCGGATGTTTGCACCCTCACAACCAAAAAGCGAATGACCAAAAGTCGTCGGTGCGCATCTGTGTTTGCGCAGATGTTTCGGTTGAAAACTAAAAATTAATTAAATATTAAATTTCCAGTTCGCCAGCCTACATGAATTTTATTTATCGGCCAATGGGAAGCCCAGAATCAAATACAGATATGAATTCCCAAATGATCTGCTGCGATCCAAAAAGTCAAAATAAAAAGCCAATACAGAAAGCATCGCCAGACAGACAGACCCAGACTCGAGAGAGACAACTATAATTAGTAGCCCCCTTGACCCAAGTCAAGTGGCTTACTATTCTAGCCTCCCTTCCCTCTCCTCTTATCTTTCACTGTCTCAAAACTACTTACTGACCTAAGGAGCAAATACATCAAAGACATTCCTTACTTACAACGCTCCCACATTCCTAAGCATTAATTCTCTTTTCAGCATTTTATTGCCATGAACATTTTAACGTCCGTTGGACCTATACTTCAAGTATTACTTTAATTGTAAAAACCGTAATTGATATGTGTATGTATAAAATGTTATTTTTCAACTCAATTTGCTTTTCTTGATTTATAATCATTTTATGACTTATAGTCGGCTATCTACAACAAGGCCAAATTCTGTCAATCTACAACAACATACCCTTCACTATAATCTGGAAAAGAATGGATAACCCACGATAGTACAATCTGCATGCTTTATTTTAATGAAAAGAGAGAATTAACTTCTGATGTTATAAGGAAAAATCATCAATAATTAGATGGAGTAAAACTCGTCATATAAACAGGGAAAGTATTTAATCTAAAAAGCAGCAATAAGATGAAAGAATTAAACTTGTAATAATAGTAAAAATACTTTAATATTAATGTGTTTACATCTTGAATGAATGGATAGAAGAGCAAGGTTTGAGAGAGTTTATAAAAAGACAAAATTTATTAAACATTACAGAGAACAGGAAATTATGGAGGATAGGAAATGCAAGTGTCCTGAATGAATATAACATATACACAAAGAAAAGTGTTTCAACAAAAAAGCAACAACAATAAAATGGAGAACAACTTGTAATAAAATAATATAGAAAAGGATTCATTTACATGTCAACAACAATAATATGGTGTGAAATTATTAATATAATAATTATAATTCATGTAAAAAGCAACAGTAATAAAATTGCATAAAACAAAATCGTGAAAATGTTTAAAATGTGACAAGTAAAATTTACAACCAAAAATATTAGTGAAATTTTCACAAGGCTTAAGATATAATTGTGATGGGGACTCTCTTAGTATTTGCTCAGTGAGTAACCAAAAAAAAAAAGAGCGTTCTCTTGTCTGGTTTTTATTCAATGGAAAGCCAAAATTAACTTTGGGATAAAAAAGAATGCTATTTATTTGGGAAGCCTTGTCCAAAACACCTAATAAAAAAAAAAAAAGTGAGTGACAGTCACATCTGCCTGGAGCCAAGTTTGTAATTCCCTGAATCCTCTTATAGTTTGCCTCTGTTTTATCGTAATTTTTTTTTTTTTCAAAATAAGGAGTCTTCGTTGTCTCACACAATGAATAAACAAGAGATATTTTTATGTACATTTTCTTTGATTTGTTGTTTCATCAAGTATATAAGTTTGGTTAGATCTACAATTTCACGTGTATTTTCATTGATTTTTCTTGGCCAAACCTATACAAGAAGAAATTGCCTTTCAAAAACTCAACACTGATTTCAACTGAACTTTTAACATGTTATGACAATGGAATATTAATATATTTAATTAAAAAATAGATTATTTACATGCAGACTGTTGACTTCGTTTTTTTTGTTTTTTTTGCCTAAATGAAATATTATCTTGAAAGATCGTGTAGTCTTGTCCATTGATGCTTATTAAATACAGAAAAAGTTAGAATTGAGTACTTTTTTAATCTCATATTTTTGCTTAAGAAATATAAAATTATATTCAGGAAAAGTTCTTATTTTGACTGAAGAAAATTTTTCTGAAAATAATAACAAAATACCAATAACAAAAAACATTTCAAGATCGAACTTATTTCAATCAGACATATCTAATGTATTTAATGACATGGCTATAACTACCATGTCGTTTATGAGGCTATTGTATTTAACAACATATAAAACAAATATTTAATGGCATAGAAAGTGTAACTATTTAATGGTATATAAGCAATGACAATTACATCTAATGGTATATATGATATGACCATTGTACTTAATGGCATATATGATGTATTTTAATGATATATAACTATTGTATTTAATGACATATAAGACGTAATTGGTGTATTTAATGGTATATGTGATATAGCATGTGTGTTGTGGTGCAGTGGATATAGGCTCAGAACGAGAAATCGGGTAGCCGAGTTCGAATTCCAGCTGAATTCATTACTTTCACTTAAACGCAAATACCCTTGGGAAAGGTATTAATCTGTTTCTTCCCTCCAGTTATAGGTTAAATAACAGGACAGATTGGGTTCTATAGCCTTGGTCGGCAACCAGTCTACCGCAGAAAGCAATGGCAACCTACTGTGGGATAATCTTCTGCTCAGTCAGTCATGTCTCTTTCGAGACATGATCGCCCAAGTGTGTATCACGTATGGCACTTAACTGACTGACTGATATAGCATATAAAACTTCTCCATCTCCCATTTTAGTAGGGGATGTTAAGATGAAGCTTTATAACAAATATTTTTTAAATCCTAATATTGACATGGAAAAAATTGATTATCTGTGACATCCAATACAGTAATCTATTATAATTAATGTCAAAGTAATTACAAGACGATTTTGTTTAGATTACAATTGAGATTAACATTTCTACCTTTGGTTCATAGTAAGAAGTCTTAGTAAAATTCAAAGCCTAATTTATAAATTTGTTTTAAGCACTGTTTAGACTGTTTCAGTCTGCTTTTAGATGTCCCATTCTGTAGATTGCATCAAATTTATATTTCACATGGAAAGAATTTTTTTTTTTTTTTTTTTCAGTGCAAAGAGTTTTTAGAACTCTGTAATTCATATATAGGGATTTTCTCAAGTCATATTTTGCTCAGTAAAAAATTTTTATACCTCTTTTTTTCCTCTTGAGTAACCAATGGTTCACTCCTCTGAAATATACATTAGACAATTCAGCCAATATACTAACAATATACTGCTAATACTTATAATTGTCTGACTCTACAGCAGCTCTCTGTCTCCTATTTCAACCTCATTCCAGAGACAATAAGTATACCTTTCTCTTTTCAGATATAATATAGACAATGTCAAAAAAAATTAAGAAATAGATGCAATTAAATTATTTGAAATAATAAACGTGTTTAAAGAATCTAAATAATTTCAGATAAGAAATAATAAGTAAATGTTGACAGAATTTCCAAACAAAATGACGTAAAAAAATAAAAATAAGTTTGAAATATTATAAGGCAAAGATAAACCTAAGCAAAAACAATTTAGTAATTAAATTTATAAAATCTGTATAAAAAAAGAAAATCATTAAAAAAAATGAAATTTTTCTAAAGATGAATAGAAAAAACAGAATCACCAAGTTCAAGCAAAAGATAAAAGAATTTCTTTTTGCCAAAGGCAACAAAACTGCTGATAAATGAGGGAAATAAAAATTTGACTGGCAAATATAAAAGGGAAAAAATGACTTCTAAATTAGAGAAATTTTTATATTTAAATCCTGTCAGAAAGCCTGGTATTTTTTTTCAGGACTGTTGGGCAGTGTAGAAATGCTTTATAACATTTTAGTACACACAGTTGAAAAGTAAGAAAAGGAAAAAAACTAATATAAGAATAAACTGTAAAGATTGTATATTTTTTACACAATAGAAATTAGTTTGTTATTGTTTTTTTTCTTTGTGTTTTTATAAGTCTCCAGTGCCAATTGTCCAGAAAAATATTCGCAGCAAAAAAAGTAGCACAATATGATTTGTTATTTGATATAGAAAACGAGTATTCTTGTATAACTGCAAAGTAAATATGTTGAGAATACCATGAACCAAACAACAAAGTTCTAGAGACAATGGCAACAAAAAGAAGACTTACATCTAATAGCAGGAAGGGACAGGAAAGAAGGCTTGGGAATTTGATGCTCATAGGACAAATTGAAGGTAAAACAGACATCGGAAAGCAAAGCACCATCTACCTGGGGAGCTTGAGTGAATGAATGGTAAAGCAGGATTTAGGAGAGATGGTGAAAAGATAAAAGTTATTAAGAGCTATCAGAGACAGGAAATTGAAGGGGGCCATGATCGCTAATGTCTTAAAGGAAGACAGGCACAGAGAAGATTATCATCTTGTTTGATATAAAGGTCAATATACACATAACACATCACTCAATAAATCCCAGACCTAACTCATAAAACAATAACTTTAAGGCAAAATTCAACTTTATTCATCAGCATAGTCTCCTTCTAGGGTGATACACTGATTCCAATGCTTCGATGTCTTTTTCATAGAACAATTTGTCTTTGGCCTGAAAATACGCCTCAGTTTCCAATATCACTTCTTCTTTTAAGCCAAATCTCTTTCCCTGGAGTATTCTTTTGAGGTCTGCAAACAGCCAGTAGTCACTAGAAGCCAGATCTGGAGAATAGGGTGGTTGCGAAAGCAATTCAAAGTGCTATTCATATAGTTTTGCCATTGTTGCAATCGATTTGTGAAACGATGCATTGTCTTGGTGAAAGGTCACTTTTTCTTTTTCATTTATTGGTCGTTGTTTCAATTTCTTCCTTCAAATGCACCAATAATGCTATATAATATTTGCTATTGATGATTCTTTCTTTCTCAAGGTAATTGATGAACAAAATACATTGTGCATCCCAAAATATGGTGGCCAAAACCCTGCCTGTTAATGTTTACATTTTTGGTCGCTTTGGACAGCTTTTACCTACTGCTGTCCATTCAGATGACTGTTGATTTGAATCCAAAGTGAAGTGGCAGATCCATATTTTGTCCGTTGTCACATATTTATGCAAAAACCTCTTCTTGTGCTGAAACGGTTACAAACGATGCTTTGAACTGTTGACGATTTTGAATGACTGTGAGCAAACGCAGCATCCACTTCAAACACACCTTCATGCAAAATGGTGAATACACTGCCTTCTAACATGTTCAACACTTCTGCTATCTCACACAACTTCAATTTATGATTGACCAAAAAGAGTTTTAGGGTTTTTTGGTGTTTTCTGGGACAATAGCTGATTTTGTGTGACCTGAGCATTCAGCATCATTTGTGTCTGTACAATCGCGTTTAAAGTCAGCATATCACCTCTTAAATAATTTGTAAACTGATAATCCGATTGGGTTCAAATTTTGTCATGTGCCATTTGAAGGTTAGTTCTTTATAAAAATTATGTGGATTTTTATTAGTTGCACCATTTATATGTCTGACCCAGGACTTATTGAGTGATATGTTAAAAATTCAAATATCCATATTTTCTTACAAGCAGTGTTTCCACCTAAACTTTACTTATTAATTTTTTTCTCCTAAATAGGAGCTGATAAGTTTGCCTATTGCCCAGTTCACATTTCATCCCAGTGCTTAACTTTTTGTCTTCTGTTTAGGATTGACCTTCATTACCTTCTAAAATTTACTATAACCCTATACTTGTAATGTTTCCCCTAAACTTCTGAAATTTTATTTACTATTTATTTATTCTTCAGTAGGAGAAGATAGATTTGTATATTGCTCAATTCACACTGCTCTCAGGTATTTTTTGAACAGGAGTAGAGGTATATTCTTTCTTTTCTGTTGAGAATTAAGTTTCTGGTACCCTCTGAAGTTTAATTCAACTCTATACTTTTAATATCCTGCTTAAACACTGAAAATGTATTTGCTTTTAATTTACTTTTTTCCTCAATAAGAGTAGATGGCTTTGTCTGTCATCCAGTTCACACTCAAGCTCTGCTTTTTGAACAAGAGTAGAGGTTTATCCCTGTTCAGGATTGGGTCACCTGTTCCTTTCACTCTCAGTAACTCTTTGTGTCATCCCTTTGTGTGGGGTGGAACTGTAAAAAAAACTACTCTGGTCATTATCAGGTGTCAGTTGATTGGCTGATATGCGATAACTGTTGATTATTGAGATATTTTGTCCCTGTGATATCAATCAGTGTTCATTCCTGCTGAATTGGTGTTTCAGAATCTGAAGTAATGATAATTTTTTTTCATGACATTTGAAAACAAGCTACACCAGCTTGGTTCGAATAACTGACAAATGCTTCTTACCAACATATGTCAATTAGTGAAACCCTTTTGTTAAAAGAAGAAACATGTATTAAAAGAAATGTTTTTTCACTCTTAAATTTTCAAATTTTGTCTATCATTTCTCATTTAATTGAGAAAAAAAATTGCAGTATATATTTCGCAGTAAAGCTTTATTTTTTTTATATTTTTTCTTTATATTTGTTTCCGATGTAATTCATCAGTCAATTAAGTGTCATACATGATACACGTTGTGGTGCATAGATGTGCATTGTGGTGCAGTGGATATCGACTCAGAATGACAAATCAGGGAGCCGAGTTCAAATTCCAGTTGAATTCTTTGAATTATGCACAAATACCCTTGGGAAAGGTATTAATCCGTCACTTCCTTCCAGTTATGGGTTAAATAACAGGACAGATTGGGTTATATAGCCTTGGTTGGCAACCAGTCTACCGCAGAAAGCAATGGCAACCTACTGCGGGATAATCTTCTGCCCAGTCAGTCATGTCTCTTTCGAGACATGATTGCTCAAACATGTATCACATATGGCACTTAACTGACATGATACACACTTGGACGATCATGTTTCTTTTGAGACATGACTGACTAAAGATTATCCTGCAGTAGGTTGTCATTTCTTTCTGCAGTAGGCTGGTTGCCAACCAAGGCTAAAGAAACCAATCTGTCCTATTTGAATAGCTGGAGAGAGAAGAGATGGATTAATACCTTTCCAAAGATTATTTGCATATAAGTGAATGCAATGAATTCAACTTGTGTTCAAACTCAGCTCCCTGATTTCATGTTTCAAGTTGATATCCATTGCACCACAGTGCACTTTATATTTACGTAATTATGGAATTTAAAATTTGTGTGCCTTTATTGTTGTCGTCTTGCGGCCTTGGCCGAGATAGAACTCACTACACCCCTCCAATATTCCCTGTGCATTTGGAACTCTGGCACAGTTTGCAGCAAAATTCATAATCTTGTCAAACAGCTGAATATGTGATGCTTCGCCAGGGCTACCAAGGGTGTTTTTACTGTGACACCAGCACTGGATGGGTTACCTCCAGGCCCCATCTCGTTATCTAACCCATAACTGGAGGGAAGTGACAGATTAATACCTTTCCCAAGGGTACTAGTGCTTAAGTGAATGCAGGGTACTCAACTGGAATTTGAACTCGGCTCACTGATTTTTCTTTCCAAGCCGACATTCACTGCACCACAACGCATATTTGTCATTGAACGCTTACAGGTGCTGTAAGCATTCAATGAGGGATGTGCATTGTGGTGCATTTATATGTGAACAAGTAATGGAGAAGCAACAAAAACCTACTATTTACTACAAACTGTTTATTTCTCTTTCTTTTTTTATACTGGAAACTGTAAGAAAACAAAGCTTTTAATGTCTCTTGGGTATGTCCATTTTCTTTTCTGGTTCTGAAGTAAGTTAAATAAGGATCTTCTTCTTCTATGTGCCCTGTTCCTTCAGGACATAGGCGATCATGGTTCTCCACATCTCCCTATCCCTTGTAGCTCTTAGTATGTTTGCTCCTGTTACTCCTGGCAACCCCCATTCCGTCATCCATCTGATCAGGCCCTGCAAATATGTTATCCGCTGCCTTCCTCTGTCGCTCTTTCCTTCTATCTGGCCAGTCAGTATCAGGTTCTCCAAGCTCTCCTTCCTTATTGCATGTCCCAGGAACTTCAGTTGTCTTTTCCTGATGCTCAGTATTAATTTCCTTTTTGTTGCCATTCTTTCCAACACCTCATCGTTGCTTGCATGCTCAGTCCATGATATCCACAGCATCCTTCTGTAGAACCACATTTCTGCTGCTTTTAGTTTTGTCCTCATTTTTGATGATAATGTTTAAAATGACCAAGTCAGATTTGCACAAAGTTAGAATGACTAAATTACTTATTTTTTATTAGTGGGGTTGCAAAATATATCCAAACACTCTGTATTAGAAAGTGGTAAGAGAGAGGTTCTCTGTGGATTTTTTTTTTTTTCCAGAAGTGAGGTCATAAAATTGTGCAACTAACCAAAACCTTTTTGAGCTCCTTTATAACTTGCATCATGGGACATTTTATTTATTTTTTTTATTTATTTTGTTCTTTATTATTATTCTATTGTATTTTCCCCATATAATAAAACATAGATCTTCACACATTTCTTCAGCTGAAAATACTTTTCTCTCCAACATGCAAAGGGAAGTAATTTGAAACTGTAGCCATTTTGAAAAATATAGTCACATAATTTCTCATGACGTGACTAATAGAATTAAAGTGCTATAATATTACAAATATTATCCAAAATGAATTATAGTTTAAAAAGTTGCTAGCTGAATTTTAAGTTTTGACTTGAAGATACGTTGTAATTTTTGTTTTATTTTAATTATTTACTTAGCCTACTATTTTATCACTTTAAATGTTATTCTTAGTATCTATTCATATTTTAATAGATGCTCCATTTACTTATTAAACAGTATATTTATTTATTTTTTGTTTTCTGGCCTGAATGCTTGAAAGATCTTCTTAAAGAAAAAGATATGCTCTCTGTTAAGATTCAAGCCTGTATCCCAGGCTAGAAGGAACCATTGTTAGATCTGATGTATTTAACTGACCCAGCTACAAAGAAACTGAAGAGTGCCTTTAAGTTAAATTCTTTTGACGCTTAATATTTTCACATCTGCTCAGTTTTGTATCCGAACATGAACAAAGTAATTTCTAAAGAAATAATTTTTTTATTTATCAATCCAACAAATTATGACTTTTTAGATGTTAATTCTATTGTAATGCTTGCATTGAATACGGTTGCCATATCTGATTGGGTGTTTCTGCTATTCATCTTGAGATTTTCGACAAAATCCAAAGAAGGCTCTGCAATGTAATCGGTCATGACTTGGCATTTTGACTTTATTCACTTTCTCACCAACATGACATGGCTTCCATCTGTCTTTTCTAGAAAGGTTTTATGGCAACTGATCTGATAAGCTTTTTCTCTGGTGCCCTGTCCACATGAATTTAAACGTGCTACTAGATTGGCATCTAGGTCCCACCCTTTTACTGTTGAAATAGTTAAATGCAACTGCCACTTATACTTAAACAGTTTCTTTTCTCTCACTTCCCACCTGTAAAATTCCCTTCTGCTTACTTGCTTCTGTGATAGCTGCAATTTCAAAAAATTTAAATGCAACATCAATTGCCATCTTCTTGAATTTCATTCATCTTTTATCCTTCATTCAATACCCCCTCTGCACCTTGCCTTTTCTCTCACTGTAACTTTCTGCACATTAGTGGCAGTCCCATCTTGCTTGGGGGTGAACGATTAAATAAAGAAATTAAAAAGAAGAAAAAAATTTTATATTTGAGTGATGCCATATGGAATACAGGCCTGAACAATCATGTCTTGAAAAAAAACATGAATGACTGAGCAAAAGATTTTTTAACAATAGGTTGCCATTACTTTTTGTGGTAGACTGGTTGCCAACCAAGACTATTTAACCCATAGCTGGAGGGAGCAGAGACAGATTAATACCTTTCCCAAGAGTATTAGAGTGTAAGTGAATGCAACAAATTCAACTGGAATTCAAACTCAGCTGTCCAATTTCCAGTTACTCTCCTCCCACATGACTTTCCTTGTACATTCTAACAAAATTATTTGGATGGTTATTATGTACATCTACAAAAAAACAATATACAAAAAAGACTGTATATACTTTAGTCATCTCCTATCTCACTAACTTTCATGTTCTCATCTCATCTAATTTTTGCAGAATTCTCATCCTTCTCCTACCCGCTTCCTGACACCCACTTTATTCTGTCACTCCTTTTCATAACTTTCCTTCTCTGTAACCCCCTGCACAACAGTGGCAGTATAATGCCGTGCTTGGGGTAATAGGATTATAAAAATAAAAAAAATAAAAGTTAGCTACTATACATGATACACACTTAGGCAATTATGTCTCAAGAGACATGATTGATTTGGCAGAAAATGTTTCATGCAGTAGGTTGCTATTACTTTCCGCAGTAGATTGATTACCAACCAAGGTTATAGATCCCAATCTGTCTATTTAACCTATAGCTGAAGGGGGCAGTGACAGATTAGTACCTTTCCCAAGGGTATTTGCATGAAAGTGAATGCAACAAATTCAACTGGAATTCGAACTCGACTCTGCAATTTCTTGTTTCAAGCCAATATTCTCTGCACAACACATATCCTTATATTTGAGTAAATGCTTTGATTATTTATGAAATGGTATATTCATTTTCATTTACCAGCCTATTTGAGAATTTTTATTAAATGAAAATATGCACTCTCCTGCAAGATTTCAGCTTGCATCCTCCTAACAGTGTTGACTCAGATATGAGTATCCATAAAAATAACATTTAAGGTCCTAAAATCTGTCTGATTGTGAAATAAAAGATCCATTACTTCTTTAACTTTCTATGTAACAGACATTGCTGCTTGTAATAGTAAGGGTGACAACTTAAAAAAAAAAAATTCAACATGTGTACAGATAATTTACATATATGCTATGTATTATGCTAATATTGTACTGTGCATGTTAACCATGAGTTAAAATGAATGACAAGACAAAACTTATTGGGTGCTTATTTGTAGCAACCCATGACATGACTAACTCTGACTGCTAGTAGCTGCAGGCAATATGCTTCACTGAAAAGTTATTAGTTTCTGGAAATAGTTGGGGAAAATGAATGAGTTGGTTACAGGACTGTGAGTGGACATCACCTTTACACAATTTTTACTTTATGGTGAAACCTGATAATTAAACCACAGAATTTTCTGGAACATTCCCCTATCCTTGTGTAGCAAATACAAGTGCTGCCATAAATTGTTTCCTTCTATCTCCCCACCCAACACAGTGCTTATTTGTTACGGAATACTTATTATATTTTAAATAATTTTCTCCAGAGTATTATTATTTTGTACTTGGAATTAAAACTTCCTGGCAAAATGTTTATTTGAACCAATATATTTTCTTTGTTAAACTGAAAAACTCCTACTATTACTACTACTCCAAAGAGAAGGTGAAGATATATATATATCCAAAATAGGTGAAGATTATAAATATATATATATATATATATATATATACACACACACACACACACATGTGTGTGTATGTATATATACATATTTATATATACATGTGTGTGTGTGTATATATATATATATATATATATATATATATATACATATCGTGTTTAATTGTGATAATGTTTAGTGCCACAATAATAAAATGAAGATAATGAACAAAAAAAAACATACAAATAATATAAATACGAAAAATAAAAGTACATACAAACACCCAGTCACAACAAAAACAAAAATAGAATGCAGCAATCACAAAAGAAAAAATTAAAAACATAAATAAAAATTTAAAAAAAAACCACTTGTGAAGCCCCAAACACAATAACACCCAACTATGACCCAGAAAAAATAAACCATCATGTTGCAAAACATACTAACACATTAGGAAAAGGGTCAAACAAATAAAAAATGGGTCAATACAACCAAAAAAGCACCTAACTAAATAAGCATTCATTCACACATGCACTAAAATAAAAATAAACTAAACTAAATAAGAAAAGAAAAATAAAGAAAAGATAAATCAACCAATCAAAAACAAGACAAAAATCCCACCATATCTAAATCTAAACTTATTTATAAATAGAACTGTGTGTGTGTTCATTACCTATAGGCTCTGAAATGGCTGAACAGATTTTCTTGAAAATTTACACAGTTGTACTACAAGTGTCTGTGAGTGTCTTTAGCTAGGTTTTGTGTTGAGGTACCACCAATAAAAATCGATAATTGACAAAATCGGGTTATAAAAGGAGTGGTCCGATTTTAATCAAATTTGATACACTCATAGACATAAGAAACGATATTCAGAAGTTTCAAGGTTGCAGTTCTTACAATAGTGCAGAAAATCAATAATATATATATATAAAAGGCAAGATGTTTGTGTGTCTGTTTATCTGTCTGTATGTCCTTTATATAAATCCACAATTTTTATCCAATTCTCACCAACCTTCACACAAATATTCTTTTGACTGAGTCTGAGCCCCAGGACCATGGATTAGTTTTAAAGCTTTCATTACACCCGAGCAACACCGGGCTATACTGCTAGTTCTATATAAAACAAGAACAAAAATGGATCTAACTGCAAACAGCCCTGACTAGTGAGAGCATCATAAATGTCTTCACTAAACTTCAAAGTCAGCATGAACGTTTTCTGTTAATAAGACAAACTCTTTGTACTTATGTATATATTATTTGTAAACATGTTTAAATGAAAAATATTCAAAAGTTCTACAATGTAATTGTATTAAACACTTTCCAGTACAACTGTGTACTGGTCTAATTTTATTAGGACCAAAAAATAAATATACAGCACTGTGCAAAAGTATTAGGACAAGAACTATTTTATCTTTTATGAGGCATCAAAATAAAGTTTCAAATCACCTCTGTCCTAACACTTTTGCACACTACCGGTAGTGTGCAAAAGTATTAGGTTAGGGGCAATTTTTCTAAAAACCTCACTGAAATCCAGATCCAAGGTGAAAAGCCAAACCTTTGTAAGAATTATTTAACTAAAAAGGAAGGAAGGCTTCAGAATTAGAATTAGCCCCCACAAAGCCCTGATTTCAATCCTATTGAACATCCATGGGATATTTTGGATCAAAAAATTGATAAATCTAATGTAAACTTACAAGACACACTTTGGGAACAAATACAAGCTGCTTGGTAGGAGATACCATTAGATACATTCAAGAAGCTTGTGATGTCAATGTCTGACAGAATAATGGCTGTGATCAAAGCAAAACACTTTTATACTAAATGTTAAATTTATCTTGTAACAAGTATTTTTTTCTTGTTAAAGCATTTGTTGAGTAAATCAAATACAATTACTTTAGTTAAATTGTTTATTTTCTGTCAATATGCCTCATAAAAGATAAAATAGTTCTTGTCTTAATACTTTTGCACAGTACTATATATATATATAATATATTTTAATTACTTACTTTTTGGTCATAATAAAATTAGACCAGTGCACATTTGTATTAAAAAGTATTCAAAACAATTATTAGAAATTTTATATATTTTACATTTGTAAGCGAGTTATTATGCAACCGAGGTTTCTACCATGTGATGTCTTCAGTTATTGCAAATCACCCGAAGATACCACATAGTAGAAACCTAGATTGGGCAATAACTCGTTTACAAATGTAAAATATATATACATATATATATATATATATAGAGAGAGAGAGAAAGGCCAAGTTCATAAACAGAGAGGATAATCTAAAAAGATTTATTTAGTATAAAATATTAAGAGATAGATCTCTATATAGAGTTGTAGGAATCTTATAGAACAACCAGCCAGTAATCAACTACAATAGAAGTTGAGTCCAACTGACAAAACACCACCAGGGCAAATTGGTAGGTGGTTTAAATAATAACCTGGGAGATTCCATTCAATTACAGGCAAGTCTGTTCTGTAAGCAGTGATTGGCTGATAATTTCAGTGTGTGCATTGGGCTTCATAAATATTCAGCACAATATCCACCATTTGTCTTTGGGCCACATAGGGACATGTATTCAGTTACAACCCTGTTTATTTTTGTCTGCCAACTGGACGCTAGTTGGAAACATCAGGAAGGTGAGTCTCACACTCTTGAATGTTCACCTTTTTACAGGGAGACAAAAAAAGACCACCATGTTGAAAGGCAAGTTATTTGACTTCTACAAATGGATATTATCCAGAGCAATATGATATACATAAAAGAAAACTCAACACATCTTCTAAAGTGGTTATAATTAAAATTTATTTCACTGAGCAAATATATATAAATGCTGGAGAACTCGAAATTCTAAAACTGTTGGTTTTCTTCACTTGGGTATATATATATAAATTAAAAAAGGATTAATTCAATGATGTTGAATGACCATTTCAATATGAAGATCCCCACGGGGGATAACACATCACCTCAGCAACAGAAAAATCCTTTCAGAAACTGAAAGCTCCAGTTCATATCGAAAATGGTCATTCAACATCATTGAATTAATCCTTTTTTAATTTATATTTGCTCTGTAATATTTTATTACATGGAGCTCTCTTCCTGTATCATTTTTTAATATTAAAAAAATTTTAATATTAATTATGATCGGGTTTTTGGAATTTAACTTCCTGCTTTTTTCCCTTGGATTAAAGTATCTGAATTAAAATATATATATATATATATATATATATATATTATATGTGTGTGTGTGTGTGTCTGTGTGTGAGTTAATAAATATAAATATGAGGTTACACACATGTATAGTATTATTCAATTGTTGATAAAACAATGCTCAATGTTGTATGAACATATCTATTTTATATTAATGATGGCATAATGCTTGAAACTCCAAGTTATGCCATCAATGTAGGATAATACATATATTATTTTCATTTCAATGCTGAAATAAAATGTACACTTTGTAGTAGATGATAATTTTTACATGTTCTAAACTACAATTTATAATAAATATTCATCGCTCTATTTTATATCAAGCACTGTTTTAGATTAATGTTTTAAATGTTGTCAATTTTTTCTTCATTTCTTATTCACTTGGATATATATATATATATATATATATATATATATATTATTCCTCAATTATCTGGACATGAAAAGAAGAGAAAAATTGAAATCATACAAATATATTTTTCAATTATCCAAGCTAAATCAATTTTAGAATTTCATCGCTTACAAGCATTTTAAGAATTTAGAAAACCATACAAAACATTCAAAATTTCAATTTTAAATGCCAAAGCAATGATTATGTTTGACAAATATTTAAGTTGGTTGTGCTTTCAATCAGAATCTGCCCTTACAAATACGCTATCTTTAATCCAGCTCTAGGACTTAGCAACTGAAAAATGTGAGGCTTGTCAGAAACAGACCAAAATTGACACATCTTTCTTAAAAAAAATAAACTGGGAAAAAAATTGAACAAAGTATTTGAAAATGTTATTTGCTGAAATAAATGATAAATTTCTTTCAGAAAATGACTTTTTTCTTCATTCATTTTTTAGAATTTAGGAATGCAATTATCCAGAATTTTCAAATAGCCAGATATATTTTTTCAACCCCTGTTACAAGGTGTCTAGAAAAAAAAATTAAACACACACACACACACATATAAAAATCAATACAAAGAAAGGCAGAAAACAGCCACTGTAAAGGTATGATACAGTAAAAGTGTTCAATACAAAATTTCAGGAATTTAAGGAAATAGAGTAAAATATATTTAACAAATAAGCTGTCACACCTAGCTACTGCCTGAAGATACCTCACAGTTTGAACCCAGGGAATTAGTTGTGCTTAGTTCTTAAACATATATATGTATACTTAGATAAACCACACATTAAAGCAGACTGATATCATCAGACCAGAAAAAGGTCCCAACTGTAAATCACACACACACACACACATATATATATATATAAAAACACACATACATACATGCTCTTACACGTACATACACACACACACACACTACAATTAATGACAGCAGCAGCAGCTAGGAATGACCATTCTTTGAAAGGCACGGACTCACTCGGACAGACACACTCCTCTGCCATTCTGAAGATGAGATTTTGATCTCGAAATATTAATGTATAATAAATAGGTAATACCCAAAAACTGACTGACAAAATGAAATACATTTCTGTTCAAAATTGTAGTGAAATAATGTATACAAGTGTCATACGGTGGATTATTTTCTTTTTCAAATAAAATATCTGTATGAGAGAATCATGGGTAACTGTATATATGTATGCATGTGTGTGCGTGTGTATGTATATATATATATATATATATATATATATATATAAAAGTTCAGGTGAAGAGGACTCAAGGTTTTACTATTATAAGTACCTCAGCATTTATTTTATGATAAATAGTGCTCAATATAATAAGTATTATTGAGCTTAATATAATTATGAGTTAATTGTACATTGTGACATGGAAATTTCTATGTTTTGAAATAGATTCTCTTCATAAAGAGAATCTATTTCAAAACAGAAATTTCCATATCACAATGTACAATTAACTTATATATATATAATTATGAATTAACTGTGCATACATATTTACAGTAGAACCCCAGTTCACAAATTGAATTTGTACCTGAAGGTCAATCACTGCTTATTTAAACATTTGCAACAGTACTTTGTACACAAGTTCATACACAAAACCATTGAAAATCATTGAATCTAACACACACTGCAAAATCTTAACAGATAAAATACAGACAAAAATTGACTTTAAATTTACTATGTGATACAGAGTAGAGTTGATGGTGGAATGATGTGAGATGTTATTGTTTGGAAATGGAGTCTCCTTCCATAAAAACATCTTTCTGAGGTTTCTTCTCTTTTTCTTTCCTGTCTTTTAGTGCCACCCAACACTGCTGGAGACTCACCCCCACAAAAGATTTATCAAATCAGATTTGTTTTAGTCTACATTTTAAAATTGTTTCCAAAGTACTCGTATCCAAATTACTAGGGTATTTTTTACCAAGTCTTCATGCTTTTACCTTGCTTTTCCACAGTGCAATAACCTAACAGTTTCTCATTTCTCAAAAACAGCAACAGCTTGTCCACTTCTTCAATTGCCTGTGATTTTTGTTTAATAAGAATTGTCATGCCTTTTGCAACATCAGCTCCCATGATCCTCTTTATTTTTGAGTATAGTACAGACCATTACCTTGCATTCACTTATGCATAAATACCCTTGAGAAAGGTATTAATCCATCTCTTTCCTCCAGTTATGGGTTAAATAATCAGACAGATCGGGTTCTATAGCCTTGACTAGCAACCAGTCTACTTCAGAAAGCAATGGCAACTTACTGTGGGATAATTTTCTGCTCAGTCAGTCATGTCTCTTTTGAGACATGATTGCCCAAAGTGTGTATCACTATGGCACATAACTGACTGACTGACAGACCATTAGACAGATTGAATTCTATTGCTTTGGTTGGTGACTAGTCTACCATAGAAAGAAATGAAAACCTACTGCAAGAAAACCTTCTACCTAGTCAGTCATAGATCGAAAGAGACATGATCACTCAAGTATGTATCCAGTATGGGACTTAACTGACTGATCTAGATAAAAAGGATAAAAATCTACTAGCAAAGGCTAGCTCATTAAAAATCCTTGAGAAAAATAATCAGCCATGCTAAGACATTTGAGACAGTACTAAATGACCAAGTACAAATGGTAGGAGCACTTGAAATGGCAGCATTGCATGTACCAACTTATTGCAAAGGAAGAAAAACCCAAGCTAAAATTTTTTTCTCAATCTGAATGCCCCAAGAATCAGAGTGTAAAAAGAAACAATTTGCATTGTAGCAGATGTGATAGCTACAAGCATGCCACTCCATGCTTGTGGCTACCACATCGGCATTCATTTGTCATGAGTTATCTCCCTCTAACCCTGTAAGTTACTTGTTCACCACTATATCCATATATCTATATCTATATAGACATTGGTTAGTTCCTGTGACTTGACGCAAAGAGTTGGGAGTTCAATACCAGGCTATAGCAGTGGTGAACAAGTAACTTACAGGGTTAGAGGGAGATAACTCATGACTACCAGAAGAGGCACTAGTACGCAAGGAATGAGAATCATATACCCCAGTGATTGTAAGAAAGGGTTTGGTTTGAAATTCCAAGCACCTGAAGAAGGCTAGAGCATTCAATAGCTGAAATGTCGTGCAATTGCAACAAAGATGAGGACAATAGTCTAAATAATGTAAATACTGTAGAGCCACCATAATCTTTTGATGATGAAATTTTGGCTTTGGAAAATGTTTGGAGAACTCATCACAATCAAGCCATTGAGCTGATCGTTAATGATTATCATAAGTGATATACTTTTTATCACAAGTGACTATTCAGTCAAGAAAGAGATCACTGGTCTCATGCAGAAACAGCATCGATCACAGTTCAAAACACTTCACTGACTTTAAATGTAAAGCCGATAGTCATCTCCTATTCCACTCACTTGCATTCTCTCTCTCTCTCTCTCATGCTCTCATTTCATTTCTTCAGTATTCTCATCCCTCTCTTAGCCGCTTCCTGACACCCACTTTATTCTGTCACTCCTTCTCATAATTTTTCTCCTATGTAACCACCTGTAGAACAGTGGCAGTATAATGTTTTGCTTGGGGCAATACAATTATAAAAATAAAAAAAAATCTTAAGTTTTTTATTTTCACTGAGATCATGAGGAAGACATTTATTGAGATTTTTCACCTTGAGGAGCAAACATACTAAGAGCCACAAGGGATAGGGAGACGTGGAGATCCATGATCGCCTACGTCCTGAAGGGACAAGGCACATAGAAGAAGAAGAAGAAGAAGTACTCTGCACATGGTATGAAACTGTTGCAGTGCTGACACCAAGCGTCTAAGATATTTCTCTGACACTTTGACATAGGTTTTACTCAACAACTGCTTGCAAATGTTTGTTGTCAAGACTGCATGACCATTCTTTACCTTCTTCATCTTCAAGACTCTCATCACTGGTATGGAATTTCTGGAACCACCTTCTCACTATGCTGTTAATATCAGCAGAAATTAGGGAAGTACTGTGTACAAGTTTGAATTCATGCAAGAAAAGTAAACGAAGATCATGTTTTGTCATGTTCATAATTAAGGGCTTCTATGCTACAGGAATATTTTGTTTGAAAATAAGTTTTTTTGAAGAGTACACATTAATTATTACATACACCAAAATTCACCTAATATATTTCATAAATACTATGTTAAAATGGCTTTTCAAAATACAGCACTTCGAGCAGCCATTATTTTTGTAACAACCAAATACATTATAGGTTATATATATATATATACACACACACACACACACACATGCATTATGGGTTTTATAATTAATACATTATGAATTTTATATATATACATATATATATATATATATATAATTAATACATTATGAGTTATATATATGTGTGTATAGGATTATTATGGGTTTTATATATATAATTAATACATTATGAATTTTATATATATATATATATATATATGATTAATACATTATGGGTTATATATATGTGTGTGTATGGGATTATTACATTAGGGTTTATATATATATATATATATATGTGTGTGTGATTAATACAAAAAGTTTGTCACTTAGCTGATTGATATAGATTTACCTTTTACATATTGATTTAATTACAAATGGAAACTTTAATATTTCATATAACTCATCAATTTTACATCATTAACAAAATTAGTTTAAACAATTTCATTATAAAAAATGTTTTTATTTTCATCGAGAAAAGAATTCATGAACTGAAAATAAATTTAGTTCACAAAAATAATCTGCTGAAAATAGGATGTAAAAAAAAATATCTATATAACTCATCAATAAGTGATCTATTTTATTAATCACAATTATATGCTGAGAATACTAGGGACTAGACATGTGTTGGTTGATTTTGTTTAGCGGCATATCAGCCTCTATGGGTCATGAGAAAGAGGAAATACTCCAGCGATGGGGAGAATACATAAAGGATCTCTTTTGCGACAAGAGAGAACAACCGAGAATACACAAGGAGATGGATGGACCGGAAATACTAAAATCCGAAGTGGAAGTTGCAATGGCCAAAATGAACAGAAACAAAGCACCTGGTCCAGATGGCATAGTAATAGAGCTGCTGACAGCCTTAGAAGAATATGGCATAGAAAAGATTACCGACATAATAAACGAGATTTATAGCAGCGAAATAATACCAGAAGACCTATGCAAGTTGATATTTATAGCGTTGCCGAAGAAACCTGGTGCAAACGAGTGCGAACTACACAGAACTATCATCTTAATGAGCCACATTACAAAACTGATTGTCAGAATCCTGATGAATAGAGCGAGAAGCAGAATCAGGCCAGAGATAGGGCAGGAACAGTGCGGGTTCATCAAGGACACTGGAACAAGGAATGCCATATTCATGATTAGGATGCTCTCTGAAAGGGCATTACAAATGAAGAAAGAGTTGTACCTATGCTTCATTGATTACGCGAAAGCATTCGACAAAATACGACACAAAGAATTGATGGAAATGCTAGGCAACCTCGACATTTTCGGCAAAGACATAAGAATAATCAAGAATCTCTACTGGCAGCAAACAGCCTGCATACGGACAGGTAACGACCTCAGTAGATACACAAAGATAGAAAAAGGCGTAAGACAAGGATGTGTCTTTTCACCGGATTTGTTCAACCTATACAGCGAGAATATTTTGAGGACCCTAGATGACACACCAGGATTTGTTATTGGAGGCCACAACCTGAACAACATAAGATATGTGGACGATACAGTACTGATTGCAGACACGGAAAGGAAACTGCAAGATCTCATACAGAAAGTAGCAGTGGAGAGTGACAAGAAAGGACTACAAATAAACTTTAAGAAAACTGAGTGCATGGTCATCAGCAAAAGATACAACCCAAAATGCCAAATACAGGTAGGGGATAACAGAATCAAACATGTCCAAGAATTTAAGTACCTAGGAAGTGTTCTAACAGGAGATGGAAAGTGCGACATGGAGATCCGAAGGCGAATTGGCATGGCAAATAACGCGTTCCAGAAGATGAGCAAAATACTAATACACAGGAAAATCTCAATAGAAACGAAGAAAAGAGTTCTAGACTGCTACGTGATGTCAGTTCTTCAATATGGCTGTGAATGCTGGACAATATCATCGAAAATGAGGACAAAACTGGAAGCGGCTGAAATGTGGTTCTACAGAAGGATGCTACGGATATCGTGGACTGAGCATACAAGCAACGACGAAGTGTTAGAAAGAATGGCAACAAAAAGGAAATTGATGCTGAACATCAGGAAGAGACAACTGAAGTTCCTGGCACATGCAATGAGGAAGGAGAGCCTGGAGAACCTGATACTGACTGGACAGATAGAAGGAAGGAGAGACAGAGGAAGGCAGCGAATAACATATTTGCAAGGTCTGATCAGGTGGATGAC